>CM040403.1:24620867-24715867 GCA_022702515.1 Ilyophis sp. 1 JC-2022
GTGCTTTAGCATGCATTCCCACCGGTGAGAGAGACATTCTGTGCTTTAGCATGCATTCCCACAGGTCAGAGACATTCTGTGCTTTAGCATGCATTCCCACAGGTCTGAGGCACTCTGTGCTTTAGCATGCATTCCCACCGGTGAGAGAGACATTCTGTGCTTTAGCATGCATTCCCACAGGTCAGAGAGACATTCTGTGCTTTAGCATGCATTCCCACAGGTCAGAGACATTCTGTGCTTTAGCATGCATTCCCACAGGTCAGAGGCACTCTGTGCTTTAGCATGCATTCCCACAGGTCAGAGAAATTCTGTGCTTTAGCATGCATTCCCACCGGTGAGAGAGACATTCTGTGCTTTAGCATGCATTCCCACAGGTCAGAGACATTCTGTGCTTTAGCATGCATTCCCACAGGTCAGAGGCACTCTGTGCTTTAGCATGCATTCCCACAGGTCAGAGGCACTCTGTGCTTTAGCATGCATTCCCACAGGTCAGAGGCACTCTGTGCTTTAGCATGCATTCCCACAGGTCAGAGACATTCTGTGCTTTAGCATGCATTCCCACAGGTGAGAGAGACATTCTGTGCTTTAGCATGCATTCCCACAGGTCAGAGACATTCTGTGCTTTAGCATGCATTCCCACAGGTCAGAGAGACATTCTGTGCTTTAGCATGCATTCCCACAGGTCAGAGACATTCTGTGCTTTAGCATGCATTCCCACAGGTCAGAGACATTCTGTGCTTTAGCATGCATTCCCACAGGTCAGAGGCGTTCTGTGCTTTAGCATGCATTCCCACAGGTCAGAGACACTCTGTGCTTTAGCATGCATTCCCACAGGTCAGAGGCACTCTGTGCTTTAGCATGCATTCCCACAGGTCAGAGGCACTCTGTGCTTTAGCATGCATTCCCACAGGTCAGAGACATTCTGTGCTTTAGCATGCATTCCCACAGGTCAGAGAGACATTCTGTACTTTAGCATGCATTCCCACAGGTGAGAGAGACATTCTATGCTTTAGCATGCATTCCCACAGGTCAGAGACATTCTGTGCTTTAGCATGCATTCCCACAGGCGAGAGAGACATTCTGTGCTTTAGCATGCATTCCCACAGGTCAGAGACATTCTGTGCTTTAGCATGCATTCCCACAGGTCAGAGAGACATTCTGTGATTTAGTATGCATTCCCACAGGTCAGAGAGACATTCTGTGCTTTAGCATGCATTCCCACAGGTCAGAGACATTCTGTACTGCATGCATTCCCACAGGTCAGAGACATTCTGTGCTTTAGCATGCATTCCCACAGGTCAGAGACATTCTGTGCTTTAGCATGCATTCCCACAGGTCAGAGAGACATTCTGTGCTTTAGCATGCATTCCCACAGGTCAGAGAGACATTCTGTGCTTTAGCATGCATTCCCACAGGTCAGAGAGACATTCTGTGCTTTAGCATGCATTCCCACAGGTGAGAGAGACATTTTGTGCTTTAGCATGCATTCCCACAGGAGAGAGAGACATTCTGTGCTTTAGCATGCATTCCCACAGGTCAGAGAGACATTCTGTACTTTAGCATGCATTCCCACAGGTGAGAGAGACATTCTGTGCTTTAGCATGCATTCCCACAGGTCAGAGACATTCTGTGCTTTAGCATGCATTCCCACAGGTCAGAGACATTCTGTGCTTTAGCATGCATTCCCACAGGTGAGAGAGACATTCTGTGCTTTAGCATGCATTCCCACAGGTCAGAGAGACATTCTGTACTTTAGCATGCATTCCCACAGGTGAGAGAGACATTCTGTGCTTTAGCATGCATTCCCACAGGTCAGAGACATTCTGTACTTTAGCATGCATTCCCACAGGTCAGAGACATTCTGTGCTTTAGCATGCATTCCCACAGGTCAGAGAGACATTCTGTGCTTTAGCATGCATTCCCACAGGTCAGAGAGACATTCTGTGCTTTAGCATGCATTCCCACAGGTCAGAGAGACATTCTGTGCTTTAGTATGCATTCCCACAGGTCAGAGAGACATTCTGTGCTTTAGCATGCATTCCCACAGGCGAGAGAGACATTCTGTGCTTTAGCATGCATTCCCACAGGTCAGAGAGACATTCTGTGCTTTAGCATGCATTCCCACAGGTCAGAGACATTCTGTGCTTTAGCATGCATTCCCACAGGTCAGAGGCACTCTGTGCTTTAGCATGCATTCCCACCGGTGAGAGAGACATTCTGTGCTTTAGCATGCATTCCCACAGGTCAGAGAGACATTCTGTGCTTTAGCATGCATTCCCACAGGTCAGAGGCACTCTGTGCTTTAGCATGCATTCCCACCGGTGAGAGAGACATTCTGTGCTTTAGCATGCATTCCCACAGGTCAGAGACACTCTGTGCTTTAGCATGCATTCCCACAGGTCAGAGAGACATTCTGTGCTTCAGCATGCATTCCCACAGGTCAGAGGCACTCTGTGCTTTAGCATGCATTCCCACAGGTCAGAGGCACTCTGTGCTTTAGCATGCATTCCCACAGGTCAGAGGCACTCTGTGCTTTAGCATGCATTCCCACAGGTCAGAGACATTCTGTGCTTTAGCATGCATTCCCACAGGTGAGAGAGACATTCTGTGCTTTAGCATGCATTCCCACAGGTCAGAGACATTCTGTGCTTTAGCATGCATTCCCACAGGTCAGAGAGACATTCTGTGCTTTAGCATGCATTCCCACAGGTCAGAGACATTCTGTGCTTTAGCATGCATTCCCACAGGTCAGAGACATTCTGTGCTTTAGCATGCATTCCCACAGGTCAGAGGCGTTCTGTGCTTTAGCATGCATTCCCACAGGTCAGAGACATTCTGTGCTTTAGCATGCATTCCCACAGGTCAGAGGCGTTCTGTGCTTTAGCATGCATTCCCACAGGTCAGAGACACTCTGTGCTTTAGCATGCATTCCCACAGGTCAGAGGCACTCTGTGCTTTAGCATGCATTCCCACAGGTCAGAGAGACATTCTGTACTTTAGCATGCATTCCCACAGGTGAGAGAGACATTCTGTGCTTTAGCATGCATTCCCACAGGTCAGAGAGACATTCTGTACTTTAGCATGCATTCCCACAGGTGAGAGAGACATTCTGTGCTTTAGCATGCATTCCCACAGGTCAGAGACATTCTGTGCTTTAGCATGCATTCCCACAGGTCAGAGATATTCTGTGCTTTAGCATGCATTCCCACAGGTCAGAGACATTCTGTGCTTTAGCATGCATTCCCACAGGTGAGAGAGACATTCTGTGCTTTAGCATGCATTCCCACAGGTCAGAGACATTCTGTGCTTTAGCATGCATTCCCACAGGTCAGAGAGACATTCTGTGCTTTAGTATGCATTCCCACAGGTCAGAGAGACATTCTGTGCTTTAGCATGCATTCCCACAGGTGAGAGAGACATTCTGTGCTTTAGCATGCATTCCCACAGGTCAGAGACATTCTGTGCTTTAGCATGCATTCCCACAGGTCAGAGACATTCTGTGCTTTAGCATGCATTCCCACAGGTGAGAGAGACATTCTGTGCTTTAGCATGCATTCCCACAGGTCAGAGAGACATTCTGTACTTTAGCATGCATTCCCACAGGTGAGAGAGACATTCTGTGCTTTAGCATGCATTCCCACAGGTCAGAGACATTCTGTACTTTAGCATGCATTCCCACAGGTCAGAGACATTCTGTGCTTTAGCATGCATTCCCACAGGTCAGAGAGACATTCTGTGCTTTAGCATGCATTCCCACAGGTCAGAGAGACATTCTGTGCTTTAGCATGCATTCCCACAGGTCAGAGAGACATTCTGTGCTTTAGTATGCATTCCCACAGGTCAGAGAGACATTCTGTGCTTTAGCATGCATTCCCACAGGCGAGAGAGACATTCTGTGCTTTAGCATGCATTCCCACAGGTCAGAGAGACATTCTGTGCTTTAGCATGCATTCCCACAGGTCAGAGACATTCTGTGCTTTAGCATGCATTCCCACAGGTCAGAGGCACTCTGTGCTTTAGCATGCATTCCCACCGGTGAGAGAGACATTCTGTGCTTTAGCATGCATTCCCACAGGTCAGAGAGACATTCTGTGCTTTAGCATGCATTCCCACAGGTCAGAGGCACTCTGTGCTTTAGCATGCATTCCCACCGGTGAGAGAGACATTCTGTGCTTTAGCATGCATTCCCACAGGTCAGAGACACTCTGTGCTTTAGCATGCATTCCCACAGGTCAGAGAGACATTCTGTGCTTCAGCATGCATTCCCACAGGTCAGAGGCACTCTGTGCTTTAGCATGCATTCCCACAGGTCAGAGGCACTCTGTGCTTTAGCATGCATTCCCACAGGTCAGAGGCACTCTGTGCTTTAGCATGCATTCCCACAGGTCAGAGACATTCTGTGCTTTAGCATGCATTCCCACAGGTGAGAGAGACATTCTGTGCTTTAGCATGCATTCCCACAGGTCAGAGACATTCTGTGCTTTAGCATGCATTCCCACAGGTCAGAGAGACATTCTGTGCTTTAGCATGCATTCCCACAGGTCAGAGACATTCTGTGCTTTAGCATGCATTCCCACAGGTCAGAGACATTCTGTGCTTTAGCATGCATTCCCACAGGTCAGAGGCGTTCTGTGCTTTAGCATGCATTCCCACAGGTCAGAGACATTCTGTGCTTTAGCATGCATTCCCACAGGTCAGAGGCGTTCTGTGCTTTAGCATGCATTCCCACAGGTCAGAGACACTCTGTGCTTTAGCATGCATTCCCACAGGTCAGAGGCACTCTGTGCTTTAGCATGCATTCCCACAGGTCAGAGAGACATTCTGTACTTTAGCATGCATTCCCACAGGTGAGAGAGACATTCTGTGCTTTAGCATGCATTCCCACAGGTCAGAGAGACATTCTGTACTTTAGCATGCATTCCCACAGGTGAGAGAGACATTCTGTGCTTTAGCATGCATTCCCACAGGTCAGAGACATTCTGTGCTTTAGCATGCATTCCCACAGGTCAGAGATATTCTGTGCTTTAGCATGCATTCCCACAGGTCAGAGACATTCTGTGCTTTAGCATGCATTCCCACAGGTGAGAGAGACATTCTGTGCTTTAGCATGCATTCCCACAGGTCAGAGACATTCTGTGCTTTAGCATGCATTCCCACAGGTCAGAGAGACATTCTGTGCTTTAGTATGCATTCCCACAGGTCAGAGAGACATTCTGTGCTTTAGCATGCATTCCCACAGGTCAGAGACATTCTGTACTGCATGCATTCCCACAGGTCAGAGACATTCTGTGCTTTAGCATGCATTCCCACAGGTCAGAGACATTCTGTGCTTTAGCATGCATTCCCACAGGTCAGAGAGACATTCTGTGCTTTAGCATGCATTCCCACAGGTCAGAGAGACATTCTGTGCTTTAGCATGCATTCCCACAGGTCAGAGAGACATTCTGTGCTTTAGCATGCATTCCCACAGGTGAGAGAGACATTTTGTGCTTTAGCATGCATTCCCACAGGAGAGAGAGACATTCTGTGCTTTAGCATGCATTCCCACAGGTCAGAGAGACATTCTGTACTTTAGCATGCATTCCCACAGGTGAGAGAGACATTCTGTGCTTTAGCATGCATTCCCACAGGTCAGAGACATTCTGTGCTTTAGCATGCATTCCCACAGGTCAGAGACATTCTGTGCTTTAGCATGCATTCCCACAGGTGAGAGAGACATTCTGTGCTTTAGCATGCATTCCCACAGGTCAGAGAGACATTCTGTACTTTAGCATGCATTCCCACAGGTGAGAGAGACATTCTGTGCTTTAGCATGCATTCCCACAGGTCAGAGACATTCTGTACTTTAGCATGCATTCCCACAGGTCAGAGACATTCTGTGCTTTAGCATGCATTCCCACAGGTCAGAGAGACATTCTGTGCTTTAGCATGCATTCCCACAGGTCAGAGAGACATTCTGTGCTTTAGCATGCATTCCCACAGGTCAGAGAGACATTCTGTGCTTTAGTATGCATTCCCACAGGTCAGAGAGACATTCTGTGCTTTAGCATGCATTCCCACAGGCGAGAGAGACATTCTGTGCTTTAGCATGCATTCCCACAGGTCAGAGAGACATTCTGTGCTTTAGCATGCATTCCCACAGGCGAGAGAGACATTCTGTGCTTTAGCATGCATTCCCACAGGTCAGAGACAATCTGTGCTTTAGCATGCATTCCCACAGGTCAGAGACACTCTGTGCTTTAGCATGCATTCCCACAGGTCAGAGACACTCTGTGCTTTAGCATGAATTCCCACAGGTGAGAGAGACATTCTGTGCTTTAGCATGCATTCCCACAGGTCAGAGAGACATTCTGTGCTTTAGCATGCATTCCCACAGGTCAGAGACAGTCTGTGCTTTAGCATGCATTCCCACAGGTCAGAGACATTCTGTGCTTTAGCATGCATTCCCACAGGTCAGAGAGACATTCTGTGCTTTAGCATGCATTCCCACAGGTCAGAGACACTCTGTGCTTTAGCATGCATTCCCACAGGTCAGAGACATTCTGTGCTTTAGCATGCATTCCCACAGGTCAGAGAGACATTCTGTGCTTTAGCATGCATTCCCACAGGTCAGAGGCACTCTGTGCTTTAGCATGCATTCCCACAGGTCAGAGGCACTCTGTGCTTTAGCATGCATTCCCACAGGTCAGAGACATTCTGTGCTTTAGCATGCATTCCCACAGGTCAGAGAGACATTCTGTGCTTTAGCATGCATTCCCACAGGTCAGAGAGACATTCTGTGCTTTAGCATGCATCCCCACAGGTCAGGGAGACATTCTGTGCTTTAACATGCATTCCCACAGGTCAGAGGCATTCTGTGCTTTAGCATGCATTCCCACAGGTCAGAGGCATTCTGTGCTTTAGCATGCATTCCCACAGGTCAGAGGCACTCTGTGCTTTAGCATGCATTCCCACAGGTCAGGGAGACATTCTGTGCTTTAACATGCATTCACACAGGTCAGAGGCACTCTGTGCTTTAGCATGCATTCCCACCGGTCAGAGACACTCTGTGCTTTAGCATGCATTCCCACAGGTCAGAGACATTCTGTGCTTTAGCATGCATTCCCACCGGTCAGAGACATTCTGTGCTTTAGCATGCATTCCCACAGGTCAGAGACATTCTGTGCTTTAGCATGCATTCCCACAGGTCAGAGACACTCTGTGCTTTAGCATGCATTCCCACAGGTCAGAGGCACTCTGTGCTTTAGCATGCATTCCCACAGGTCAGAGGCACTCTGTGCTTTAGCATGCATTCCCACAGGTCAGAGACACTCTGTGCTTTAGCATGCATTCCCACAGGTCAGAGACATTCTGTGCTTTAGCGTGCATTCACACAGGTCAGAGACACTCTGTGCTTTAGCATGCATTCCCACAGGTCAGAGGCACTCTGTGCTTTAGCATGCATTCCCACAGGTCAGAGACATTCTGTGCTTTAGCATGCATTCCCACAGGTCAGAGAGACATTCTGTACTTTAGCATGCATTCCCACAGGTGAGAGAGACATTCTGTGCTTTAGCATGCATTCCCACAGGTCAGAGACATTCTGTGCTTTAGCATGCATTCCCACAGGTCAGAGATATTCTGTGCTTTAGCATGCATTCCCACAGGTCAGAGACATTCTGTGCTTTAGCATGCATTCCCACAGGTGAGAGAGACATTCTGTGCTTTAGCATGCATTCCCACAGGTCAGAGACATTCTGTGCTTTAGCATGCATTCCCACAGGTCAGAGAGACATTCTGTGCTTTAGTATGCATTCCCACAGGTCAGAGAGACATTCTGTGCTTTAGCATGCATTCCCACAGGTCAGAGACATTCTGTACTGCATGCATTCCCACAGGTCAGAGACATTCTGTGCTTTAGCATGCATTCCCACAGGTCAGAGACATTCTGTGCTTTACCATGCATTCCCACAGGTCAGAGAGACATTCTGTGCTTTAGCATGCATTCCCACAGGTCAGAGAGACATTCTGTGCTTTAGCATGCATTCCCACAGGTCAGAGAGACATTCTGTGCTTTAGCATGCATTCCCACAGGTGAGAGAGACATTCTGTGCTTTAGCATGCATTCCCACAGGTGAGAGAGACATTCTGTGCTTTAGCATGCATTCCCACAGGTCAGAGAGACATTCTGTACTTTAGCATGCATTCCCACAGGTGAGAGAGACATTCTGTGCTTTAGCCTGCATTCCCACAGGTCAGAGACATTCTGTGCTTTAGCATGCATTCCCACAGGTCAGAGACATTCTGTGCTTTAGCATGCATTCCCACAGGTGAGAGAGACATTCTGTGCTTTAGCATGCATTCCCACAGGTCAGAGAAACATTCTGTACTTTAGCATGCATTCCCACAGGTGAGAGAGACATTCTGTGCTTTAGCATGCATTCCCACAGGTCAGAGACATTCTGTACTTTAGCATGCATTCCCACAGGTCAGAGACATTCTGTGCTTTAGCATGCATTCCCACAGGTCAGAGAGACATTCTGTGCTTTACCATGCATTCCCACAGGTCAGAGAGACATTCTGTGCTTTAGCATGCATTCCCACAGGTCAGAGATACATTCTGTGCTTTAGTATGCATTCCCACAGGTCAGAGAGACATTCTGTGCTTTAGCATGCATTCCCACAGGCGAGAGAGACATTCTGTGCTTTAGCATGCATTCCCACAGGTCAGAGAGACATTCTGTGCTTTAGCATGCATTCCCACAGGCGAGAGAGACATTCTGTGCTTTAGCATGCATTCCCACAGGTCAGAGACAATCTGTGCTTTAGCATGCATTCCCACAGGTCAGAGACACTCTGTGCTTTAGCATGCATTCCCACAGGTCAGAGACACTCTGTGCTTTAGCATGAATTCCCACAGGTGAGAGAGACATTCTGTGCTTTAGCATGCATTCCCACAGGTCAGAGGCACTCTGTGCTTTAGCATGCATTCCCACAGGTCAGAGACATTCTGTGCTTTAGCATTCATTCACACAGGTCAGAGACATTCTGTGCTTTAGCATGCATTCCCACAGGTCAGAGAGACATTCTGTGCTTTAGCATGCATTCCCACAGGTCAGAGACACTCTGTGCTTTAGCATGCATTCCCACAGGTCAGAGACATTCTGTGCTTTAGCATGCATTCCCACAGGTCAGAGAGACATTCTGTGCTTTAGCATGCATTCCCACAGGTCAGAGAGACATTCTGTGCTGTAGCATGCATTCCCACAGGTCAGGGAGACATTCTGTGCTTTAACATGCATTCCCACAGGTCAGAGGCATTCTGTGCTTTAGCATGCATTCCCACAGGTCAGAGACATTCTGTGCTTTAGCATGCATTCCCACAGGTCAGAGAGACATTCTGTGCTTTAGCATGCATTCCCACTGGTCAGAGAGACATTCTGTGCTTTAGCATGCATTCCCACAGGTCAGGGAGACATTCTGTGCTTTAACATGCATTCCCACAGGTCAGAGGCATTCTGTGCTTTAGCATGCATTCCCACAGGTCAGAGGCATTCTGTGCTTTAGCATGCATTCACACAGGTCAGAGGCACTCTGTGCTTTAGCATGCATTCCCACAGGTCAGGGAGACATTCTGTGCTTTAACATGCATTCACACAGGTCAGAGGCACTCTGTGCTTTAGCATGCATTCCCACAGGTCAGAGACACTCTGTGCTTTAGCATGCATTCCCACAGGTCAGAGACATTCTGTGCTTTAGCATGCATTCCCACAGGTCAGAGAGACATTCTGTGCTTTAGCATGCATTCCCACAGGTCAGAGAGACATTCTGTGCTGTAGCATGCATTCCCACAGGTCAGGGAGACATTCTGTGCTTTAACATGCATTCCCACAGGTCAGAGGCATTCTGTGCTTTAGCATGCATTCCCACAGGTCAGAGACATTCTGTGCTTTAGCATGCATTCCCACAGGTCAGAGAGACATTCTGTGCTTTAGCATGCATTCCCACTGGTCAGAGAGACATTCTGTGCTTTAGCATGCATTCCCACAGGTCAGGGAGACATTCTGTGCTTTAACATGCATTCCCACAGGTCAGAGGCATTCTGTGCTTTAGCATGCATTCCCACAGGTCAGAGGCATTCTGTGCTTTAGCATGCATTCACACAGGTCAGAGGCACTCTGTGCTTTAGCATGCATTCCCACAGGTCAGGGAGACATTCTGTGCTTTAACATGCATTCACACAGGTCAGAGGCACTCTGTGCTTTAGCATGCATTCCCACCGGTCAGAGACACTCTGTGCTTTAGCATGCATTCCCACAGGTCAGAGACATTCTGTGCTTTAGCATGCATTCCCACCGGTCAGAGACATTCTGTGCTTTAGCATGCATTCCCACAGGTCAGAGACATTCTGTGCTTTAGCATGCATTCCCACAGGTCAGAGACACTCTGTGCTTTAGCATGCATTCCCACAGGTCAGAGGCACTCTGTGCTTTAGCATGCATTCCCACAGGTCAGAGGCACTCTGTGCTTTAGCATGCATTCCCACAGGTCAGAGACACTCTGTGCTTTAGCATGCATTCCCACAGGTCAGAGACATTCTGTGCTTTAGCATGCATTCCCACAGGTCAGAGGCACTCTGTGCTTTAGCATGCATTCCCACAGGTCAGAGGCACTCTGTGCTTTAGCATGCATTCCCACAGGTCAGAGGCACTCTGTGCTTTAGCATGCATTCCCACAGGTCAGAGGCACTCTGTGCTTTAGCATGCATTCCCACAGGTCAGAGAGACACTCTGTGCTTTAGCATGCATTCCCACAGGTCAGAGACATTCTGTGCTTTAGCATGCATTCCCACAGGTCAGAGACACTCTGTGCTTTAGCATGCATTCCCACAGGAGCTGTTTTACTGCCACTGAAGCCATGGCCTCTTACCCCTCTAACTCCCCTCGCCTCTCAGTCGCAGGTACTTACTCTCTCTCCCGCGCACATGGCGACAGCGCGCCCCAGTAACTGTCTCTCCAAGTCAATTATCAGCCTCAGTCCCAGGTGAGGAAGAGCTACATTAAACCAAAATGGGCTCCTCTGCTTCTATGAGCAATTACAGAGGGGGGTGGGGGAGGGGGGCATCATGGCTTAATTCTCTTTCGAAGGAAGGCGTTGGCTAAAATGAATTAATGATGAAATGGTTAGACTTCGCTGTACTGGCTGGAAACTTCTGTCGCTGAGGTTGAATGGCTTAAAATGTAAGGGCAGAGTCACAGGAAGGTGCGTCTCTACGGACAACACACCCTCCCTGTATTCTAGGGTCCTTCATATGGAAATGACCAGCTAATATGAGAAGAAAATTAATATGTTCAATTGTCAGATAATGTGGTCACTAATGCTAAACATAAATTACGAGATTTTTCTTAGGACTGGTTATTGTTTTTATTGACAGAATCTGTTTCGTTCTAGTTCATATACATGCTAGAAGTTTCATTTTGAGACCGTTTTAACTGCCTTATAGAAATGAATGAAGAGTGAAAAATACCCTATTCTGGATTATCACCCCAGGGGAGCACAGATAAACTAAGTTCAGTTGTGCTTTAAGCTAGTCTACGACTCTCGTGAGAACATCCAACTGGTTGGATTTTATTCTAAGTCTTTTGGCATGGCTTGTGCAGTGTGTGATACACAAAGACAACATTTTCCATGTGGAACCATCAACAGCCAATGAGCTTTCAGCATCATAGCAATTGTGATGTATTATCTGTTACATGCAATTGGTCATGCATTAACATTAGGGGCGGCAGTGTTGTCTAATTAAAGAACTGGCCTTGTAACCGAAAGGTTACAGGTTCAATTCCCAGGTAGGACATGCCGTTGTACCCTTCAGCAAGGTACTTAACCTGAATCGCTTCAGTATATATCCAGCTGTATATGTGGATAATATGTAAAAATGCTAAAATGGGGTTTAAGTGTAAGTATTCTCTGTGCGCAGCAGTCATCGTGTAGCTCAGTATTCTCTGTGTGTAGCACAGTTATAGTTTAACACAGTGTTCTGCATGCAGCACAGTCATAGTGTATCACTGTGTTCTGTGTGCAGCACAGTCACAGTGTAGCACAGTATAATTTGTGTGAAAAGGTCATAGTATAACACAGTATTATCTGTTAGAGGCACATAGTGCAGCACGGTATTCTCTGTGTGAAACGCAGTCATAGTGAAGCACAGTATTCTCTGTGTGAAGCACAGTTATAGTGTAGCACAGCCTTCTCTGTGTGAAGCAAGTCATAGTATTGCACAGTATTATTTGTGTGAAACACAGTCATAGTGTAGCACAGTATTCTTTGTGTGAAACACAGTCATTGTGTAGCACAGTATTCTCTGTGTGTACGGCACTGTCATAGTGTAGCACAGTATTCTCTGTGTGTATGGCACAGTCATAGTGTAGCACAGTATTATCTGTGTGTATGGCACAGTCATAGTGTAGCACAGTATTCTCTGTGTGTACGGCACAGTCATAGTGTAGCACAGTATTCTCTGTGTGTACGGCACAGTCATAGTGTAGCACAGTAATCTGTTAGAGGCACAGTCATAGTGTAGCACAGTAATTTTTGCTAGAGGCACAGTCATACTGTAACACAGTATTTTTCAGTAACGCTGTTGGACACAGTGATAGTGACTCTAGACCCTCTCCATAATATGAGGCAAACTCAATTACCCCCGGCGGAGCAGCCTTGTGCCTCTCTCAGTGAAGATTGATGCTGGCGGCTCGGACCGAGGACCAGCTGTCTCCTCTCTCTAACAGCCAAACAGAGACCAGCGCTCAGGATCCAGTTTAGCCAATTACTGTGGCGTCCTCTACAATATCAAATCAGGGCTATAAATAAGGTAGAATCTGCTTTGGTTCAAATGGGTTAGAAATGAGAGAATGAAAAAGGATTAAAGGGTAACTGGCCTCAATGGTCACTAATAAGAACACTTAGCTCTGCAGCCTCTGCTCCCCTCAATATCAGCATCTGTACTCTGAAGCCTTTTCTGTAATTTACATTGATGGACCAATGACATCATAAACAGGCATCTGGACATTCCCGCACTGATGCATTTTCTTATTAAAAAAAAAAACATCACTGATTTGCTTATGGAGAATTATCTATAACAATTGTTGTGTTTTTATTTTTTTGTCATTTTATATTTTTATATTTTGGGATTTTCAGTATTTGCCAGCTTAATGCAGTGAATTTAACCCACTTTCACTGTCCTGCAACAAAAGCACGGTTCGATTTCCCCTGCTCTGCTCTGACACATTATCTGATTATCTTATAAATTATTGGTCCTTGCAGTGACGGATAATTGTCAATATATTTTCATTAAATTTTATAGAAAACTGCATATAATATTTCATCAGGAATGATAGCAGGATAATAGGATGGAAGATTTAGAGTTGAATTCCTCAGCCGTGATTGACGAGTGTGTAGATGATGGTGTCCAGTGCTGGACAGCATTATATGGTTTTTCTCACAGGACGTGGCCTTGACACTGTTACTGAAGAGGTTAGTAGATCCCATATAGACCTGGGGCCACATGTATAAACAGTGCTGAGCAGAAAAATGCCCTCAGAAAGCGGCATAAGCGAGTTTCCACGCAGAAATTCAGATGTATAATATAACACGTGCTGTGAGAATCTGCGTACCTCTGCACACGATGGACACCATACATACGCAATGTTTGGAGTCTGTGTGATATGGCCACACCGCCAAGTGGTTCACATGCTGAGTAGTTTTATTTGATTTTAAATAGATTGATTACATGTTGCATCTAGCCTAGTTGTTATAAGTGCAATTCTGCTAAACATCTGCAGCATTGCACTAGCTGTGTGTGCCGCGCCCATGTGTGTGTGTGTGTGTGTGTGTGTGTCAGCTAGCCTACTGCTGCGTGTTGGCTAGTCAGTGGAGTGGCTAAAATATAAATGAAAATGAGGAGCCAGTTGCAGTAACGTAGTTTCACATGTAAATAGAAAATAGCACAAAGAAACTGAAATGATGAAGGAATATATCTCATCTTTAATATACTTGCTTCCAAGATTAGGGCTTTGAAACCAAATTTGTTTCTAAATGTTAATAAATTAAACATTTTATTTTAGAAAATGTCCTGTGTGAGGTTGTGTAGAAATGCAGGAAATTAGTTTTAAAAGGTAAAAAATTATTCATGCCCCCCAATCAAAGCAGTCTAGAAACGCCCCTGGTTTCAATATTTTACTTCTTATATATAGCATTCAAATTCTGAGCAATTTCGAAAAATAGCCTACTGGGAGCATTCCTTACGTTATGAGTCTAATTAAACAGGTTCATAGCCTGCGATGGATTAATAGGCATAATCTAACGTGTCTGAAAGTGGTTTTACAATCATAATTTATTAAGTTGGCATTGTGCATTTCAAAGGCTATATTATGTCTTGAATTTAACAAAACATTAAAATAATATTCTATTTGACATTCAGAAGCTGCATTTAGTGGTATTTTGAATTTATGAACGCTGTACAAGTGGTCCTGTACAGGTGTAAAGTTTGTTCGTACGTACAAACAAATCTCAAGTATTAAAACTTTGATGACCAATCCAAATTAATTGCTAATATGAACGATTTACACACAAATTCGTTCAGCTCAAATTCGTTCAGAGGCCTAATGCAACTAATGCTGCTATTTACGCAACATGAATCTCTTCTATCCTCAGACAGACCATGGTTAAATAATCATTTAGACACCAGAATGATTCCGACAGACAATTTTAAAATAGACATCTATCATTTTCATTTTCAGAGCAAAATATGTTCAATTCACATTTTCAATGCTTTATTGAAAACTCTCAGGGATCCACAGCAGCATATAAAAGTTAAAGCATTTCTGATATTTGACTGTGGTTTGTTCCCAGGGAGTTTTCATAGAGCAGACTGCTCCTCTTATGGGACGTGTTTTAGTTTTGTCCCGTCTGTGTAACGGGTTTTGTTTTAAATGTACGTTGATGTGAACTGCTATTGTTTCAATACATACAGAAAGCTTTCTTTATTGGGAAATACGCACTTAAATCAGGTTTTGTCCAGGTTTTGATGTGTACACCTGGGCGGTCTCAGCCTTTGAGCTCATACACTGGGGCGGGGGGGGGTTTGGGTGGGGGGTTTAAGGGGCTCTGCAAAATGTATGCACGTGTGGATTCCCCTAAATGAGTGTCAATGAGGGCTTTTAGGGTCAAGAAAGCCAGGAAAGCCAGGAAATCCACATGCCAGGAGGTGACAGAGGGAATCTCCCAACAGAAAACAAGCCAAGATTGTAACCACTAGTCAAAAACAGGTTAAAAACCTGACAAACCATCACCTGGGACTAGTGTTGGGACGATAATGAAATTTTGTGTCATGATAATTGTTATGAACAATTATCACGATAATAGTTTTTGGACGATAATCACATTTTAAGCAAAATAACCCTTACAATATATTTTTTAAATACCATGCACACATTTGAAATGCAAACAATTGTATTTAATGTTGAAAATACATAGAGATGTTTTTTGGTTGGACTAGTCAGTCAAAAATATTAGATAAAGGTGGGCACTCTGCTGCTGATATGATATATTATTATTTGTAAGCTACATTGATTATTAAATTATTATATTATTGGCCACCTCACACTCACACAAATTAGCAGTTTTAACTAAAACGATCGTCCATCGTCCATGTGTGTGTATGGCATGCATGTCTGTTCTCCTCTCCCGACCCCGACCGTTGGTATTAATTTCCATTCCCATGCACCCCTAACGCCCCTGCTGGTTCAGCGCAAGCGCGCGGCCGCGCAAATCAAATCAAATTTGTGGGTCGTATCTCTCGTGTCTCTCAGTCTCCAGTGTGCAGTCTGTCTGCTTGAGCCCCCCCCCCCCCAAAAAAAAAAAATACATTATCACGATAATAGATATAACGATAACGACGATAAAAAAAAAAAAAAAAAAAACTTTATCGTCATTATTGTCGAAGACGTTATTGACAATAATATGTCTTTATCGATAATCGTGCCAACACTACCTGGGACTCCACTTTTCCACTGACTCAGTGCTTAGGAAGAGACCAACATATTACCAGAAACAAATCTCATAAACTTTAACAAACTAACTGGAAAAGACAAGGATGAGTGCTGAATATTTTTGCAGTGCATCATAATAATAATGAATGGTTATGCAAAGTCAATATTTATCATTTTGATGTGACAGCAGAGTTAAAGAGCCCACAGTGGCATGTGATTCACATCTTATTAGTAAACCGATTTCATAAGTAGCTCAACCCCTCTTAAACATCTTATTTCAGCTCAGATTCAAAAACTCCATTCCGGGAGATTGTTTTGTATGTTTTTTCTTGGAAAATATTTGCATCCATTGAGATAAACAAAAACAAAAAGGTTTTTTTGACACATGAATCACTGGTTTGTGTTACAGTAAGCAAGACACAGAGACCAGACTTAACTGGTATAATGACAAGTAACCAATGAGCCTTCACAGAAAAACAAAACTGAGACAAAGTTACCAGAAACAGCAACAATTTACACAATCAGAGTCAGATAAACAATCTGAGACAAAGTTACCCAAAACAGCAACAATTTATGCAGTCAAAGTCAGATAAACAAACTGAGGAAAAGTTACCAGAAATGGCAACAATTTACATCACAGCAAATGAAAATCCCTCATGCAATCAAGCGAGCCAGCTGGGGAAGTGACTTTGATGCTCTATCAGATTAATTAAACCACAGAGATACCAGTGAGAGAGAGAGAGAGAGAGAGAGAGAGAGAGTGTGTGTGTGTGTGTGTGTGTGTGTGTGTGTTCCAGAGAGTGTGAGTCTATGTATGTATGTGCATTTGTGTGCAGGTGGAGGGAGGATTTCATGCATTTGTAAGTATATTTTCTATATTCAGATTTGTGCATTTCACAAAAGCATATTGAATTCATATTAAACCTATGGAATGGAGCCAATGTCGGGTTTTTCTGGTTCAGTAGACGTTTCGAAACATGTTGGTTTTTCTGCAGATAGTGAGAGTAATAACTCATATTATTTTATATCACTATACAGGCTGAACCCGACTATCAGGGAATATCAGTAATATACAGAACAGTATAAATCCAATGTTTCCTAAAGTTCCTGCAATACTCATTCCCAGCATTCATTCCCATGTCACACCACATGTCCACCAACTTAGATATGAACTTAGATATGACACCGCATGCGCACGAGCTGTCAGTCAAATGTTATGCCTTGCCCTTGATGGTCAGAGAAAAACAGCTGTGAGAAATAAAGAAACCCTGAAATACTGAAGGTTTACAGGTTTTATAGATACTTGTGTGAGTGATCCCACTGCTAATGTAAGTTATATGAGCTACACTGTAAAAAAAAAAAAAAAAACCTATCCAATTTTATGGGATTGTCACAAAATAATGAGACATTTCTCTTATTCTACACAATTTTGAGTGTTTTGAAAAAACTGTGGAATCCTGTGAATCCATTTTACTGTAATAATACATTAATGATGGACGAAGGGAAAACAATTATTTCATTTGCTGTGTGAAGTCAAACACTAAAATCAATGCATTTCAATGTCAGTTCCTGGTGATCAAAGTGAAGCGTGGTGTCATTAGGCGTGGGGGTTGTGGTGGTGGGGGTGAGTGGGAGGTGGGGGGGTTGTCGGTTCAAATGCCTGGCAGAACCGTGACTTTAGGATAAGAAGGAAAAATTGACTCCTGTCAGAAGAAGACAGATTTTTATGTTTGATCATCTGAATGAAGTGTTGGGCTCGGGCTGGGGGGTGGGGGTCGCACACACTGCCCGCACTGGGCGGAGCTGTGACAGGAGTCTAACACAGCAACCCCCCCAGGGAAATACCAGATGTGTTCAATTCATCAGGGAGAGCCACAGACACGTCATGTGCACATCACCCGAGAGAGACAGAGAGAGGAAAGGGGGAGATTTGTTGCTCATGTTTTTTTCCCCCCTTTCTTGGGTATGGGGGTTTGCTGTTTTTCGTTTATGTATTTCAGTGCTTCTCCAAAACAAGTTTATTTGTCATGCAAATAAAGCACATATGAATTTGATAGAAAGAGGGATAAAGAAACCGAGGGACAGAGATAGAGAGTGGAGAAGAGAGAGACATAGGAGCATTGCCTATTCTGCTGAGTACCTGAGGTTTGGGGGGAAGGGCTGTGAGAGAATGGTGCGTCGAGGGACAGAGGATGTTTGTTCACATTTTCTGTTTTTATCTGTCTGACTGATTCCATTACCCTGAAGCTCAAAAGAGATTTGTAAAAAAAAAAACCTCCAGCATATTTTCACTTCCAAACAATCGTTTGCCCAGTGATCATATCACAATGCACACAGAGACAGGAAGCCTACGCACATGCAAACTGTGTTTCCTTACATACAGTGCCCTCCACTTCTATTACTGGCACCCCTGGTAAAGATGAGTAAAAAGGGCTATAAAAAATTCACCATTTGGTGAATTAGCTTAATCTCACACTGTAAAAATGAGAAAATTAACCTTTAATTAGAGTTAATTTATTATGAGAAAATAAGCCCTCATCAAAAAATTTTTATTTTTAACAAAACCACATGTGCCACAATTATTGGCACCCCTGCATGTATGTATAGAATAAATTAATCACTCTGCTGCCAGAAATACAGTAGATATGGATGGACAACTTGAAGGGTTTCTTCTCCTGACTTATTTTTCTACAGAGTTCAATAGGACAATTTGTCCATATTTACTGTATATCTGGCAATAGAGTGATGGTTTGAGGCTCCTTTGATACAGACCCTTGTTGACTTACAGCCATTTTACCAACCATGTATTCCATATTGTTCAAAAAGATATGCGACCAAATACTAAAAATACTTTACTTTATTCTATATATAAATGCAGTGGTGCCAATAATTGTGGCACACGTGGTTTTGTTAAAAATAATTATTTTTTGATGAGGGATTTTTTTTTCTCATAATAAATTTACTTCAATTAAAGGCTGTTTTTTCAGTTTGAGATTAAGCTAATTCAGCAAAAGGTGAATTTTTATAACCATTTTTACTCATCTTTACCAGGGGTGCCAATAATTGTGGAGGGCACTGTATTTGGTATTAATCTGGGAATGTTCTGTATTAGCCTTGCTACTGTGAACCATAAAACCAGAATCTTCACTCTTCAAGAGGATCAAGACAATAGTAACACGTGATCAGTCCAACGACAGCGGATATTTTAAGATTGTTGAATGGATTGTTTATGAAATATATCAAATGTTTGAGCCTATGCCTTTTGTTATAAACCAAAAAAAAAAGGCTCAAACACTGTGGGCTCTATCTTGACAATCTTAGCGTATGGTAACACAAGGCGCAAGTGCATTTAGGGCATGTCCAACTCCACTTTCAATCGTTAGAAGGCGTTTATTTTGAGCGCAAAGTAGGGTGCAAGGTTCAAATGGGCTGAACATAGCCTTCATTAATTGTCGGTGTGTCTTGGGCCTAACATGCAATAAACCAATCACAGTGTCATTTTCAATTCGCTTTAAAAGGCACCTGCGTTTGTACCTTGGCCGATTGCTAATATAATGCCGTATTTAATAAAACTGCAAAAAGAGCGATTTACAGTTGGCGAAACAGACCTGCTCGTGCACAATGTTAAAGTGTGCAAGGAAGGAATAGCCCTATATGGATCAATATTATAATCAATATTATTCGGACTAACCATTATGATGTGTTTTAATATACAATAACACTGGCATGCGGCATGGGTTCCCGGTAATTCTCTACCAAACTCAAATATAATAACGGTAAACAGGAGCTTACACCACTTCTGTTACTTTACAAAATATACCCCTGCTGAAAAGAAAACATTACAAACCATTAGAACATTTCTAATGTTTTTTAATGGTGCTTAGTGGTTTCTACTGGTGATCTAATGGTGTGTACTGTGTTTTAATGGAAATGTAATGGTCATTGATGGTGATCCAATTTTATCCTACTGGTATCTAATGGTTTGTGCTGGTATTTTATGGTAAACCTGATGGTATGTGATGGAAACCATTACAAAAATGTCCTAATGGTTTCTATGTTTGTTTTTCAACATGGACGCGGTTTGTGGCACGCATAATACTATCTTTATATTACGCAGTTAAAATAACATTGAAACAACTCCGCCCAGTTCAATTGCTATGGACACATGTTCACTTGTTATCTAAACAATGTGAACGCTTGATGCTAAAATGACACCTGCGCCAGTCTGAAACTAGCATAGACGCTTAGCGCCGGGTGTAAGATAGGGCCCAGTGTGTTGTACTTTATTATGACATCACTTCTCTAGGAGAGTGACACACTCTTGGCAATGATTCAAATGATTGGAGATTATTAAAATGTATCATCTTTAAGCAGAATAAACTCTGTTCTGGCTCTCTGATTTCTTGGCACCATAATCACCATGATCAGCAAGTTTCTGTGAAGTCATGAAAGGACAAATTCGACAGGAATGCAAGAGAATCTCAGCTAATATCCCCTTTTACTGAGCTAAAGTTTATCTGGATTAAGAAAGGAAATAAAACAGAGCGGGAGTGGCTTTGAAGCAGGAGAAGGCAGGCTATATCTCCCATCTCCTCCCGGCCGGCTGCTGCACGCTACTTTACTGGACGCTGCTGTGTGTTACTTTAGCGGATGTTGCTGCACACTCCTTTAGCAGACGCTGCTGCACACTCCTTTAGCAGACGCTGCTGCACACTCCTTTAGCAGACACTGCTGCACGCTCCTTTAGCGGACGCTGCTGCACACTCCTTTAGCAGACGCTGCTGCACACTCCTTTAGCAGACGCTGCTGCACACTCCTTTAGCAGACGCTGCTGCACACTCCTTTAGCGGACGCTGCTGTGTGTTCCTTTAGCGGATGTTGCTGCACACTCCTTTAGCAGACGCTGCTGCACACTCCTTTAGCGGACGCTGCTGCACACTCCTTTAGCAGACGCTGCTGCACACTCCTTTAGCAGACGCTGCTGCACACTCCTTTAGCAGACGCTGCTGTGTGTTCCTTTAGCGGATGTTGCTGCACACTCCTTTAGCAGACGCTGCTGCACACTCCTTTAGCGGACGCTGCTGCACACTCCTTTAGCAGACGCTGCTGCACACTCCTTTAGCGGACGCTGCTGTGTGTTCCTTTAGCGGATGTTGCTGCACACTCCTTTAGCGGATGTTGCTGCACACTCCTTTAGCGGACGCTGCTGCACACTCCTTTAGCAGACGCTTCTGCACACTCCTTTAACGGACGCTGCTGCACACTCCTTTAGCAGATGCTGCTGCACACTCCTTTAGCGGACGCTTCTGCACACTCCTTTAGCGGACGCTTCTGCACACTCCTTTAGCCTACACTGCTGTGCGTTCCTTTAGTGGACGCTGCTACACACTCGTTTAGTGGACGCTGTACGCTAATCTGATGTGATGATAATTTTATGCAGCGCCGAACGTGAAAGCTTTGAAACAGTCAAGAAGCGTGTGTGATTTGAAGCAAAGAGATTAGAATACATTTAAGTAACGTTAGAAGTAGTCCTAGCTTAAATTAAACGAATCAAACGATGGGTGGACAGTGCACATCCATGGTTTAAAGTTTGAATTGAAGAAGAAGCTGTAGACTAGGCTATCATTCATACATTTGCAACAGAATAATTTTTTTTCAGAATAGTCATATACAGTACATACATAATAACCATGACATAAGTAGCCTAATGTATTTAAATTTTTTAACGTACAAAAGCGTGCATGTTTTTACATGACCACAGCAACATATTTCAGCCCTAAATGCGACGGGTGGTCGCTGTGGAAATGTCGACTGTACGGGACTGGCGAAATGTAACAAGATAAACTTTTCAGGGTTAATCAGAAAACAGCTGTAGCTGAATATAGGCCTACTGGTAAGTACTTGGTTTCTTAAACATATGTATACGAGAGATTTTGGAGAAAAAAATGTTTTGTCTTCTAAACCGAAAGTGCATCGGGTACTGTATATAGTACAATAAGCAAGGGAAAACGGCAAATGCTCATTTGTACAGCGTTTTTTTTAAAAAATATTGTTTTTATACGTGAACATGATTTTTTTAGCGTGTATAAACGGTGCATTTTTCTGCATTTTACAGTCTGTGGCTGTGGCGAGAGGAGGGTCGTAAGTGCTTTGGGCTATTAATAGCACCCTCTTAATTTATTGTACTGCAGTGTAACTGGAGAAGCTGAGATTTTCGCAAGCGGCTACCTTTTAAAACAATAGCTACTGTGTCAAAAGTTACATTGAGATGGATACGTCTAAACCACTAGGGGTGAAGTTTATAGACTCCTTTAGCAGACGCTGCTGCACGCTCCTTTAGCGGATGCTGCTGCATGCTCCTTTAGCAGATTCCTCAGCAGAGATTCTGACCCTTCACTAAATTTTCCATCGTTACCACGTTAGCGACATGGCCTAGTCATCTGCACGGTGCGTTCCAGAAACCCCAAAATGCAATCCCACACAATCAGCAACAGGAATCTGAGAAAGGATGTACGGATGCGCTACAGTCAACAAAGAAAACAACCTTCTTTCCATCAAAGCCAAATTCAACTCATCAGGCACCATAAAACCAAGCCATGGGTTAGGAGTGTTTCAAATAAGCATTTACGTGACTCATTTTTAGTTAATGTAGTACAATATAACACAGTATAAAACCTCTTCTGCATTTGTAATATTGCCATATTGTGAATACTATATTATATAGACTAGAATCCTCTCATATTGGGGACTGACCCACTGTGAGTATTCAGACTGACTTAAACTCTTGAGTCTGCCCTCCTCATCCTCTTCTCTCCTCTCCTTCATCAGCTGCTCTTGTGTTTCTTTAGAATATGTTACTAAAGGGCAGACTCTCTCAGTGGCAGTGTGCTTCCTACCTTATGAGCTCAACTATAGTCCTGAATGTAAACCTGCTCTCTGGCTATAATACTCATAAAGTGATAAAGTGAACTCGTCTCAACTTTATTATTTGGAGTCACGGTTCCTAGTTTAATATGAAGAAAATGTGGAGAAGACATGTACAAACGCCTCTCCCGCTTTCCCCATAATTCAAACAATATACATTTTGTTTCAGGTTAATTTAGGTGTGTTAATTGTAGAGTATGGGACTGATTCCACCGCTTTCATTTGCACCTGGGAAAACTGTCATTCCTTTACCTTCCCATCACCTCTCTGTTTGTCCTGGAATGGAGCCAACTACCCGCGGGAATAACGTTGCTTTAAATGGGGTAGGGAATGACAGATATCAATAAGGCTGAGGTTTTATCATTGGTATCTCATGCCCAAGCACCTTTCCCTCACTGGCTGAACAGTGTCACATGAGCACCCATGGGCACATGCACATCCACACGCACACACACGCACACACGTGCGCACACATAAACACGCACGCACATACATACCCACAGCTGCACTCATGTTCACACAAACAGCAGCGGCGTGCATATTCATTTGCATAGTCATCTTCATCATAATTATCTCATTAAAACAATCGTGTCCTTTTATAACCAGTGAATAAGTAGGGGGTTTTGGCCTCTAATAATGTAGTGGACATTTTAACCAAACAACCTCTCAATTGTAGTCCTAATAATCAAATATAGATTAATCTGTATAACCATGTGGACACAGCAATGCACATTCCACTGGGACAATATTGAGCCAGTGCTTTTCCAATACTTCTGCTGTTATTCCATTGCACCGGCTCATATTGAATATAAATGAAAAATAAAAGAAATTCATTTATCCAAACAAAAGCCATTTCCTCTACAAGGTGGTCTTTCATTGTTTGATTCCATGCTGCCTCTTTATTATGGCCAGTCCCATAAGACATAATTTCCTGCATGTTTGAAGCTCAAGTCTTTATTGTACGAAATGTGTATACACTTCATTTGTCGAATGTATTCATAAATTGCATGGTGTCTTATCCTGATCAAACACAAAATACACTCCAATTTTAGGTACAATGGATGATTGTATTGTTAATATTGTGCACACTTGGAATAAGGACCACATGTTTGTACATTTGCAATGAATGCATAAATGTTTGAAAGGAAAATAGATTCCTTTAATTATGAATGTTTATTCACCAGGCATGGAGATGATTCAGAGATTGTTTTGCCCCTCAGTATGATTCCGTTAATGTGAAACTGCAGTGTTCTGTGACACAAATGATTAATTTAGCAGACTGCATATTGGCATTGAATAATCTCAACTGAAACATAAATATCTTATGATTACAATGGAAATTGAGTTATTTCATTCCAAGTACCTCTATTTATGTAGAGCAGGGTGGGGAATGTGTGATTTGTGTAATTCTGTGTTCAATGGGAGACTCATTCACTGGAGGTAGAGTCAAGGCTGCAGTCCCGAGGTTGTTTTAACTTTCTTTTCATGAGATTCATTTTTTTCTAATGTATTTGTTTGGCTTAACCAGTCCAGGCCACACAGTTATTTTGGGAATGCCGTGCTTTAAGTGTTCTCCAAAAAAATAAAATAAACAAATAAAATGATGTTGCAAATAAACAAATATGCGTGCGTTACTGAAACTGTGTTTGGATGGGGCTTCACGGCCTGTCAGTAGTGTTATGGGAACGCAAGCTTCCTTTGAAGGTTTGCCACAGCCCCCCCCCCTCCCCCCAGCTCGCAGCCCGGAGTCGCCGGAAGACTCTGCTGCCGTAACCTGTTTACCGAAGCCATATACCACCTATCGCTGTTTACCATCACCATATACCACCTATCGCTGTTTGCCATCGCCATGAACAACCCATAGCTGAGCTCACACAAACTAAATAGAGGGAGAATTCTTCTGACTTATTTTTTTCTCTCTCTCCTTCACTCTCTCCCTCTCTTTCTCTCTCTCTCTCTCTCTCTCTCTCTCCCTCTCTCTTCTCTATCCATTTTCCACTCCGCTGTTCCGCCCTTGATCCTCCTGTCTTTGAGAAAAACACACAGCACTTATGTGGACAGAGGCAGGCAGTAAGAGCTTGTTTCATTGCTGGGCTTTTATAAGGCTTTGACTGTGTTTGAGCTTCCATCAGTGAGTAAAACCTTGTACAAACACTCTTTCTCTTACGCAGTCATAAAACACCACCGTTACATGTCCAAGTCTGTTAAACGTGGCCGTCTCTTCGTTTCATTTCCCCGCACTAACTAAAGCCCTGGGACCCACCCCACTATCAGCCCAGTAAAGGGAGGCGTGTTTAATGACAAGAAGGAAACTTAACCAAGTAAACCCAAATAGAAAAACTACATCAAAAGATTCCTGTCCTCTGGTGTATACTGTATATTTGAGGCGAGGAATTGTATTCACAGTGAATGGCATTGCAGAAAGACATACTTAGTAGTAGTATCATTGTCATTTTTGAAAAGAGACAATAAGGTATTGTTTGCTGTGTTGAAGGAAATGTGTCATTAGTAACATTATGAAGACTTGTGTAAGGAGAATATAGTTTGTTTTTATTATGTAGTGTTTATCATGAGGAGAGCAGAATTATCCATCATTGTCAACTGCCCTTGGAATGGAAATTCCTGTCCAGCATTAAAAATGTCTGATATTTCACCTGGATTAAATGTGTGGGTAGAGAAAACATTTTTTTCTACAAATGTTTAAAAGTGAATGATGATGATGATGACGATGAAGACGACAGCGCTGATTATTATGAGGAATACATTTACATGATTGTGCACATGCTATAGTAAAATCACTTCATCTGATATATAAGGTGATATATAAATAGCAGTTAAACACACAGAGTCTGGGGGGATTATGGAGATGTATAAATACTGCATGTACACCCACACCCCCAGGGGGTTGTATTTCCCTCACTATGCCCTCAAAGCTGTCTGTCTGTTTGTATGTGAGAACGTCTCTACCTTATCAAATGCTGTCCAGAATCTACCTTGTCAAACCCTGTCCAGAATCGACATTATTATACCCTGACCAGAATCTACCTTATCAAATCCTGTGCCAGAATCCTCATTATCATACCCTGTCCACAATCTACAGTATCAGACCCTCAAACTCTGTACCAGATTATACTTTATCAAACCCTGTCCAGAATCTACCGTATAAACCCCTGCACCAGAATCTACCTTATTAAACCCTGTACCAGATTATACCTTATCAAACCCTGTGCCAGAATCTACCTTATCAAACCCTGTACCAGAATCTACCTTATCAAACCCTGTGCCAGAATCTACTTTATCAAACCCTGTCCAGAATTATACTTTATCAAACCCTGTACAGAATCTACAGTTTCAGACCCTCAAACCCTGTACCAGATTATCCTTTATCAAACCCTGTACCAGAATCTACCTTTTTAAACCCTGTACCAGATTATATCTTATCAAACCCTGTGCCAGAATCTACCTAATCAAACCCTGTCCAGAATCTACCTTATCAAACCCTGTGCCAGAATCTACCTTATCAAACCCTGTGCCAGAATCTACTTTATCAAACCCTGTGCCAGAATCTACCTTATCAAACCCAGTACCAGATTCTGCCTGATCAAACCCAATCGATGTCTAGCTCAGTATGTGATGTGATGAGACTTGTTAGTGTCACAAATTGACCACTAGAGAGAGCCTTTAGAGAGTTTAACACACAGGTCTGCCATCTCCAGCTGTGCTTTCGATTTAGAAATGCCAATTATGATAAGCCCAACACAACACAGAATTTTTCTTACAGTAAAGTCAAACATTGCAATACACTGTCACAACCTGCTGTTTGAAAATGACATTCCTACATTCACTCTTCTCACTCTCTACATATAGTACATACAGTACATACATACATACATACATACATGAGTGGTGTGTGTGTGTGTGTGTTTGTGTGTGTGTATTTGTGTCAAATGCAGAGGTTAGGTTTTTTACATACACTCCTGGCACTCTGAAGGATAGAAACAATTTGAGATTTGTAATGCAGTCACCCTTTATTGATGCCAGCCAGGTTAAAATGACATATCTTATCATCAGCAGTCAGAGATAACAGCAGGCATTTCCTGTTGTGCATTTAACTTGGCAGATCAAACACCTGTCATGCCATTTATGGACTGTCTGCCCTGAGGTGGCAGTGCTTGCCTTTTTCTGTTGATTGAGTACAGGAGAGAGGAGAAGAGGGAGAGAGAGGGGGAAAGAAGAGAGAGAGGAGGGGGGAGAGAGAAGGGGAGAGGAAGGGGAAAGAGGGGGGAGAGCACAGAGGGCAGAGAGTGGGATAGAGGGGGACTATGTATAAAAAGGGTTGTAATTCCTACACGGATCACCCAATATGGTTGTACATACTATCAAATTAAAGGTAACAGTATGAACTCTAATATACCCATATTAATTATTTTCATTTAAGAGTACAGAGGCAAGATATATACATAATGTATTTTTTGTTACTGTGACAAAATAAAACAGAAGAATGTTCTGTTATAGAAACAGAAATCTGAAGCAGGATCGAGTTCTTTAGAGTTTTTTATTTTGTTTCTGTATTTTGTGGAAGGAGTTCACTTCAAACAGAAAGACATTTTCCTCTCCTCCTGGTGGGAACCAAAAAACAGCGCAAATCTACTTTGTCGTTCCAGAATACATCACTGAAAAGAATTACATAGAAACCGTATGAGACACAATGGAAGAGGCGGTTTTGATGTTGTGTTTGTCCAAAGCCATGCTCCGCCCCCGCTGTGGAATCAGAGCCAAGAGAGTTAATTACCCATGATTCAGTTCAGGACCCCTGCAGGAGCATCTGGATCACACAGCTTTAAGAGCCGCCAAACAGCGTTCTGTCACATATTAGAAATAATTAGACAAGGTCAACAAGACAGTTTCATAATCCATCCATCTATTCATTTTCTAACTGCTTAGTCCAAGTCAGGGTCGCGGTGGCAACAGGGCAAGCAGAGCAGCCCAGACGTCCCTCTCCCCAGCGACTTCCTCCAACTCATCCTGGGGGATCCCTAGGCGATCCCAGGCCAGCTGGGAGATATAATCCCTCCAGCGTGTCCTGGGTCTGCCACGGGGTCTCCTCCCAGCTGGACGCGCCCAGTACACCTCCATAGGGAGACAACCAGGGGACATCCTTATCAAATGTCCGAACCACCTCAACTGGCTCCTCTCAATGCGGAGGAGCAGCAGCTCTACTCTGAGGTTCTCCCGGATGGCTGAACTCCTCATTCTAACAAGGAGAGTGACCCTCACCAGCCTAAAAAGAAACCCATTTTGGTCGCTTGTATTCGCATTCTCACTCTTTCGGTCACTACCGTTCGGTCACTGCCCACAGCTAGGAACAAAGATTGCCAGAAAATTGACAGGTTTGCCTTTTAGCTCAGCTCATTCTTCACCACCACCACCACGTCACGCTGAGCTGCAAACCGTTGCCATGTGCATCTGAGGTCACATGATGAGGCCAAAAGGACGACATCATCCACAAACAGCAGAGATCCCACCCTCATGTCCCCAAACCAGACGCACCCCATCCAGACCTTAGCTGAGCCTGATATCCTGTCCATGAATACCAAGAACAGGCGAGGAGACAAGCCACACCCTTGTCAGAGTCTGACACCCACCTTGTACGAGCTTGACATACCACCAAGAATGAGAACACAGCTCTCGCTTCCAGTGTACAGGGACCAAATAGCTTGCAGTAGTGACCCAATGGTCACAGACTGTATTCCAGTTTAAATCCACACATGCATCCAGCCTGATTATCTGAGGGCCTTTAGACGCTGATGTGTTTCCCTATTATAGAACAACAGCTCAAATGACACTGACTGTGTTACGACGAGGAAATTCAAATGAAAAAATGACTTTCAATTGATAAAACCCTACTTAGAATTTTTTATTTCTTTTGTATTTTGTTAAGTTTCAGAGAAAGTTGTACCGTATTAAATAAATGATGACCTTTCAGTTCTATATTTTAAACGGCCCTGCTTGCCTTAATTAGTTTTCATTGTATTCAATCATCCATTTTTAAATGACTGGACATGCATGGGCTATGCGGGATTATACTGTGCTTCATACCGTCAGTCTCCTGATGCTGCTGTTCTTTAACCTTCCCCAAGTCCTTCACACTCCGCACACCTTCATTAGACAATTCCATGCTGAACCCTGCCAGGTTGAATGGAATTTGATATTTTCCGATCGATAAAAGGGATGTACCACTTCTGTTTTCTGCGCTTGGATGCCTGGTCATGTCAGAAATGCTGAGTGGTTCTAGCACTGCATTTAAATCAGCAAAGAAATTACAGCTTTCATTTGATTCTCATTTCTTTTTCAACATTTTAATCACTGATCTATGTTTACCAGTGTCCTGTAATCCAGCCTTGAGTTTGAGACCAGTCACCCCGCAAAGACCTGTTGTCACGGTTTTGCAGGTTGCCGTTCCTTCTCTGCGGAGGTTTCTCTCGCAGCTTCGGGATGGCGTTTTGGCCGTTTTTTTCCGCCGCCCGGCACTTATTGATCTCATCTGTCTCAGGTGTTCAGCTGCCTATATAAGTGCTGCGCCTTCCGGTCTCTGTGCTTTTGTGTCATTATTGCCACTTCACAAAGCCAGGTAAAGGTATAGGACTTGGGAGACCTGCGTTCCTTGTTGTTTCAAATAAGCAAAGCAGTAAAACTCCCGTTTAGAATTAGTTAGGATCTTTCTCCTTTTCTTTTACTTTTTTCTGAGTTCTCTGTTTATTTCCCTTCTTCTCTGAGGAATACCTTTGTTTACCTCTCTGTCGTTTGCCTCTTTATTTTAGCTCTTTGTATCTAATCGAGCTAGAGGCTTCTTTCACTATTCGCTGCTCGAATCTACGAGCTTCGCCCACTTTTCTGGGTCACTATCATTTGGCTTCACGCCGGGAGTTTGTATTCTCATTTGTTTATTTTCTCTGCTCCGTTCGCGGACATTCCTTCTTTATTACTAGTGGTCCCACATCTTGTGGGTTACTTTCTGATCCCCTTACTGTTGCTACTGGTCCTCCGAACCCGACACCTTACAGGACACAAAAGCCATATGGAGGCACTAGCGACCCCGCAGGGGATAGAGCAAGTGCTGTCTACCGAGCACGCAGCTTTGGCCTCGCATGAGAAGGGCATTCGTGCTCTCCAGGGGTAACAGCAGGCTATGTACGCCTATTATTAGTGGACCAGTTGTGCCACCAGGAGGACTGCCTGTGTGAGTTGGCAGACAGCCTCTGCTTATGGGCGGTCGCAGCTGGTCCTCCCGTTTTACAGGCAACAGCCCCTGAGAGTTCACCTCCTTTGCCCATTCCACTCACTGCTAGGAAGGTCAAGCTCCAACTCCCTCTCCGATATGATGGGGAGTCGAAAAAGTGTTGGGGCTTCGCAGCTCAGTGCCAAACATTTTTGAAGGCACAGCCTTCACGCTTCGCCTCTCATGGTTCCCGGGTTGCCTTTATTTTATCGCTGCTCTCCGGTACCGCCCTCGCCTGGGCAGATCTCTTGATTTGGGCAAACGCCCCTGCCATGGACGATGCGGATAGGTTGATGGAGGAAATGGCGTTGGTCTTCGACCACAACATTTCTTGTCAGGAGGCAGCCATGAGACTAACCCGTCTCCGCCAGGGCAACGATATGGTAGCAGATTTCTCTATCTCGTTTCGAGCATTGTCAGGAGAGACAGGGTGGTCTGAGGGTCCACTGATTGCGCTATTTATCAACACGCTCTCGGATCCTATTAAAGACGCCTTCCTAGTGCTTGATCCACCTGCTACGTTCGATGCCCTGGTTACCACAGCCAGTAAGACAGTTTTCTTTGTTTGTTTAATTTGTTTTACACTCTTCCGGCCGTCCGAACTTATGTGCCGAAGGTATAACTGTAACTGTTACGCATTGCTTAGGATATAATATTCGCTAGCCTAGCTTACTCAGTGAGTTGAGGATAGTGGTGAGAATCTCTGTCTGGAAGATTTGATTTTAAATAGATTGATTACATGTTGTATCTAGCCTGTTATAGCTGCAAATCTGCTAAACATATGTAGCATTCCACTAGCTGGCAATGCTATTTAATAAAATATTATTCAATTTTATTTTATAAAATGCCCTGTGTGAGGTTATGTAGAAATGCAGGAAATTAGTTTTAAAAGGCTCAAATTTTTCTGGGGTAGAACCCCCAGACCCCTCATTACTTTGTCCCCCCCTTGTGACCCACCTACATCTTTTCATGCCCCCCCAATCAAAGCAGTTCTAGAAACGCCCCTGTTAAGGCTGCACGCTTAAAGTCGCCCTCTGTGTTAAAGTCGCCTACTTGGTGACCTCATATGATTTAGGAATTATCCCCCGACGAGTTTCATGTGGCGCATTCGCACCGAATAAACACAGTCAGTATTTCACTCTAATTTTCTTATGAAATCCCAGGGATTATCAATGGGTACGAATGAAATGTAACATTTCTATAGGCTACTTCCATATTCTCCGTTTTTCTGCACATTTGCACATCATTTGCAAATTGGTATGTTGAAGCTGGCTACAGATTCGAATAGGCTACAATTACTTTCAATTCAGTCATGATAAATTCAGCAGTAACACTGAAATACTTTTGGTATAAGAATCGCACCAAACATGTCAGAATTAGCAATAATAATTTCCACCGCAGCCTCCATAAATCTCAACTCGGAAAGATAAAGAAAAAAGCGGGAAAAAAAACAAGAAATCTTTACTGGGGAAAAAAATATCACTCCAAATTACTGAGATGCCGATTCACGCAGGACTAATATTATCTGATGACCTGCTTTGTGCGAAATATGGTAGGTAATTTACGGTGGGGAATTTTGAATTGACAAATTACGGAAATGCAGATTCAATCAGGATTAAGATCACAGACGACCTCCACAAATCACATGAGCTCCCCAGGTAATATTACTCCAGTGAATTGGGCATGAGACGATTCAAAATGATCTGAACGAAGCTATTTCAGCTACGCTGCAGGTGGATTTGAGTATTTATCTATTGAATATGCATAGGTGATTAAATAATTTGGCTGCTAATAAATAAGTGTGCACATAACTACTTGTCATTGTATTCTATGTGGTGTTATTAATTTGAGAGAAGGCAGCTCAATTTAAATGGTACAGCCATAGTGATGAGTTGTCAAGCAATATAAATCTGTTTTAAATGGCCACCAGATTTTTTCTGCCTACAGCTGGTCAGTTGATGTGGTCAGTGTTAAACAACTCAAAAATGGTCTAGCTCAACAGGCAACGCAGGGGTTCGATTTTCACAGGTAGAAAACAAATTGTGGGTTTGATTCACCAAAAAGTCTGGTCCGCAACCACCACTGATGGGTTCGCAGGCTCCTCTTGTCAAAGGATTAGACAATCCTCTGATCATCCAGGATACAAACCACTTCTCTCCCCCCATGTGCTACATTTCTTTATTTTTCTATGTTTGAGAGTATGCCATTCTTTACAGTTTAATTCTGTATTTCAAGCCTTCCGCCCCTCTCCCTCGCTCTCTCTCTCTTTTTCTGTCTCTGTGCGGATGAGCGCTGTCTTTTCGGTGAAGAAAGGGGGATTACGCTAAAACCCAAATGCACAGCTGCAGCCTTATCTCGCCTGTAGCAGCTCCACACAGCTGAGCAGAAAGAGAGTTAGAGAAAGAGAGAGAGAGAGATCAGAAAATAGGGATACAGCACTGAAATATTTCTACACTTATCGACTGATTTAGCTTTTTTTCTGAGTGCTTTTTCCCCCGTACGTTTGAGAACACTGGCTACAAATTTTCGGAGCGCTGACGTGCTTTTGTGGAGGGTATTCCCGATGGAGTTGGAATTGAGATAATAGCATAAAGTGGGAGGAGGTATATTTCTGCGAGGATATTTTTGGAACAACTAGTGGAGAGTTGAGGGGATATACATATAAGTGTGTATATGCACCCAAATGGTATTTCTAGAATCTCAAGAGTGGTGTTATGATTGGTTGGGAATGTTGAATTTCCCAAAATCTTATGACATTAGAGCTTAAAAGAGGTCCCATCATGAGTACCTTCTGTCACAGTGTTGTCCTGGGAGCTGAAAGGCCGTTCCCCCCAGGTGAGTGAGTCATCTTGCCCCCCCACCCCTCGGGGCACTCAGTCATTGTGTCCAACCCCACCCCAAATGCCTAACACTGGCATACCTTCAACTACCCTGCATTATACTCAATTGCCACAGCCATAATTAAAGCCCCGTCTCCCTCCTATTTCCTCAATAAAATCGTCTCTCTGTCGTCGGAACAACAGGTGAGCTGCAGCAGGAACAAGGCCCCTCTGTGCTTGGCTGCTGGCCTAATTACCTGAACCCGCTGGGGGTTGCACTCATGGGAAAGATCCAGGCTTCAGGCCCTCAGGAGCTTACCTCAGATTTCTGCTCTGACAGTCCTGGCCTGAAGTGGCATCGAGAAAAAAATATGAGCCTTCTTCCAAGTTAAAAATAAGATTGCATCTCAAGAGCGATTGGATATGCTTTTTTGTATTATATTTTAGAAGTTTTTGACAAAAATTTTAAATGTGGCATATTGTAACATGTAAAATATGGTTTTAGCTATTCGTTTGTTTGTTCATACAACATTTGTATGGTTTTAAAACGTGTTCAGTAACAGCTTTGAGAACAAGGGCAGTTTAGTGTTTGTTGACCTGGCAACTTCAATGCCATCTACTGCCTCACAGTCAACTCCCAGAAAGATTAGCCCTGTACTCCCAAAATAAGCTCTTTTGAGCTAAACATCATAAAGATTAGCGACCAAGGACTCAGCCTATAAAACTAGTCTGAAACTGGGAGGGAGGCACAGAATGTAAAGATTTTTAGAGCCTCTTTGTGCCTAAAGAGGGAATCAAACCACAGCAGACATCTTATGATTTTCACAGCCCTTCATCAAACAATACTAACAGCTCTCCCCACAAATAATGACTTTAGAACAATGTGTTGCTAGCTTTGTGGTGTGCCCCATGTTGTTTAGAACATCCAACACACTTTAAAGGTCTTTAATCGCCTTTGGGTCCCGCTGTGTCACTTCAAAATGCTTCTCTTTTAGACTGGATCCCAGAGTTTTTCTGTGAACTGAAATTAAAAACTGTCTTTTATCAACCACCGTAAACTGACTGTAGAGATTCCAGTGTGCATCTGTTCAGAAGTGCATGTCCAGCACAGTGCACAAGCCCTGCCCAGACTGATTCTGTAGAGATATGTCACTGCTATGCCCAGAATATTGTGCTATAAACTGTAGCTGCAGTTTATCAGCTCTGATGACACTAGCTATATTACCGTGCTGTTCCTGTGATTCCTTGTCAGAGTATTGTATTCTTTGTCGCGTCTACAACTGTGCTTTTGTTATAGCTTCGACTCTGGCTCATTCCTCGATCTGGATGCCATAGTACTGTAAGCTGTACAGATATTGATTACTATTCCAAGACTGTCCCGAGATATTGTCACATAAACAGTGCAGATATTGTACTGTAAACTGTGCAGATATTGTACTGTAAACTGTGTGCAGATATTGTAGTGTAAACTGTGTACAGATATAGTGCTGTACAGATATTGTACTATAAGCTGTACAGATATTGTACTATAAGCTGTGCAGATATAGTACTGTAAGATGTACAGATATTGTACTATAAGCTGTGCAGATATAGTACTGTAAGCTGTACAGATATTGTACTATAAGCTGTACAGATATTGTACTATAAGCTGTGCAGATATAGTACTGTAAGCTGTACAGATATTGTACTATAAGCTGTGCAGATATAGTACTGTAAGCTGTACAGATATTGTACTATAAGCTGTGCAGATATAGTACTGTAAGCTGTACAGATATTGTACTATAAGCTGTGCAGATATAGTACTGTAAGCTGTACAGATATTGTACTATAAGCTGTGCCGATATAGTACTGTAAGCTGTACAGATATTGTACTATAAACTGTGCAGATATAGTACTGTAAGCTGTGCAGATATAGTACTGTAAGCTGTACAGATATTGTACTATAAGCTGTGCAGATATAGTACTATAAGCTGTACAGATATTGTACTATAAGCTGTGCAAATATAGTACTGTAAGCTGTACAGATATTGTAGTGTGTGCTGTGTGCAGATATTGTACTATAAGCTGTGCAGATAAAGTACTGTAAGCTGTACAGATATTGTAGTGTGCGCTGTGTGCAGATATTGTACTATAAGCTGTGCAGATATAGTACTGTAAGCTGTACAGATATTGTAGTGTGCGCTGTGTGCAGATATTGTACTATAAGCTGTGCAGATAAAGTACTGTAAGCTGTACAGATATTGTAGTGTGCGCTGTGTGCAGATATTGTACTATAAGCTGTGCAGATAAAGTACTGTAAGCTGTACAGATATTGTAGTGTGCGCTGTGTGCAGATATTGTACTATAAGCTGTGCAGATAAAGTACTGTAAGCTGTACAGATATTGTAGTGTGCGCTGTGTGCAGATATTGTACTATAAGCTGTACAAATATAGTACTGTAAGCTGTACAGATATTGTAGTGTGTGCTGTGTGCAGATATTGTACTATAAGCTGTGCAGATAAAGTACTGTAAGCTGTACAGATATTGTAGTGTGCGCTGTGTGCAGATATTGTACTATAAGCTGGGAGTAAGGCTGATGGGGGTAATATGGGGGGTGGGGTAGTGGGTAAAATATCTTTCTTTCCTGTCATTATCATATCAGTCCATTCCTGCAGCAGATGAAAGAGTGCTAGTGAGGGAGGGAGCAAACAAGAGAGGGAGGGTGAGGTGGGAAAGATAGAAATGCCTTTGATTTCTTTAAATAAAGCAAATGAAAACAGCAGTTTTGGGGAACCCCCTTCGATCAGCACAATCAAAGTGGGGGTTGATTGACAGTGTAGAGACACAGGACCGCCGACAGTAATAAACTTTTTTAGGAGGGGAAGTGAGCACATTCACTTGCTATGAGGCCCTTTATTCCAAAACTGCTGTTATTCTGAGAAAAAGCCCCAGTCTTCCACTGCAGCCTTGTGTTTCTATAGAAGCTGTGAGCCCAGACAGGGGGTGCATCCCAATACTCAAAAAATGCATGCTCCTTCCATCCACTACTACCTGCTCTCCTCTTTGCCCTGGAAACGGATCTTTGTGTTTTAGTTTAGAGTTGCTGATTTGGTTACATATTACTTATAAATAGTTACAAATTGACTAATGTCTCGACGCAAACCACAATGTCAGGTACGTTGTATACTGTACATGCAAATACTTGTACTCAAAACATTCAGGCAGTTTTGCATACTTCCGGTTAGGAGAGGAGTGGTCGTGGGGGAGTGTAGGAAAAGAGATGGGGAGTGAAAAATATTGAGACGCACCCAGGGCAATTTGAACTGCAGTCAGTCCGTACGGCTGGGACGGTCTGATACGGCACACGGAGAAGGCGCATCATGCAAACTTTCCCTCCGGAAACAGTCCTTAGCAACTGGGTTCTTGATGCAGAGAGTGACAGAAATATCAGAGGTTCAGATTCTGTGGTTTTCCCTACAATTTTTTTTTGACCTTTTTGGAGTTTTACATGTCATTGCTGTGACAATTTAAGCAAGCTTTAAAATTCAGCAGTTGACCTCCTGGACGTTTACATGAGAAAGTGGCATGGACATTTTCTTCTGAGGAACCGAAAGGAATAGACTTCCATTAGGCTATGGAATTTCACTTATCTCCATTTCTCCTCTCTTTGTACTGCCATCATAAATTGGTGCCATAAAAGTGCTTTTAACCCCAGGTCCAGCTGCTACACCTGAGTCTAGTCGTAAATCTTACATAGTGAGTATAGCGCCGAACATACTGGGAAAGGGACGGTTTAGGCAGCTGGAAATATGAGTGAGACAGAAAGATAGAGAAGAGAGAGATAGAGAAAGAGTGATAGAAAGAGAGCGGGATTTGGGCAGAGGAAACTGGTAAAGTAAACAGTTTCATCAGAAAAACTTTTGTTTCATATATTTTCTTTATATTGTGCAGTACATCTCCAAATAGAAACTCATAAAGGGTTCTCTGGTCAATGTGCAACAAAAAAGAAAGCTCAATATCTTGTCGGATCAATATTCCTTTCTGTTTGGTATTTTACATTTGATTGCTATATTGTACTGTCAAATATAAAAGTCGAGGCAAATCATTTGAGAGTCAGCTCTCAAAATGTTCTTGCATTGTCTTCCTGCTTGCACAGGCACTCATACATACACACTCTCATGCACACACAGACACATGCGCACACACACAGACGCATGCACGCACACACACACACTCACACACATGCACATACTCACATACACACACACTCTCACGCACACACAGACACATGCACACACACACACACACAGACGCATGCACGCACACACACACACGCACACACATGCACATACTCACATACGCACACACAGACGCATGCACGCACACACACATGCACATACTCACACACACATGCAAACACATGCATACTCGTTCACACTTCACTCTTTCACTTTTTTTCAGAGAAATAAACTACTTAGAAACATGATGGTCAGAAAAGGCAATGCATTCCAGCCTTGAATATGTGAGAGTGGGAATGGTACACACTGCCAATCCACTGCTCTGTAGAAATGGTACACACTGCCAATCCACTGCTCTGTAGAAATGGTACACACTGCCAATCCACTGCTCTGTAGAAATGGTACACACTACCAATCCACTGCTCTGTAGAAATGGTACACACTGCCAATCCACTGCTCTGTACAAATGGTACACACTGCCAATCCACTGCTCTGTAGAAATGGTACACACTGCCAATCCACTGCTCTGTAGAAATGGTACACACTACCAATCCACTGCTCTGTAGAAATGGTACACACTGCCAATCCACTGCTCTGTAGAAATGGTACACACTGCCAATCCACTGCTCTGTAGAAATGGTACACACTACCAATCCACTGCTCTGTAGAAATGGTACACACTACCAATCCACTGCTCTGTAGAAATGATACACACTACCAATCCACTGCTCTGTAGAAATGGTACACACTGCCAATTCACTGCTCTGTAGAAATGGTACACACTACCAATCCACTGCTCTGTAGAAATGGTACACACTGCCAATCCACTGCTCTGTAGAAATGGTACACACTGCCAATCCACTGCTCTGTAGAAATGGTACACACTGCCAATCCACTGCTCAGTAGAAATGGTACACACTGCCAATCCACTGCTCTGACGGTGGTATCACTGAAAGTTCTTAATGATGTCATCAATACCCTAGACTGCCAATCCCTCAGTACAATCCTCTCAGGAGGAAGACATCACTCTGCTCCCATCAGATCAGCAGTTTGGATGGGCCTGAGCTTCAGCTGCTCACATCATATGAATACCACTGCATTATTCTGATATATAAAAATACCTTCTAGGCCTGACACCTTGGTACCTGTCATCTCTTCAGGAATTATCTAACTCCACTTACAAAACCAGATCCAGCAGCTACACCCAGCTAGTGACCTCTAAAGTCAGCAGTACTCTGGGGCACTCAGCATGCTACAGCTTCAGACTGGAATGAACTGGAAAAAAACTTTTTAAGCCAGTGATCATGGTAATATTTATCTGCTGCTGCTACAATTGACTCTTGGTTTTGTGTCTTAGTTTTATGTATTGTTGGTGCTGAATTTTTAATTCTTGTTTCTTTATCGTGTCTTGTTCCATTTGGCCTCTTGGCCATGCCATTATTGTAAATGAGAATTTGTTCTATATAATATATATTTGTATGTTGGGTCATGCGCAATGTGTGTAAAGAACCTTTGCTTAAACTGCCTAGTAAATCAGCACACCAACATTACACCAGTGTGTGGGTATTGTCTTATGGAACATGCATTACACCTGTGTGTGGGCATCGCCTTATGGAACATGCATTACACCTGTGTGTGGGCATTACCTTATGGAACATGCATCACACCTGTGTGTGGGCATTGCCTTATGGAACATGCATTACACATATATGTGGGCATTGCCTTATGGAACATGCATTACACATATATGTGGGCATTGCCTTATGGAACATGCATTACACCTGTGTGTGGGCATTGCCTTATGGAACATGCATTACACATATATGTGGGCATTGCCTTATGGAACATGCATTACACCTGTGTGTGGGCATTACCTTATGGAACATGCATTACACCTGTGTGTGGGCATTGCCTTATGGAACATGCATTACACATATATGTGGGCATTGCCTTATGGAACATGCATTACACCTGTGTGTGGGCATTGCCTTATGGAACATGCATTACACCTATATGTGGGCATTGCCTTATGGAACATGCATTACACATATATGTGGGCATTGCCTTATGGAACATGCATTACACATATATGTGGGCATTGCCTTATGGAACATGCATTACACCTATATGTGGGCATTGCCTTATGGAACATGCATTACACATATATGTGGGCATTGCCTTATGGAACATGCATTACACATATATGTGGGCATTGCCTTATGGAACATGCATTACACCTGTGTGTGGGTATTGCCTTATGGAACATGCATTACACCTGTGTGTGGACATTGCCTTATGGAACATGCATTACACCTGTGTGTGGGCATTGCCTTATGGAACATGCATTACACCTATATGTGGGCATTGTCTTATGGAACATGCATTACACCTGTGTGTGGACATTGCCTTATGGAACATGCATTACACCTATATGTGGGCATTGCCTTATTGAACATGCATTACACATATATGTGGGCATTGCCTTATGGAACATGCATTACACCTGTGTGTGGGTATTGCCTTATGGAACATGCATTACACCTATATGTGGGCATTGCCTTATGGAACATGCATTACACCTGTGTGTAGGTATTGCCTTATGGAACATGCATTACACATATATGTGGGCATTGCCTTATGGAACATGCATTACACCTATATGTGGGCATTGCCTTATGGAACATGCATTACACATATATGTGGGCATTGCCTTATGGAACATGCATTACACATATATGTGGGCATTGCCTTATGGAACATGCATTACACCTGTGTGTGGGTATTGCCTTATGGAACATGCATTACACCTGTGTGTGGACATTGCCTTATGGAACATGCATTACACCTGTGTGTGGGCATTGCCTTATGGAACATGCATTACACCTATATGTGGGCATTGTCTTATGGAACATGCATTACACCTGTGTGTGGACATTGCCTTATGGAACATGCATTACACCTATATGTGGGCATTGCCTTATGGAACATGCATTACACATATATGTGGGCATTGCCTTATGGAACATGCATTACACCTGTGTGTGGGTATTGCCTTATGGAACATGCATTACACCTATATGTGGGCATTGCCTTATGGAACATGCATTACACCTGTGTGTAGGTATTGCCTTATGGAACATGCATTACACATATATGTGGGCATTGCCTTATGGAACATGCATTACACCTGTGTGTGGGCATTGCCTTATGGAACATGCATTACACCTGTGTGTAGGTATTGCCTTATGGAACATGCATTACACATATATGTGGGCATTGCCTTATGGAACATGCATTACACCTGTGTGTGGGCATTGCCTTATGGAACATGCATTACACATATATGTGGGCATTGCCTTATGGAACATGCATTACACCTGTGTGTGGGTATTGCCTTATGGAACATGCATTACACATATATGTGGGCATTGCCTTATGGAACATGCATTACACCAGTGTGTGGGCATTGCCTTATGGAACATGGCATTACCTGCAGCAAATGCACTCTAGAAAAGCAGATTATAATATTATATTATCATATAAGCAGATTAATCCTGTCATATTTTTTATGTTTTCTGTGTACTCCAGGCACTGTACTGTATACACATTTAGCTGCAGAGGAAAATGTATTTTACACTCTCAACCACGTTAATACAAATCAATTCACTTTTTATTCATCCCCAAATTTTCTTTAAAGTTGTCTTACGAATGAACCTGAATAAAGGTATTCTAAAACAATGCTCTGAAAGGATTCATATTGGTTATAGACAACAAATGAGAGGTGATTTTAAAGGGCCATTGGATTAAATTGGTCAATAAATATCGGGGCTGTTTGAGGTTCCCAGACTGACAGCGGGCTGAATAAATCAGACGTTATAATGGAGAGTGTATCCTGCTGCTTGTGGGCTTGTGTCTGACTGTAGGAGAGATGGAGATAGTGATCAAAGCCAAAAAAATGAGGACTGCAGGTATGAGAGACAGGGTTCTGTAAAACTAAATTACGCGCACGTTATCTCTGTCCACAGGGGAGTCAGAGGCAGTGCCATGGCAGTTAGGAAACCCGACCTGCAGCCATAAAGGTAGCTCAGGGTCAAAGGTCAAGCTGTCTGGTAGGGCAACAGCCTTGCTTAATAGGAACTGCAGGGCCCTGTTAAGTCACAAACAGTAAACAGCAGTTTGACCAGAGGGTTCCACCAACTGCAGTTCTCCAGGTATGTTCCCCAGAGAGTTTCCACAGTAATTATTCTCAGAGTCCTTCACCTGTGGCAGGAAGCTGAGGAGGACTGCTGTAGGTATCCCATGATGCAGTTGGGTACAAATGGCTGCTGCCTCCCAGCTGCAGTAATGGCGGCTTTATTGCAGCTTGATTATAATCTGCGGCCTGGCGGCGCGGCTGCTCTCCCACCTGCTGAAAGGGCTGTTTGGACTCGGCTGCAGCTCCACCTGGACTAAAGCCTCACTGCATCATACACACAATCATAGCCATCCCAGTTTCCCTCCAAAACTATCTACCACTCAGTCAACTGTGAAAATCAGCATCCAGCTGGGTAGTGCCTTTATTATAGACCCCCCCCAGCAGTGCTGAGCTCCACACCTGGTGCCTCCACACCTGTCTCATGTCCTACTGAGTAACAGTGATATAGCATCTACTGTGGCACAGCAACATTCCCCTACCAATACACATCCTTTCTCCCACCTTTAAAGGTTTACACAAAGAGAAGCACTCATATTCTAGGGGGTGCTTACTGTTGTGTATGAGGGTTTAACAGGATCAGGTGGAGTGCTGTGCATTGGGGTTTGTATTTCTGTGCCAAAAGGTTGGAGTGCAGTGCAGTGCTATACCTGTGTGGTAAAAATCTATCTGCCATAAAACCGTGAAGTTTATTTGCTTTTACAGTATTTAAAAAAAAGTTTTTTATCTCACTTTAAAGGTTCACAGAAAGAGACAAATTTGACCATTTGAGGGCTAAGGGGGTCAGTTAAACTCTTAGCCTACGACTCATGAGGCAGCCGATTGCATTCAATTAAGCACTGGTTCAAATTTCCACAGGAGGCACTGAACTGAGCGTATCTAATTGCACTGAAATTAAATTAGACACTCAAACTGCCCAATTTGCGTGCCCCCTGTCATCAGAGAGACAGGGCGACACGCTTTAGACAAACACATGCTTTAGAAATAGAGACACGCGCTTTAGAAAGAGATACACGCTTTAACAGAGACACATGCTTTAGAAAGAGAGATACACGCTTTAGACAGAAACACACTCTTTAGACAGAGATCCATGCTTTAACAGAGACACACACGCTTTAGAAAGAGATTCACGCTTTAACAGAGACACACACTTTAGACAGAAATACACACTTTAGACAGAGAGACGTGTTTTAGACAGAGTTACATGCTTTAGAAAGAGATAAAGAGAGAAGCACGCTTTAGACAGAGAAACATGCTTTAGACAGAGACACACGCTTTAGACAGAAAGACATGCTTTAGACAGAAAGACACGCTTTAGACAGATACGCACTTTAGACAGAGAAACACATGCTTTAGACAGAGATACATGCTCTAGACAGAGACACACGCTTTACACAAAGACACACGCTTTAGACAGAGAGACACGCTTTAGACAGAGAAACACAGACTTTAGACAGAAAAACATGCTTTAGACAGAGAAACACATGCTTTAGACAGAGATACATGCTTTAGACAGAGACACGCTTTAGACAGAGAGACACGCTTTAGACAGAGAGACACGCTTTAGACAGAGAGACATGTTTTAGACAGCGATACATGCTTTAGACAGAGAGACATGTTTTAGACAGCGATACATGCTTTAGACAGAGATACATGCTTTAGACAGAGATACATGCTTTAGACAGAGAGACACGCTTTAGACAGAGAGACACGCTTTAGACATAAAAACACATGCTTTAGACAGAGATACACGCTTTAGCCAGAGAGACATGCTTTAGACAAAGATACACACTTTAGGCAGAGAGACACGCTTTAGACAGAGAAACACACGCTTTAGACAGAGATACATGCTTTAGACAGAGAGACACGCTTTAGACATAGAAACACATGCTTTAGACAGAGATACATGCTTTAGCCAGAGAGACATGCTTTAGACAAAGATACACACTTTAGGCAGAGAGACACGCTTTAGACAGAGAAACACACGCTTTAGACAGAGATACACGCTTTAGACAAAGACAGATGCTTTAGACAAAGACACACGCTTTAGACAGAGAAACACAGGCTTTAGACAGAGAAACACACACTTTAGACAGAGATACATGCTTTAGACAAAGACACACGCTTTAGACAGAGAGATGCGCTTTACACAGAGAAACACAGGCTTTAGACAGAGAAACACACGCTTTAGACAGAGATACATGCTTTAGAAAGAGACACACGTTTTACACAGAAATACACGCTTTCTACACAGGTTTCTACACTCTCATACTCAGGGCAAACTGAGATTTCTGTGTGATTACCATTGAGGAGGATGCCTTCACAATCTCAACAAATTTAATTTAAAACAACTGACACTGATTTGAAAGACAATGAACCCAAAGTGCTTATTGGTAATGTAGTTGTTGAAATGAATGGCAGAAGATAAACTCTCTAATGCAGACAGTGCCTAATAATGCAGGCAGTGCATAACAATGAAGTGAATATTAGTGCAGTCGAAGAGGTGTGTCTTCAGGCCATGACAGAATGCAGGCTGCACTGGAGTAGAACGTAGGAGAAGGGGGAGTTTGGGAGCTAGGGTGGAAAAGCTCTGCAGTCAGGAAGAGCGAGAGCCGTTGACATGGAGGGGGGGGAGTGCGAGTCGACCTGTAGTGATGCAGTTAGTGCCTAATAATGCAGACTGTGTAACAATGCAGACAGTCTGTAATAATGCAGATAGTGCCTAATAATGCAGACAGTGGACCCTATCTTACAACTGGCGCTAAGCGGCGCAAACCAAAACGCAAGTGTCTTTGCTGTCTTACACCTGGCGGTGGGTTCATTATAGCGCCTAGCGCTCACGTCGTTTAAATACCAAGTCATCTTGCGCCCATTGCAAGTAAACAGGGCAGGTTGGTCTTAAGATAGGATCTTTTTTGGCGTATTGCTATCTTCAGCAAAAGTCAGCAAAAAGCGATTGCTCTAAAACCACCACAAACTTGGAGCTCGTTTCACGAAAGCGATTTGCAAAGATTTCCACTCGCAGATCGCAATTTCTTGTCAAAAAACATTTCACAAAAATGCATCGCTCGCAAATCTCAAATAAAAGTGCGACGACTACAGACCACTCGCACATCCCAACGCACTCGCAGCAACTGTGTGAGCAATTTGTATCACCGTTTTCTGACATTACTGATGGATGGCTTTTAGGTGACAATGGGTAGATTTAATTTGAATATATAACAAATAGCAATATGCATAACTTTTTACTGTAAAGTGTAGGCTATATTATGAGGCCTAATAGTTCAAATAAAACTACAACACGTAATTCCAATTTAATTTGACCGCAAGGTGTATTTTTCACAGCCTAATTAGGCTATCAAATAAAAAATTTTCCTGAAGGGTTCTGTCTCTGCACCCCATCCCCTTTCTACAGGAGTCTCGCAGGGATCTCAACCTTGACAAAATAAAGCTCCTCTTCATGCTATACAAGACCTCCCCACTACATGACCTCTCCATCACCGTTAACGATACCATGGTGGCTGCCTTCTGCTCTGCAAGGAACCTGGGGGTAGTCCTGGACGACCAGCTGGACTTCAAAGAGCACATCAGGGCAACAGCACGGTCCTGCAGGTTCCTCCTGTACAACATCAGGAGGATTTGACCATACCTGACCACCTACTCCACTCAGCTTCTTGTCCAGACCATGGTCACCTTACGCCTGGACTACTGCAAATCCCTGCTCGCAAGCTGACCAGCCTGCGCCATTCTGCCTCAACTGATCTAGAACGCAGTTGCCCGGCTTGTGTTCAACCTCCAGAAATTTCCGCATGTCACCCCCCTACTGAGGTCACTCCACTGGCTGCCAGTTGCAGCCTGGATCAGGTTCAAAGTTCTGACTCTGGCCTACACTGCAAACAATAGGACAGGCCCCGCCTACCTGCAGGACTTAATCCAGCACTATGTTCCTGCTTTAGAATGACATGGGCATCATGTCTTTCTAAATCATGCTTAGCTGCTATAATTAGATGACTGCAATGAAGTCACTGAATACAATTTTAGGCTAGGCTACTTACTGCAAGATACAGCCAATTGATGGCGATTAGCTTGCCAAGTACGCTAACATTATTATTAGCTACCTTACTAACTGGTTCATAACTGATATCCAGTTTCTGATCAATCACTGTCATTGCCAAGTTTTTCAGAGAAATAGAGGAGAACTGTGGAGAAAAAAAATACTCAAGTAGCCTATAAATACATTAAACGTATATAGTTTTGTAACTAAAAAAAAAAAATTAATTAATTATTTTCCTACCTTTGGATGATAGCTATAGCCTACACTGCGTCCATATGTCCATAGCCGATTATAGATGCCAGTTTTGAGTGTCTCATGCATTGTGTTGGGCAGATTATTTTTCAGAAATTTGTATTGAGTGTCTCATTAATCACGTTAAAATTGATTTGATTTCAGAGAATTTATATTTTCTTGGCTCTCTAAATCTTGCCGTGGTGCAGCACCATATCTGATTATTACCACAGAAACCCTGTGAATTGACTGTCAATGCAGGTGGAGGTATTCATCATCCATTTTTCGCCAGTGAAGTGAAGCCTACTGCTCGTTACACATTTCAATTTTCCAGAACTTTGCTATACTGTTTGTGTAGGCTAATGGACCCATTAACGTTACACTATATAAAAAGTTTGAAAACGCAATGATGTTAAAACGATGGGCAAACTTTCTGTTTACCGGGATTATTGTCATGACTGGAACACAATTTTACTAATAGGAACAGTGGACTGGATCTATCAGTTTTATAACACGAGTTCAAATCAAATCAAATCATTGAGAACCCATCCAGTCATGAGAGGGGAAACTTGGACACGCCCTAAATGCACTTTCCACCAATGCGTTTAGACAAAGCGCTACGATCGCCAAGATAAAGCCTTGTGTAACAATGCAGACAGTGCGTAATAATGCAATGACTATTAATTAAAACAGTATAATAATACCGTATAATGCAGATAGTGTCTAATAATGCTGACAGTGCCTAAAAAAGCAGACAGTGTGTAATAATGCAGGCAGTGCATGAGGGAGCTTGCCGAGTAGAGTTTCATATTCAGGATGTGCAGTTCAGTGGGACGGTTTCCTTCTCTTTTTGTTTTTCTTGACCATAGCTCCTTCTTTTGTGCTGGGGCTTATTTCCGGTTTGGGCCTAAGCGTTGTGGGTATGACTCAGTCGTCGGTAAGGGTGATTGTAGAGATGGTCGATGGGGCAATTTTTAAGTTGTCAGGGGACTCAAATTTTTCTCTTTCTGGCCTGGATCTGTTTGATGGCCCCTGATGTGACACTACAGGTGAATTCTTCTTTTCCGAACAGCAGCATGATCCCACTCACAGTAACACCCTCCATCCCCGAAGGCCATAGCATGTCACTCAAGCAGAACATATAAAGTTACTTCCACAAGTATCTGCTAGAGAAATATCATGCATGGAATCAGACAGCAATTGAGTCAGATGTCCCCAGTATTGGAACCCAGGGTTCGAGTGAAGATGGGGAGAAAAATAGAACGGCTTTGTGGCAGAGACACAGAATCCCAAAGTTCTGCTCCTTTTTTCTGGCAGCGTTTTTCTGCTCTGGAGTCACACAGGCTGCTGTCTGTCTGTCTGTCTGTCTAGAAAGATTGGAGGAGTGAAAGCGTCTGTCTGTCTGAGTGTGTCTGAATGTGCCTGTAAGCAATTTTGCAATGCCGTGTGACTGTGTATGTGTGAGGACACTTGAGTAGGAGCAAATGTCCATTGATGGATTTTTGCTAATCTGAATTGTCCACTATATTGTAACACACAGTAGCACACAGCTTTTTTCTAATGTTAGCAAGCTAGCTTGAAGGACTAAAAGCTAGAATTGCTTTATGTGGTTAACCGTAGCGTAGTTTCTGTTCTTGTCGGGCGGGCTTCTCAACTTCGCAAGCTAACATTAGCTCATCTTCAGCGGCAGTACTCCTATCTGCCAAAAATGTCCAAACAGACGAGATGATGATATCTCATTGGTCGAGAACCATCCGTGCGTTGCAGTACTAGATATGTAGTCTGTTAAAGTGGACTACAAGTCGAACTACAATCATTAATCCATTACTTTAAAAAAAGAATAATTGGAAAATGCGATATATGGGGCCACATGTATGATCAGAAAAATGCCCTTAGAAAGCCGCATAAGAGAGTTTCCACGCAGAAATTCAGATGTATAATATAACACGTGCTGTGAGAATCTGCGCACCTCTACACATGATGGACACCATACGTACACAATGTTTAGAGTCCATGTGATATGGCGACACCGTGACAGAAAGGCAGAGGTAGAAAATGCAAAACTTTTTTTAAGCAGATTTCCGACTTTCACCTACGCATTCTTTTACTCAGAGTTTTATACATGTGGCCCCAGGTCTATATTTTTATACCACACAGACTAATCCAGGAACGTTTCGGCTCATTCTATAAATCAGATTTCAAGAAATAGTCGATAGTCTCGAAAGCCCGTTCTATCTGTCATAGGGAATTTACTTCCGAAACCAGACTCCGCCGACATCTGACGTACTCACTTGAGTACTCTATTACATTTTTGTGCTTACATCCCAATTCATTAATTCTTTGTATCACTTATAAGTTCTTTAGACTACTTACCACAAAATACATCACCATATTTGAACACTTTGACCTTCTTTAGATCCCTTTATACCGCATTACCACGTCATACCATTTCCACCTTTTATTTACCACCTCACACTATACCATATTACCATCTTTCTATACCATTTCCAGCAATTGATACCACTGCAAAGCAACCACACCTATAATTTCTTTAGGAATTGTTCATCTAGTTCTTACTATTATTAAATTTTCTGACAGTATTCATTTGTCTTATCCCCACAATTTTGTTATTTTCCCATAGTATATAAATGAGATTGTTGTGCGTTTGGGCTGCTGTGAAAAATACCATGTTGTGCTCTTGAGAGCTAATGAATTTCAAATGTGTGTAAAGACAAGCATGAACAGCACATTCCAGATAGAGGGCGTGGGGGCTGTGCGGCTATTTCAGCCGGGCTCACTCTGCAGCCAGACAGTTTGGCAGAAGCCTCGTATCTCACACCTTCCAACAAAGAGGCTTCTCTTCACGGCACACTCACCCGGACGCTGATATCTCAACAGCAATGGGAGCATGTGCACGCTGACCTGGGTCTCACTCACGTCCTTCAATGAGAGGATATCTACAGTCCCAGATTACTGCACTAATGAAAAATGTATGAACAGAACCTTATCTCACAATGCGTTCCATATTCTTCTCCTCCATACCACTATAACATTCTTTTTATTAGGTGTGTGCTTGAGTTTATGCATTGTATGTATTTTATAAACTGAAGAGTAAATGTTATATTTTGGGCACTATAGGCAGTAAAATGTACATTTACCGTCCGTCATGTTACATAGTGATGATGTAATCTTGGTACGAGGCCAAGAATTCCAAGTCAAACGTTAATGCGTTTGTACATCTAATTTCATATGACGCTGTTAATGAACATGATTACAAATAGTCAGGTTCATTAAAAAATACTGCAGCTGTAGGACGAGTCACCAAATGCAACACTGATAAAAACAAATTTTATACAATTAAAAATCGCACTGAAACGAATTAACAGCAGGACTAATTGTAAAGGCTGCAATGTTACCATTTAAAATGTTTTTGTTTGCCGGTTGAAATGAAGACCCCTTAACAAAGAAAATAAGAAAGGACTGTGAGTCCTTGACAGTTAAAAAGGAACAGGCCTTCTTCTCCAGTCCTTCATAAATCACCAGAGAAATGTAAAAAAGAGGGGTTCTCTTCAGACCATCTGGGTTTCTGAGTCCACACTTGACACACTGCTGGATAGTCTCTAGTCTGCAGGTGAATGATGAGCCTAGATGGGCTGAATGTCCTGTTCTTATCATTATGTATTATTATGTTCTTATGTTCTAGATGGGCTGAATGACCTATTCTCTTCATTATGTATTATTATGTTCTTATGTTCTAGATGGGCTGAATGACGTGTTCTCCTCATTATGTATTATTATGTTCTAGATGGGCTGAATGACCCATTCTCTTCATTATGTATTATTAAGTTCTTATGTTCTAGATGGGCTGAATGACGTGTTCTCCTCATTATGTATTTTTATGTTCTAGATGGGCTGAATGACCCATTCTCTTCATTATGTATTATTATGTTCTAGATGGGCTGAATGACCTATTCTCTTCATTATGTATTATTATGTTCTTATGTTCTAGATGGGCTGAATGACCTATTCTCTTCATTATGTATTATTATGTTCTTATGTTCTAGATGGGCTGAATGACCTATTCTCTTCATTATGTATTATTAAGTTCTAGAAGGGCTGAATGGCCTGTTCTTCTCATTATGTGTTCTTCTGTATTATGAACAGGTACAGATAATACAGGGTTAAGGACCTGTGTGTGATTAAGAAACAGAGTTGTTTATTATCAGAGCAAGCACACAACAACACGACTGACTGCTTCCTATTCTAATCATATTAAAACTGCCATTTGGCTCAATCAACATTTGACTTCATCTACTGTACCAGCATTGACTGTGCAAACAGCAAAATATATTAGTGAGAATCAATGCAGCTACACAAACAGGTCATTTTCGCCCTTTCAATATTTTATATCCCATTTATTTTATAGCAGTAAAGGAAAGGGCATTGTTTATACATTATTGTGCAGCATTTGAAAGCAAATGTGAAAGAAAATATTTTTATAAAATATCAAGATTGTGATTGTTGATTGAATACTGGCCTTATAATAAATAAGAAGAGACATACAATGAGAAATTTACAAAAATATTCTGTCATGCAGACATAATGTTCTGTACACAAGCTGTGTGCTTGCATGACTGGCTTTAGGAGCTTCTGATGCACGGAACATAGTTGTGTACACAGCTTTATTTCTAGAAAGATGAAACTATACATTACATGGCACAGCATCTGTTCGCCAGTAGCACAAGCTTTTGAATTGCAAAATAATTGCATTAGAGTGCCAGAGTTTGCTGAAAGGATTTATTTAATCCAACTTCGTTTCCTTTCCCTCTCAGATTAAATTAAAACTGTGTGCTCAGCTGACAGCAGGTTTATCTGCGGGCCGGAGCACCTCAGAGCAGAATCAGGCCTCGGAGCAGCAATGACTTGGGGTAGGAGCAGGGCCACGCCTCAGAGCAGGAGCAGGAGCACACCTTGGAGCAGGAGCACCTCGGAGCAGGAGCACATCAAAGCAGGAGCACCTCGGAGCAGGAGCTTTCAGAACACCATGCTCTCCCTCTTCTCAATTTTTAAAAATATTTATTAGGCACTGAGAAGCGAAATCCAAGTAAAATTGTTGAAATTGTCACAAACTTTGTTTCGTGCTTTTCCTGCCAGACCTTTAAAGCTACCCCACCTTCTGTGCAAAGATCATGTATCATGGAATGGGAATGATAGGGAGCGATTAGCAGGAATGGCGATTGATTAGCGGGAATTTTAGCAAGTGATTACAGGCAACTATAGATTGATTAGTAGGGATCATAGCGAGTGGTTAGCAGGAATGGTAGCAAGTGGTTAGCGGGAATTGTAGCAAGCAATTAGAGGAAACTGTAGTGATCGACAGCGGTTAGCAGGAACAATAGCTATTAATAAGAAAGGAGCTACCGATCAGAGCTTCTATTTCCAGGTAGCCTGTTAGAGAGCATACAACTTCTGCCAACAAATTCAGTAATATACATATAAATTCAGAATTATATATTTTAGATAGAAATAGATACTCTTATTTCAGCCCTTTGGCTTCAGAGCAGAGGTGTGCAGATCAAAGGAATTCAGAAACTACATGAATAAAAAATCCAAACGTAGGCCTAATGGTTTTAGTCAAGATGAAGCTAAAAATGCGCACATTTCGGCATATTGCCCTCATCAGTGAAACAGTGCGAGGTTAATTAAATTTTATCACAGCTAAAATGGTAGAATGCAGATCTCGCATGAATGATCTTTTCAATAGTTACTGAATCCATTTGATGTGTGCACCTCTGTTTCTAAGCCAAAGGGCTGAAAGCGTCTTGCTAAAAAAGTGATTACCAAGAAAGAAGAAGCCCCCCCCCCCCCCCCCACACACAGACCACAGCCACCCCGCTCCCAGATCTCCCACCTAACTGTGCTTAGCGATGCCTGCCAATCTGACAGGCCGTGACACGGGTTGGCGACAGAGAGCGAGGCTCGCAGAGGCCAATGGCGGGACAGGATAGCTGTGCTCTGAATGGACCCAGCTGCCAATGGAACGCGGCGAAGGAATTACCGCACAGGGGTTTTATTCATCCGCATTCTGCAGGGGGGGGGGGGGGGGCTGGGGGGGCTTCTGTTCTTTAATAGAAAACACTCCCTGCCAAGCCAAACGCAGCCAACAACCCAGGTGATAAACTGCCATCATGATTAAACAGCGGCAATCCAATAAATGTGATGGGATTTCTTTGTAGTGGTATAAACCATGACATGCATGTAATTATGAGACATTTGAAGGGTCAGGGCAGAGCATTAGAGTGTGATTTATTGATTTATTGTTGTTGTCGCACAATTAACATGATGAATGGGGCCTTGCAAATGTTCAGTTCTACTGGAAACTGCAGCTCATCATTTTTAACTGAACCATCTTACATCTTTACAAGCTTCTTCACTTAGCAGAGAGCCATTTAAAAACAACCTCTCTTCTGTGTCATATGATGAGTCAATATGAAACAAAACGGTCCATTAAAGGAACATTATTGTTATAAAGACAAACAGTTTAGTGTGCGTTTTAGAGAGCAACGCATTACGGTGTGCACTTCTTAATACCGCTTTTTTCTGTTTTTCTGATTGGTAACGGTGTTATTTTGGGTGTAGCTCACCTCTGACATGTTGACAGCACAAGTAGGGATAGTCATAAAACAGCCATTGTTTCGAGTGATGGAAACAGGACTGTTAGAGCTGCAGTCGTGCCAGGGATCCTAAAGCTGTTCCCCTGGGTAACTGGGGCAGATTGAGCCTGTGTCCGTCGCTGGTGTGAGATACTGAGGAGTTGAATGGGCATTAATCTCTCGCTGCCAAACTGCAGCCCGTGGCTCTGTCCTGCCCGGGAAAATGAGTCCTTCGATTCTTATCATTCACACGGTTTGACACAAGGCTTAATGTAGTGAAAAATAGGGACTCAACTTTGACAGCTTTTCATTGACTGGCAGCAGTTGGTTCCTGCCTCCGACAGTTTGACCCCTGATAACCAATTGCGAATTCTCTTAAGCCCATTCAATTGTGCTGGCTCCTAGATCTGGCTGTCCGCATTCCCTGGGCTGCCTTGAATAATGTTTCTGTCAGATCTCTAAGCCCCCCCATATTTCCTTTTCTCTGCTGGAACTGTGAGTCCAGCATCAAATTTCCCACATCTTCCCCCCATGCTGGCGCCCCATGAGTCCCTGATCCTCCAGCCACCTGGAGCCATTTCTGTTTTTACTGGCTCCTCTGATCTGTGAGTGCTTGTTGTTGTTGTATTCTCAAATACAGTTGATATCCGATTGAGAGCTAAACCCTGGTCTAAGAGGTCACGCCATCAGTCAAAGCATTAAATAACATTATAAGAAGTGCCGGTCTCGCCTGCCAAACTGGAAGCCCTGTTTAAGCCCCTTCACTTCCTTCTATGCCGCCCGGATTGTTTCTTCTTCTATTGTTTGTTGTTGTGATGTGTAGATGAGAGTGAGTTTATCACAGAAATGGCCACGGAGAGAGAGAGCCCTACCCTGTGTGTCTTTCCCATTGAGAGAGAGAGAGAGGACTCTGAGTTGGATTCATTCTATAGCTCTGATATGTGTGAGTTCAGCAGTCAATGTGCATAGATACATATTTTCAGTACCTGTCTTTCATAGTGCAGCACATGCTATAGATTCCCTGCCCAGTCATCACCAGTTACAGACCAAGGTAAACAGGCCTGATTGCTCCAGTTTCACAAACGAGCTCATTAGGAGATGGTTTTGAATGGAGATGAACAGGAGATTTGGTCCGTCAGGCCAGGGTGTGGGAACCACAGCTCTCTATATTTAATTTTCGCTCCACAAAGAATCGAGCGAGCTACATCGATTTTACCCCGGGAACGGCAAGTGCAAAAATGGAGCAGAGAGGCCAGCCGCTTTCCCTATCGATACAGATGAACTCAGAGGCTCGTCTGTGCCGAGATAAATCCCAACAGCAGAAAAAGAGAGAAACCAGCTGGGCACAGCTGCCCCGGAGTTGCCCACATTTATCTGATCTGAGTTTGAGTTGACAGGCCAAGCACTGGGCACACAACCGCCCACGCTCCATGTGGACTTTGTAAAAAAAATTTAAATGAAAGGGCTGCTTTTTATTAACTTCAGTTTCCAGAAAAGCATGATAAAAATATGCAAATGAAGGATTACTTCACGACTGCCTGATTAAAAAGTTTCTACGTACTTACAGAGTTAGTGATCAGAGCCGTGAGGGCCTAAATTAATAATGCTAATTAGTGCCGAGAATGTTTTAATTCACAAAGGAAGGCAGTCAAGACTATATTGCAAAAATCCATAACCGTATTTAATCTCTCAGAGGTAAAATTTTAAAGAGGATGGGGACTTATTTTCAATGTACTATCTCCGGTTTCCTGAAGCAGTATGTGTCGTGCCTACTTAAAGGAAGCATTTCCTACTGTGAATGTTGTGGGCAGTCACCGGAACAAGACTTTCACCAGACACTGCTGCACAGGTGTGCTGACAGGTATATATGCATCCACCAGACACCGCTGCACAGGTGTGCTGACAGGTATATATGCATCCACCAGACACCGCTGCACAGGTGTGCTGACAGGTATATATGCATCCACCAGACACCGCTGCACAGGTGTGCTGACAGGTATATATGCATCCACCAGACACCGCTGCACAGGTGTGCTGACAGGTATATATGCATCCACCAGACACCGCTGCACAGGTGTGCTGACAGGTATATATGCATCCACCAGACACCGCTGCACAGGTGTGCTGACAGGTATATATGCATCCACCAGACACCGCTGCACAGGTGTGCTGACAGGTATATATGCATCCACCAGACACCGCTGCACAGGTGTGCTGACAGGTATATATGCATCCACAGACACCGCTGCACAGGTGTGCTGACAGGTATATATGCATCCACCAGACACACAAGCGATGAACCACACCAGTGATTCATTGGCACTGTCTGGCTTTACACAGGCCTTGTCATCTATTGTTCTGGCCTTATTATACTTTATAATGGCCACTTTTTATGTTGGACTTGCCCTTGAATTAAAGGGCCCCCATCATGTTTTGAATTATTCTGGGACAATAATATTCATAATCATAAACCATAATCATACTAATATGAATTCTGCTCAGGCAGTGTGTGTCGCAGCGCATGGATCCCCGCCTGTGTGGAAGTCAGAGCAGAGAGTGAGAGTGTGGTAAGAACATGCCCTACACAAACAGCTTGTGTTCTTCAGTCCCAAACAGAACAGATACATAGGCCCGATGCCCATGTAGGCGCTCTGTCACACTCTGTTTGCGGGCGGGCAGGTATTTTGCCCATTGGGAAGATGCCACCGCTATGATGCTTACCATGAAAACATCAGATTTGTGTCAAAAGTATGAAAAAATATGTTTGATTGAGAGCAAAGAAAGAATTCTGGTTTTGGAAAAGAAGGAAAAATACTGCATGTAATTTTTTTCTATGCCTGTGCAAACTATCTGTTTTGACACTTGAAATGATGTTTTGTTTCACATGTCTGACACAAATCGGATTAGAGCAGCAGTAAGGCGACATTTTCCCAATGGGCACATCTCCACGTAACGTAATGATTTCTCCCACAGACATGCGACAGAGTATGTATCTGTGCTCAGTGTGCCATCTGGGGTCTGAACAACTTCCAACCTGTCAAGGTGTACATCACAATGATACCTTCTCTGGCTGTAATAGCCTGTCCCATTCTGCGCCTCCTCCTGCCACATGCACTGCAGCACCTCCTCCTGCGCCATGCACTGCTGCACCTCCTCCTGCCACATGCACTGCTGCACCTCCTCCTGCGCCATGCACTGCTGCACCTCCTCCTGCGCCATGCACTGCTGCACCTCCTCTTGTGCCATGCACTGCTGCACCTCCTCCTGCGCCATGCACTGCTGCACCTCCTCCTGCACCATGCACTGTTGCACCTCCTCCTGTGCCATGCAAAGCTGCCCCTCCTCCTGCCACATGCACTGCTGCACCTCCTCATGCGCCATGCACTGCTGCACCTCCTCTTGTGCCATGCACTGCTGCACCTCCTCCTGCGCCATGCACTGCTGCACCTCCTCCTGCACCATGCACTGTTGTACCTCCTCCTGTGCCATGCAAAGCTGCCCCTCCTCCTGCCACATGCACTGCTGCACCTCCTCATGTGCCATGCACTGCTGCACCTCCTCCTGCGCCATGCACTGCTGCACCTCCTCTTGTGCCATGCACTGCTGCACCTCCTCTTGCGCCATGCACTGCTGCACCTCCTCCTGCGCCATGCACTGCTGCACCTCCTCCTGCGCCATGCACTGTTGCACCTCCTCCTTTGCCATGCAAAGCTGCCCCTCCTCCTGCCACATGCACTGCTGCACCTCCTCATGCGCCATGCACTGCTGCACCTCCTCCTGCGCCATGCACTGCTGCACCTCCTCTTGCGCCATGCACTGCTGCACCTCCTCCTGCACCATGCACTGTTGCACCTCCTCCTGTGCCATGCAAAGCTGCCCCTCCTCTTTCACTTTCTCTATGCACGGCTGCTCTAAGGGAGAACTCTGCAGCACTGTACACAGTAAGCCTGGCTTGATAAAAGTGTGTAATAAAACAGGTAGGCACTGAATCTATGTGCAGAGACCCTCTGCAGTGTATTCAGAGTGAAAACAGAACAAAGAGCTGGCAGCATGTTTCTGCACAGTGAGGAGTGAGAGTTCTTTCAGTTCCCCACCATATTACATATTATAAGACTCGGTGGACACCATTAGCTAAAAGTAATGTATTATTAGTCTGCAAATCAGGCACAAATCTTTAACTGCTTTTACTCTCCAAAATGATAATGACTTTCTTTGATGTTTGCACGCATCAAAGTGTTTCGAAGTCCAGGTTTACCAAACTAGGGCTTAAATGAATGAATTATAATATTACTATGTAACTAACCTATTTTTTGCAAAAAATAAATTCTTGTTCTTCTTCTTGTATTATGATTCTCAGCCCATCCTATACAGTGGTGCTGTGGAAAACCTGAGATTCTGTTGGAGTTTCTAATCCTTATCTGATTTGCTTGGAGAAAATAAATACATGTTACAGGAGAAGGGTAGGAGGTTATTACTGGCTTTAGATTAGAAGGTTCTGTGATGCATAGTGGCCACATTTTCCATTAAAATTTCAAGGAATTCAATGGGAGATAATTGGCTATCATGTGCATGTCAGGTCTGCTGTCCTAATTCACTTTGACAAACCGCAGGAGGGAGTTGGAGCTCAGCTGGCCAGGCTCAAACCCAGCCTAAGCCCAGAGTTATGAGGAGATGGACTGGCCATTAATTTCATACAGAGTTTGTCAATTCAATCATCACAGTCGAATTCCCAGCTTAAGAGAGCTCAGAAAACTAGCCGTTACCACAGTAGTAATTAGCCATTAGCAACTAACAAGTTATTATCATTTCATTTATTGATGCAATCTGCATTGACAGCCTAATATTGTTTGTAATGTGAGTTTGTGTTCTATGGAGAACAGGCTGGCAGGGAGCACTGCATTGTCTGTTAGGTAGTAGATGAAATGAGTACATTAGTCCAGAGAGGGAGATTCGTGCAGTGGAAGCTTCATTTGGGTGAGATTACAAAAGCTCACACCAAACATTTCAAGAACATTCTTATCGATTTACACTTCTTTGTGAGATAGTGGTATGATGAGAATGCTCCCCAAAATAGTCTTAGAATATTATTCATTGGTCCAAATGAGGTTGTCAGAGAAGAATATCTGGGGCTTGTCTCATACAGGGTAACATACCCTAATGGTAACATGTTCTGATTGTTTCCATATATAGTGAAATAAATAGCAGAACATCATAATGGAAGATGTGTGTCAATCTGTCCAGTGTCATTTAAAAAATGTCCCAAGATGTTCTCAGAGCAACTTTGTTTGTTTAACATTGTTAACTGAAGATAATCTCAGTAGAATGCACATAAATGACCATCCATAATTATTTATTAACTGGAATAACTGAATAACATCATAATTCTTGTGAAATAAAAGTGAAGTTCAAGGGACAGACCAGGATAGGTTTTGCGAATGTTTGCCCTGACATTCCGGCAATGTTCTGGGAATCAAAGCAAGGAAGATCAGCGGAGGAATTCTGTCCGACCTGACTGCAGCTGTAAACCTCGTGCCATTGGATCTTTGTTTTTACCCCTATCTTTACATCCAGCGGCTGTTCCCAGGACACGTCGTTTATTCAGAGAGGCCTCACAAACAGGGCCATTAAGCAGCACTGATTTCCACCATGCAGAGCGTTAGATCTGAGCCGGAGATGTGCAGTCACGCGCCGAGTGGAAGTAGGAAAGTCCTTCAGTATTGAACAGTACTGAACTTTTAACAGCTTTACAGGAATAATGAGATAATTGGGGCACTCAGATTGAATCACAAATGCAGGCTTTGTGGGAAAATGTCACGATATTGGGTCACTTCTCAGTCTGAAAATAAATCCTACTGTTATTTTAAATGTTTTTTTTTATCTTCAAATTAAGTTGCACAATGTTATCTTCAGTTATCTTCAAGTTACACATGATATAAACAAGTTACCCTATATACAGGCTTGATTTACTCATAGAAAAACAGGTATAACATCCGTTTTTTTCACTCTTGAGAATTGGGACAAAACTTTCTTTATTTTGGTTATTGTCTTTTACTCTTCAATTATGCTGGGAAAATACATTTTGATAGATCAAAGTCTTAGCTATTAAACCCTGTAAAGGGGCCATCTCCCAGTTATTCATTTGTTTCTTAAATAACACTTTTTTACTGTTCTAACATTGACACTGGACTCCCATTAAAAAAAAGCAGGTGTTGCTAAATAAAAAATATTTTCAGCGAGAAAAAAAACGCAATTTATTTATGTTTTAATAGTATTTTAATAACTTCAGAACCTGCACGTACAGCTGGAAACCCCGCCCCTTAATCAGACACAGCTTTGTGTTGGGGTTTATTAATGCTGTTAGAAAGACATTACTTCATATCTCTCTACTCATTAGACAGAACCTATTTTTTAAAACTGTTAATTAGCAGATTGCGAGTACGGAGTAAATAGGTAGTATTCTATCTCTGATTAATGGTATCTCACTTTTTTGGGGGGCTTTCCTTACAGTTAAAGCCTGATATTAAAGGCCTATTCAAGATGTTATAAAACAGCCGGTGACGCTTCACTACCTATGGATTAACGGTGACGTCATTCAAGGAGCTGGTAGAGGGAAACTGTGGTGAGCTTTGTTCCAATTGGCAGAAATGCACTCTGACAGGATTTATTCATCGCAGGTTAAAAATACAGGAAGCGTAAGTCTTTTTTTTCTGGCTGAATTCGGACTTCTGAAATCAAACCTTTGGTTGAGTCATAGGGGATTGGACAGGGTGGCTGAGGCAGAGCTGAATATGTCTCTCAGTTTGGAGACAAACTGTAACATGACAAAAACACATTAATGTCTGAATTTTGAGTCAGTCACTGTGCACCCCTACACTTGAGAAGGTGAGAGAGATAGAGCCCTCGAGCGCTTTTTGTATGATGTGTAATACTGAGTGAAACCTGGGGAATAGCAATAAGCAGAGCGACCCAGTTCAGATATCACACTGCCAGAGCGCTATCCAAAATGAAATGAGTGTGAAAGCCGATATTTCAGAGGAAAGTCATGACCATTACAGTCTGGCCATTCTATTAAGAATAGATACATTCCAATCTGTATTATGTATGCTGTACCTTTTCCTGCTCAATAAATCCTAATAGATTGCTTTTAGCTCAAATGGCATCACTCACATCCATGGCACAGCACTGATAAAATGTCTAGACCACAAAAAGGGCCCAGAGGGTGGTTTCACACCAACGCTAGAACATTCCACCCAATGGAAACAGTCTGCTGAAGACAAATTCCAGCCAGACTGAGTGGGATTCGATTGTTCTCCCACCAGCGTGACTCTCCGTCCGTCTCTCAGACACAGAGCTGCTCCTCCTGCTGTTTCTCATTTTCCTCCAGCTCCAGCCACCTGCAGTGAAACAGTACTGACAATACAGCTCATATTGCAGTGAAACAGTACTGACAATACAGCTCATACTGCAGTGAAACAGTACTGACAATACAGCTCATACTGCAGTGAAACAGTACTGACAATACAACTCATATTGCAGTGAAACAGTACTGACAATACAGCTTATATTGAAGTAAAACAGTACTGACAATACAGCTCATATTGCAGTGAAACAGTACTGACAATACAGCTCATATTGCAGTGAAACAGTACTAACAATACAGTTCATATTGCAGTGAAACAGTACTGACAATACAGCTCATATTGCAGTGAAACAGTACTGACAAGTCAGCTCATATTGCAGTGAAACAGTACTGACAATACAGCTCATATTGCAGTGAAACAGTACTGACAATTCAGCTCATATTGCAATGAAACAGTACTGACAATACAGCTTATATTGCAGCAAACAGTACTGACAATACAAGTGATATTGTAGTAAATCAGTACTGACAATACAGCTCATATCACAGTGAAACAGTACTGATGATACAGCCCATATCGCAGTGAAACAGTATGAAAAATACAGGTAATATCACAATGAAACAGTACTGACAATACTGCTCACATTGCAGTGACGATACACACACACACACACACACTGTTTGTTAGATGAGGACATACACTGTTCCTGGGGCTTACTCTTTGTTTTAGCTGATGAAACTGTTTTCCATGTACTTCTATTGTCTTCAAGGTGAAAATACCTGTGAGATTCAAACGAATGTTGCCTTTGATGTGGTTCAATAGCAGGATTAGTTGTGTGGGGCCTCCAGGTGGCCTGAGAATGCAGTCAGTGTTATTCTTGATAATCAGAGTTTTCCCTCACAATCACCCAAACATGAAGGATTCATCCACCTATGTGCATCTGCCCCAGAGATACATGTTTATTCTCACCGTCCTCATGTTCACAAGCACACGGAATCCCTGGTAAGTTTATCAGCATCCCTCATTGTATTTGACGTGATGTTTCTGCCATTTTGCAGAACGGCATTGTGTTGCTGAAAGCAGGAGTAATATTTTGCACCATGGTACATTTTCAGCTCTTGATGTCAGAAATGTGTTGATGGGTAACAGCGGACCCCATGCAGTGTTTTTTCACACTGGTGCCCCCCGGAGGCTTGGCAGGCACATGCTGTTATTCCTCAAGCCATGTCTGTTTTGCACCTTTGTGGTGGGGGAGGGGAGAGGGCAGGAACCTCAAAAGTTTCTTCCTTTGAACGTTTGTCACGGTGCGCCCTGCCAGGATCTCCCGTTTGGCCTGATCTGAGCTTTTCAGCACGTTTGTACACACAGGTGTGAAAGGAGCTCACTGTGGAATGGGAGAAATGGAGAAGGCACCGGTTTTATGTTCATTTGTTGTTGCCAGTTTTCATGGTGTTATTGGTGTAGAGTTCAGTTCTTTCCTTGCTTTGGCCCCGGCTCATCAGCCCTTAAGAGTGATGCAGAAAGAGCGAGAGGGGAGTGAGAGAGGGATAGAGAGAGAGCGAGAGAGATTGAAGGTTGAAGGTTGAGGGTTTGCAGTATTCAGCCTTACTGTCCCTCTTACTCATGCAGACTTGCTCCTGGCAGACAGTTTCCATCCTGCACAGATTTAATAAGAGCCCAGGCTGTGAGAGATGGTTGTGGATAGAGAAGAGCAGTGAGCAGCATTAACATGAAGAGTGCATTATCTAGGCTGATATTCCTCTGCTAGCACCATGCACCCTCACACCAATGCAAAATACAGGATCGCTTAAATATTCCACACTATTCCCAGAACGTTCCCACTGAATCATAATGCCGTATAAAAATGCTGTTTAACTTCATTACGTGTGAAACGTTAAGAGACACAGTAAACATGGAAGACTTGCACAGCCATCCTGAGCACAGCTTTTGATGCCCATCCTTTGTTTTTAGCCTTACAAAACTATTTTGTTATTAAATTAAAATATCGCTCTTATGTGTTCTCATATTCCAAATGCACATAAACCCATGTGCCATAGTTTTGTGATCTACAAGCACATTTATCAGTGCTGCTCTGTTAACCCCTTAGTGCAGATGGCATATTTGGTAAATCATGGGGGTACTCTGTTTAAGGCTTTATAACTCCAGGTGTGAGCATCACATAAACTTGGTAAATGGCTTAAATGAAACAAAACCGGTGTACCATTTTTTGTACAAACTTAGATTTGTTTATTTTCATAATTTAAGGTCAAAATAAAGTGCCGGAAATGCAAGCAAAACTTTGCTAAAAATGCTACAAAATATATATTTCTTCAAAATACTGAGAGGTACATAAGTGAAACAGGTAAAACTACACATTTCCTGGATCATAAACTCCTTGTCCACAAGCATTCAATAATCGCAGGGTGATATACAGAACTACTAAAGATCTATGACACGAAATGTAAGCAGTGTAGCCTGATGTACCCAGGGTCTCCAAACCTATCCAAATTGGCTAAAATGTGAATAGCTGTAAATCTTAAACTAATCATACATTTCAGTGCAAATCAACCGTTTTGACTCATTTAACTCACCTTTTTATCATTTTCATGTGGGAATTATTTTGGATCAGTACAGGGGGGTGGATATCTAGGTGTCCAATAACCTACCCAAAACCTCTCCGAGAAATTATTAAAAAGCCTTTTGTCCTTTATAAAGCATATACATTTTACCTTACGATCACTTAATGGATGAAAACATTGATATTGCACAGTTTCAGTTCAGTGTTTGATGCCAAGTGTGCCATTTTTTCACCATTATCCTTCATATACTGCTTCATCCTGTGCGGTGCCTTCGTGGGCAACATGCACTCATCAATGGCACGGTCTTCAGTATGCTGGAAGGATCTGGTCCTGCAGTGGCTTCACTCTGAACAGTAGAGGGTACTGCTGGAGTGGCAGAGGTGGAGGGTCAAGCATGTTATAGGAACAAATTACATAATGCAGAAGCATTATAACACTGTGGTACACACAGCTAAATATGAAATCATTCACTCTTGTACTTCAGTAAACACTTTCTTCTGTATGCTACATTATGTTATATTTTGTTGCGTGCTCTAGGATGGCATTACTCTGTAGTGTGTTTCACAACTGTTGCTTATTTATTTTATTTATTTATTTTACATTCATCTTGCACACATCTGGACACAGTACATTTGAATACATATTTTCCATTCCCTAAGTGAAAAGCATCACCCATGGATATACTAATACCCCATAGAGTACATTATGCACAAAGAAATTACAATACAATACAATAATATCGGAAAACACGACCAATGTTCTAGCTTCACGGCAAATCGAGGCATAAAATAAACTCCTCAAAAAAAGTTTGGAAACGTTATTTCGGTCGATTATTCCTCCCCTTTAATAATACCAATTGGTATTGTATTGTATATCGTTGGAAAGCCTTATTAGTCACCTTTACAACGAGGTACAACTTGTAAGGATCATGCATTCGTGGAATGAGCAACACAGCTAACCGTGTGGGTAGTGGCCCAAAAAAATGTGCCTAAATGCCCTGCAATATTCTTCTGTTGGTATTCACTCTCGTTTTGAGCTTCAAGTGCTGCCAGGTGTATGCCAGTGGGATGGAATGGGATGCCATCCCACAGCAGTGTGTGACCAGGCTGGTGACCAGCATGAGGAGGAGGTGCCAAGCTGTTGTGGCTGCGTATGGATCTTCCACACGCTACTGAGGTCCCTGACAGTGTAAAATGAATAAAGTGTAAAAATGGCCAATATGTGTTGTTTTTTCCTTATTACTGTGGGAGAGTGCAATCATCCAGTCCACCAAGCAACTCAAAACGAGAGTGAATACCAACAGAAGAATATTGCAGGGGATTTTGGCACATTTTTTTGGGCCGCTACCCACACGGTTAGCTGTGTTGCTCATTCCACGAATGCACGATCCTTACAAGTTGTACCTCGTTGTAAAGGTGACTAATCAGGCTTTCCAACGATATAAAATACAATACCAATTGGTCTTATTAAAGGGGAGGAATAATCGACCGAAATAACGTTTCCGAAATTTTTTTGAGGAGTTTATAACTTACGACTGAGCAACCAAACAGAACAGCGCTAAAATACGCAATTTCATTGTGAATGCTATGAATTCTAACAAAGCAGGCCACCAGGAGCCACTACGGGAACGTCACGAACACAATAGTATCAATACATTAGTTATTTGGCAGACGCGTTTATCCAAAGCGACGTACAATAAGTGCATATTGAAGGTCATAGACACAATCTACGAAGCTAAGTCACGAAAGCGCTACTTTCTCACAACGTAGAAGCTATCGCTAGTCATCAACCGAATACAGTCAGCTATACATTCTAAGCTATGAGATAGCTAAACCAAATAGAAAATAACAAATAAACGGAAAGAACGTACTATATAATTTGCCGTATACATGTAGTTATTCAAGGTGGAGTCTGAAAAAGTGTGTTTGCAAATATGTTCAGCATTATTAGCAGGCTAACAGTGGTCTATTACGACCGATGCAAATACAAAAATAACGAACATATAGCACGCAGTGGAAAAACGAATGTATATACTCAAAATATTACAAGCAGTAATACTTACATGTCGAGGAGGATATCTTCCCCATATTGATAGGCACCTCTTCCACAGAATCTATGCTACAGGGATTAGAAGAATCTCTGTTGTTGTCCTCTTCTGACCGACTTCGGGGGAAAAGTACTAAAAAGTCTCTTCAAAGTTGCGCGCCGTTTTATTGCGTAAGACCAACTGCGTCATACCAAACGCGTCAAACCAAATGCGTCATCTGCGCATGCCCGCGTAAAGTTGTCGTGATATAACAAGTATTGCAGTTACGCTCGCCCTTAAATAGTTAATCCAAGCTTTCAATTACACATGTAAATAACTTTTGGGAAGCTTGTCGTGCCTTCTATTGGATAAAACAATTGTCGATCAAACCAGAATAAAATTGAAAGCGTCACAGCAGTGCTATCAGGGAGGGGGGGTTACGCAGAGATAGTTTCGTTTGTCTAATAGTGTTCCAATGCGCTGTGTATTTTTCAAACGGATTGTCCAAGACAATAAATGACCACGGAATCTTGAAAGGGACATATCTACGTTTAAATCCACGGGAGGATTGCACACGAATTCCATATTTAATAGCAGATATTGATAGTAGAATGGCATTGTATGATTTCACTTGTTTATGTCGGTATTGATTGAGCAGCGATTTTCACCGCTGTATTTGCATACGGTCGGGCTATTGGTGGGTTTATCTGGTTGCTGGACGGAATTCTGATATTATATGATGAATACATATATTTATGAACTCCCAACATAGACGCTATTGCCCACTATGTCACGCATGGGTAGGTATAGGCTGGGTGGGGAGTGCTTGTTAAATGGACTTGCTACGGAAAGATAGTGACACTTAGAAACTACGCATTGGCCAGAAATCGTCGCGAATCGTCTACCAATAAAGTTAAAATACCGCGTTTGGGTTTTCCACTAATAGTTTGGCTGCAGGAGCAACGCGTGTCTCAGTTGCGTAAAACTGTCTCGCAGGCGAGAAAAAATAGACTATCTGCACTAAGTAGTTAAGTGTATTTCACCTGGAATCGAAGTTCAGCACTTCTACTGTTCAGGAGCTTCTACTGGAACCAGGTGTAATGGTGTTATGGCGTTATGGGAGTGGGTTTGGCTTTGGAAGATGGATGATTATGAAAAGGCTATTATACCATATCATCATGGTGCAATCTGATGGTGGGTCTTTAATGCTGTAGGGTAATTTCCCATCATCTGATCCTGGGGCTATTGTTAAAGTCATGAACTCCAGCAAGTATCAGGACATTTTGACCAAAAACCTGGTTCTCTCTGCAAGAAAGCACATACTTGGTTTAAAATGGATCTTTCAGCATGGCAATAATCCCACACCTCAGAATCAACCAAGAAAAGGTTAACAGAACTGTTTTAGCAAAAATGGCCATGTCAGTGTCCTGACTGAAACATGGTTGAGCATTTGTGTTTTGAATTGAAGAGTCCAAAAGCACATGGATCTGAAGAATCTGAAAATATTTTTTATAGGGGGATGTTCAAAGAACCCACCAATATGTTCAATAGTCTCATGAAACATTAATTCTTATTTTTATGTTTGTGAAGGGAGGGTGCAGGAAGTACTGGAGAGAGAGGGTGCCAATGATTTTGACACCAATCACCTGAGAAAAAAAGATTGTACTTGTTTAAACAAACTTTCCCAGCTATTTTTTTAGAATGGAAGAATATAATTTCCCAGATGTTTGAGCATAAATATAGCTCATAGGGTTGTGTATTTTATGTAGCTTTTTTGCCTCATCTTTAACAAGGCCCTGTATATGACATTTGTGTGTTTTGAAGGTCGCTCTGTTATAAAAGCTCACCGTTTGCTGTTCTGTTTGAAAAATTTCTGCCAATTGTGTTTTTAATCATTATGACAAGAGGGTCTCTTTTCTAATTATAGCAAGCTACTTACTTCAAAGGTAAGCAAGCAGGTGCCAAACTAGCAGTGCTTTTAGATCAGAAGTAACATAAACGCTTTTCAAGTTTATGTACCTTCATGTGACACAATTAGACAATTAGTGATGCTTTAAGCATTTTGTAAACATAAACCGATCGGATTTATCTAGCAGTGTTCTGGTTCAACAATGTTCTGGTACTGTGCTTGATAATAATAATAATAATAATAATAATAATAATAATAATAATAATAATAATAATGTATTTTAACATAGAAATGCATCGCACCACAGAAACCGAATAAATAAACTGTACTGTATCAATGTGAGCAGAGGTACCTGGGTAATCATACAGACCAAATGTGTTTCTATAGAGTTCTATAGGAAAATGAGTCAGGAGAAATAACCCTTGCAGTGATCCATCCACATCTACTCCATATCTGGCAACAGAGTGATGGTTTGGGGCTCGTTCGATAGCTCAGACCCTTGATGACTTATAGCCATTTAGCCAGCCATGTGTTCCATACTGTACCAGTGTAATTTACAGCTGAATCTAGTCTCACCCCCCAATTCCCATAGAGATCAGTTCAAATGCAGAGAGGTTATAGTATCGCTTGTAACAGTACCTGAAAATAAGATATCGAGAGCCTTTTGATGTTGATTGGTCACATAAAAAAAAGACTTCAGGAAGTAACAGCATGCAAAGGATATGCGACCAAATATTAAATATGATACTTTAAAAATATGTTAAAGCAAAATATTCTAATTTTCTGAGACACTGAATTTTGGGTTTCATTAGCTGTAAGCCATAATCATCAAAATTACAAGAAATAAAGGCTTGAAATAATTCACTCTATGTGTAATGAATCTATATAATATATGAGTTTCACTTTCTGAAATGAGTGACAAAAAATAGTGAACTTTTTCACGATATTCAAATTTTTTGAGCTGCACCTGTACACTAACTGTGGTTAAGTAATTTATGTAGGCCTAGCTCCTAGCGTAGGCTGCTGTATTTTGGAGTTGCCGGTTGGTGTTGGATACCATGCTGCACGCGTGAGCCTTGTCGTCAATAAAGCGAACATTACTACTCATCTACTTTATTAATTAATAATCATGTGCCCCACCAAGTAGTCATGACATGATTATATATTTACAAATCATTAACTAATGCTTAATTATGTGCGCTAACATTACAATTACTACAATCTACTTCGTTAATTAGTAGTCATGTGCCCCACCACGTAAGGTTATTACATGATTATACATTTACAAATCATTAACTAATGCTTAATTATGTGACCAAACATTACAACTATACATCAGCTTAATAATGAGTTAGTAGTAATGTGCCCCACCAAGTAAAGTCATGACATGATTATATATTTACAAATCATTAACTAATGCGTAATTATGTGAACTAAAATTACAATTACCATACATCTACTTAATTAATTAATAGTCATGTGCCCCACCAAGTAAAGTCATGATGTGATTATATATTTACAAATCATTAGCTAATTCATAAATATGTGGGAGAATAGTTGTTGATCAATAATTCACCTTAGTATAGTAGGCTAGCATAAACAAAATATAATGTTAGCCAACATCTCAGCATTAAACTGCTTGGTAATGTGATAAAAGCACTAAACAATTTAAACAAAGAAGACAAATGAAATGCGGACGACAAAAGATTAACAACGAAAAGTGTCGGTCCGATTCTTATTTTAAATACTTAATTTTTCTTTTGAAGTGCTTTTCAGGAGGATCTTTATTGTTATATTTATTAGGAGAATAATTATATACAATTGTAGCCTGCCATATATTTGTCTTTTTGCTTATTTTAAGCCATTAGCATTTTTTTAGGCTGCCAAAGTGTTGTGCTAATGCACCGCTACCGTGAAAGGAACCCCTTCATGAATTAACGTTTTTCACACCACCATAAGTTAGTTTAACAGTCGTTCATGGCTGGCTTTTTTGTTTCCTTATGTTTTCTAACAAATGTAATCGCCTCCTGTACTGTAACGTTAGCTATGTATATGCTGCTAATGTGCAGGCTACAGTACTAATGTAGCGTAGGCTACTGTATCTATAGCCTACTGTAGGCCTAAGCTACTGTAGCCTTCACTGTACTGAACTAGATAATGTTCATAAAAGGCCAGAATTTTGGATGCTACGGTAGGGCAATTTGTTTAATAAACCTCTTTTACAAATCTCATGAAACAATGCTAATCAGTGACTTAAATAATTTTTGAATGTTTTCGTGTCATGAGTTGGATGTAGTGCTTTTATCTCATTACCAAGTAATTTAATGCTGAGATGTTGGCTAATTTATATTTTCTTTATACTAGCCTACTATACTAAGGTGAATTAATGATAAACAACTATTCACCCACATATTTACCCATTAGTTAATGATTTGTAAATATATAATCATGTCATGACTTTACTTGGTGGGGCACATGACTATTAACTCATTATCAAGTAGATCTATAGTAATAGATAGCACCAAATGCTACCAGGCGGAAAACAATCCTATACTTGATTAAGTAGCTATAGCAAGTCCCCCCTGAACATAAACAAAGTTTAATATCAGGAGGTCGCTAGTTCCTGGCTATACCGGGCTCGAATGCAATGGCGTAAGACAAACAAACACCGGAGAAGCTGAAGTAAAGAACTTAAATACCCTGCAGGTAGAAGCATAGGTGGAAACAATAATGAGGCTGGCAAACCATGAAACGGAATGTGGAAAAAATCTGATTGATTGTGAAAGTAGGACGAGAGCCGCAAAAGAAAAGAAAACAAACAGCCGCGAACCACTACAAATACGTTAGCTCACATAATTACGCATTAGCTAATGATATGTAAATAGATAATCATGTCATGACTTTACTTGATGGGGCACAACTCATTATTAAGTAGATATATCTTTGTATCGGGACTGATCGGGGACTGCGGGCAATCCTCGAAAGACCATCCGGGAAAAGAGTGAGAGGAGGACGTGGAAGGAGTGAAGCTACGACTGGGGAGGTTGAGCGGATTCGGTGCCGTGTTTCGACTGGACGGAGACTGCGTGCATGGAGGAGAGTCGCGGAGGCGGAGTTTGTGTGTGTCGGCGGCGCTTGCAGTGAAGCAGCTGTGATCCGGGAGACGCATTGCTCTGGTCGGCTCGGGGCTGCTTTGTCCCTGCGGCTGTTGGACTGCTTGGTGACACTGGACATCTCAAGACAGCAGAGGCAAATGAGGAGCTGTTTTTGCTTTTGATGCTCGATTGCTCACACTTAATTAGTTTGATTGATTAAATGATTCTATTGAATGTCTTTGTTTGAAATTATGTTTGTTTGTGTGTTGTGGGTCTGCCCACTGTCTTTTTTGTTGTTGCTGGTGACAAGTTCCCGCACAGGAAAATAAAAGTTATTCTATTCTATTCTATACTAATTCTAATGTTAGCTTCAGTATTCTGTTCAGATGTAGCTTACAGGGCCACACACTCGCAGTATGCATTATTGGGCGGCAGTTTAGTACAATGGGTAAGGAACTGGGTTTGTAATCAAAAGGTTGCAGGTTCGATTCCCAGGTAGGACACTGCCGTTGTACCCCTGAGCAAGGTACTTAACCTGAATCGCTTCAGTATATATATCCAGCTGTATAAATGGACACTATGTATAAATGCAAAAATGCTGTGTAAGTCGCTCTGGATAAGAGCGTCTGCTAAATGCCTGTAATGTAATGTAATTCAGCGAGGGCACGGAACGGTAGCCTAGTATCTATGTTGGAGGAGGAGCGTGGAGCATAAGGTAAGTTGGAGGAAGAGAGGTGCTATTTCATCCAAATAATTTCAGCTGTACATCAGTAGGCTACCTCTCATATAGCCTACAATTGGCAGAATGTTGAGAAAAAATATTTCTATGACGCTCATATTTGATCTTTCCATATTACGGCCTTTCAAGCTACATGCGAAGTGAACATAGCCTAAATAATATATTTTTTTAAATGTATTATTATATATAGGCCTATATAGCCCATTAGTCACATTCCCCATTGTTTCATTTCTCCTTTGAGCCGTAGGTATGAGGGATCTCTGTCCGAAAACAGAGATGGGAATATTGGAGATCCAAATGCACGTAGTTGACCAGTCTTAAAGTGTTCGTAAGAACACCACTAATACGGGCAATAATCCGTAGTGGAGAAACAACTAGAAATGAAAGACTAAACCTCGCAATGTAACCGAGGAGCTCGCTAAACGAGCAAAACAAAGGAATAAGCACTAACGCTTATCTAACTCCGTTTGTTGGAGCGAACAAAGAAAACCAAAACTATAAGACCCCTATAACTGGAGTCAGCGCAGTTAGAGCGCTCGTCGGTAGAAACGGTAACTAAAAGAAAATAAGCAGACACGCTTATCTTACTCCCGTTATTGGAGTGAAAACTAAAAGGAAAACCGAGAACTCAACAACCCAAACCTTTCCTGGGGAAGAGCACTCGTAAGTAGAGTAAATAACGAAAGAAACAAAAGAACCTTCCTTTCTTTCTAACACCCTATTTTCTAAACCCTTTTCGTTTTTTAAACTATCTTACTTTCTATTTCTCTATACCTTGTTACCGGCTCGAATGTTAAGTGGAAACAACATGGAAGCAATGAGAGCATCCAGAAGCGGGGTATAAATAGTGAGCGGAATTACCTGCCAGGTGAACTCACTAATGGCCAGGTGAACTCACTAATGACAAGGTGAAAACAAAACCTGTGACGGAACACAGGGAAATCCGATAGATTACCGGTAAACGATAACGACGAATAAAACGACGTAGAGATAAGGGAAGAAAAGTCAGATCCATGACAGGACCCCCCCTCTAAGGAACGGCACCGGACGTTTCCACAACCTTATCTCTGCGGAAGTCGGTGATTAACTGCGGGTCCAGGATGTGTCTCGATGGAACCCAGCAACGTTCCTCCGGACCATAACCTTCCCAGTCCACAAGAAACTGCCACCCTCTACCTACACGTCTCTCGGCCACAATGCGGCGAACGGTATAAGCCGGACCCCCTTCTATGAGTCGGGGAGGCGGAGGTGGTCTCTCAACTGGGGCGAGGGGGCTTACGAGTACCGGTTTCAGACGGGAGACGTGAAAAGTGGGGTGGATGCGCATTGAGCGCGGCAGTTGCAATCGAAATGTGACTGGGTTGATTCTTTTAATAATCTTGAAAGGGCCCACAAAACGAGGAGCGAGTTTGCGGGACTCGACCCGCAACGGAAGGTCCCGCGTAGTAAGCCAAACCCGTTGTCCCACTCTATAGGATGGTGCAGCTCGACGATGCCTATCAGCCGCAACTTTTTGTTTAGCCGAAGCCCGTATAAGAGATGACCGCACTTGTCTCCAAACCGACCGACACCGCCGAACGAAAGATCCTACGGAGGGTACCTCCACCTCCTTCTCGAGCTCAGGAAAAAGAGGTGGTTGGTAACCCAACTGAGCCTCGAAGGGGGAGAGGCCGGTGGAGGCGTTACGCAGCGTGTTATGAGCGTACTCAGCCCAGGCGAGATGACGGCTCCAGGAGGTAGGCTTGGATGCGGCAAGGCAGCGAAGAGTATTCTCTAGAGTCTGATTAGTACGCTCTGTCTGGCCGTTAGTCTCCGGGTGGAACCCGGAAGATAAACTAACCGAAGCCCCCAGCAGAGAGCAAAACGCCCGCCAAAACTTGGCGGCGAACTGAGGGCCGCGATCGGACACCACATCCGACGGAAGGCCATGCGGACGAAACACATGGTCAATCATAAGTTGCGCTGTCTCAGGTGCCGAGGGCAGCTTGGACAGCGCAATAAAATGGGCCGCTTTGGAAAAACGGTCGACCACCACTAAAATGGTAGTATTGCCTGAAGATAACGGCAACCCCGTGATGAAGTCCAGGGAAATATGACTCCAGGGACGGGTGGGAATGGGTAGGGGGCGAAGAAAACCCGAGGGGGGAAGGTGAGAGGCCTTGCTGCGAGCGCAAACCGGACAAGCCGCGACAAATGAGCGTACGTCTCTATCCAGACTAGGCCACCAGAAACGCCGGGATAAAAAGTCCCTAGTTCGATGAACCCCTGGGTGCCCGGTGAGTTGGGAGGCGTGGCCCCATTGGAGGACCCGCGACCTAAGACGAGGAGGCACGAAAAGACAGTTTGCCGGTGCCCCACCTGGACCTGGGTCTGAGCGCAAGGCTCTCTGCACCGCTGCCTCAACCTCCCAAATAACCGGGGCAACAATGAGGTCAGTGGCGATAATAGGCTCAGGAACTGAGTCTGTCTCAGAACGGTCGTAAATCCGCGAGAGAGCGTCAGGTTTGACGTTTTTAGACCCGGGGCGATACGTGATAATAAAATTAAATCTTAGAAAGAATAGCGCCCACCTAGCTTGCCGTGAATTACGCCTTTTAGCCAGCTGAACGTATTCAAGATTCTTATGATCCGTCCAGACAGTGAATGGATGTTCCGCTCCTTCAAGCCAATGGCGCCATTCTTCCAAAGCCAACTTGACCGCAAGCAATTCTCGATCCCCTACGTCATAATTCCTCTCTGCCGATGTTAGGGCGCGAGAGAAATAAGCGCAGGGGTGCATCTTGTGGTCAAGTGGCGAACATTGGGAAAGAATGGCTCCGGCGCCTAGCTCGGAGGCGTCTACCTCTACCACAAAGGGCAGGGAGGGGTTGGGAGTAACCAAGATGGGTTCGGAAGTGAACCTTCTCTTTAATTCGGCAAATGCTGAAGCTGCCTTCGAATTCCATTGGAACTGGCTGCCAAGGTTCTTCTTAGTGAGCGCAGTAATGGGCGCTGCTACCGCACTAAAATTTCGAATAAATCGCCGATAAAAATTCGCAAAACCTAAAAAACGTTGTATCTGTTTTACGGAAGATGGCGTGGGCCAGTTCTTTACAGCGGAAACCTTCTCTGGATCCATCTGTACCTTACCCTCCTTAATAATGAAACCCAAAAATGAAACAGAGCCTGTGTGAAAGACACACTTCTCTGCCTTTACAAATAATTGGGCTTTAAGAAGTGCAGCAAGAACCTGACGAACGTGACCGACATGTGTGGTAAAATCGGGCGAAAATATTAAAATATCGTCAAGATACACGAAGACGAATTTTTCCAGCATTTCCCTCAGCACATCGTTAATCAACGCCTGAAACACAGAGGGGGCGCTAGTGAGCCCGAACGGCATGACGCGATATTCGTAGTGACCGCTGTGCGTGTTAAAAGCGGTCTTCCACTCGTCGCCCTCGCGAATACGAATGAGGTTATAGGCGTTTCGTAGGTCCAGTTTCGTAAAAATAGACGCCCCCTGAAGGCGCTCGAAAGCGGAGTTCATAAGAGGAAGGGGGTATCTGTTCTTGACTGTTATATCGTTTAAGGGCCTGTAATCAATACAGGGTCTGAGGCCTCCGTCTTTTTTTTTAACAAAAAAAAAACCCGCCCCTGCAGGCGAGGTAGAAGGTCTAATAAAACCATTAACCAGAGCCTCCTCAATATATTTGTGCATGGCTGCGCTCTCAGGGATGGACAACGAATAAAGAGACCCTCTAGAGGGGGTAGTGCCTGGGTATAGCTCAATAGCACAGTCATAAGGTCTGTGAGGTGGTAATGAAGTGGAACGTTGTTTGCTGAATGTCTCCGCCAGATCGGCGTACTGTTTGGGAACATTAGCGGGCAACTGGAATTCGAGTGTTCCTCCCACTTCAACATCCTCAGTGTCCGAGACAGAATGAATCTCCCAATCAATCTCTGACTCGGACGTCATCTCCTGCCACGCAGGAGGTAGTTCCGCAGAATAATCCCAGTCTAAACTCTCTTCTCCCTTCTCGGAGGGAACATGAGAGGACTGCTGGTTACTACCGTAATTATCCTCACTATCTGAGTCAGACTGAGCATAATCCTCACCCCCTTTTCTCAACAAAAACTGACTGGTGACATCACAGTGGCGTTTGCATCTGGGACTCCATTTTTGAATAACGGGTCCCGCCCGCCCCCAATTAATGTGTGGGTTATGGCGAGTGAGCCAGGAATGACCCAAAACCAGTGGATAAACTGGGGATTCCACTAAAAAAAACTGAATCTCCTCCGTATGTTTGCAAAACGGAACGCGCATGCGTATAGCGGCGGTAACCCGGGAGATGGTGCCAGTACCTAGGGGGCGGCCATCTAGAGCCGTGACTAGGCGAGGTAGAGATAACGGGTGGGTGGGAATTTTATGGGCTTTAACCCAGTTGGCATCGACGAGGCATTCAACTGCCCCTGAGTCAATGAACGCTTTGCAGGGAATCTGGCGGTCGTTCCAGCGCAAATAAACCGACAGGAAGGTCCGAGGGTAATTTAATTCTTGTCCCGCTACGCGACTCGGTTCCACTAGCGGGACTAATCTTTTCCCACAAGTTTGGGACAGTGGTCCCTTAAATGGCCCTTCCTCTTACAATAATTACACCGCCATTCACGGGACTTAGCATCCCCTCTTTCGCGCATGGAAGAGCTATCGACCTGCATGGACTCCTCCTGTTCAATGGGAGCAACAAAGGGACTGTGAACCGGTGCTGGCGTGTGAGAGGAAGAGTAACGAGGTGGGTGCTGTTTAAAACCCTTATGAGTCCTCTCCTTCTCTCTCTCTCTAAACCGGTTGTCCAACCGAATGGCCGTAGATACAAGAGCCCCGAATGTAGCGGGTGGCTCGATCCCCGCAATAGCGTCCTTTATGTTCTCTGATAAGGCATTAAGGAACAGAGCACATAGAGGCTCATCGGACCACCCTGTCACTCCCGCAAGGGCACGAAAAGTAATAGAAAATGCGGCTACGGTGTCAGTGCCCTGACGAAGACGGGTTAGACGCATGGCAGCTTCTTTGCCAGCAACGTCCTGATCGAACACTGACACCATCTCCGCCATAAGCCGCTCCGTATTACTAACAATGGTAGAATTCGCTCTAATAAGTGGGTCGGCCCATGCGAGAGCATTACCGGTCAAGAGAGAGAGAATAAAGGCTACTCTGGACTCTTGTGCCTGAAACCGCGAGGGTTGTATTTTAAAAAAAATTAGGCATTGTGTCAAAAACCCCTGACATCTGCCGGATTCTCCATTATACCGTAAGGGGAGTTGGAGTCTTGGCTCCCTTACGTCAGATGTAAATGTAGGAGGAATAACCTGTATAGGTGCTTCTGCAACTGGGGGAGAATCGGACCTGAGGGAGAGAGTACGGATCATTTCTGCCAGATCTTGTAGCGCTACAGCTTGTAACTGCATCTGCTCGTGTAAAGCTTGCTGTGAGTTTTGCAAGGCACGAATACTCTCTCTCTGGTCCGTCAGGGCTACCTCCTGATCGGAAATGATCACTCTGAGATTGGCAACTACTGCTGGAAACTCCCCTGTGGCTTCCATGTTCTATGAGGGATCTCTGTCCGAAAACAGAGATGGGAATATTGGAGATCCAAATGCACGTAGTTGACCAGTCTTAAAGTGTTCGTAAGAACACCACTAATACGGGCAATAATCCGTAGTGGAGAAACAACTAGAAATGAAAGACTAAACCTCGCAATGTAACCGAGGAGCTCGCTAAACGAGCAAAACAAAGGAATAAGCACTAACGCTTATCTAACTCCGTTTGTTGGAGCGAACAAAGAAAACCAAAACTATAAGACCCCTATAACTGGAGTCAGCGCAGTTAGAGCGCTCGTCGGTAGAAACGGTAACTAAAAGAAAATAAGCAGACACGCTTATCTTACTCCCGTTATTGGAGTGAAAACTAAAAGGAAAACCGAGAACTCAACAACCCAAACCTTTCCTGGGGAAGAGCACTCGTAAGTAGAGTAAATAACGAAAGAAACAAAAGAACCTTCCTTTCTTTCTAACACCCTATTTTCTAAACCCTTTTCGTTTTTTAAACTATCTTACTTTCTATTTCTCTATACCTTGTTACCGGCTCGAATGTTAAGTGGAAACAACATGGAAGCAATGAGAGCATCCAGAAGCGGGGTATAAATAGTGAGCGGAATTACCTGCCAGGTGAACTCACTAATGGCCAGGTGAACTCACTAATGACAAGGTGAAAACAAAACCTGTGACGGAACACAGGGAAATCCGATAGATTACCGGTAAACGATAACGACGAATAAAACGACGTAGAGATAAGGGAAGAAAAGTCAGATCCATGACAGTAGGTCACATTTCGAAACACATCAAAGCACAAGAAAGACTGTGAACGCGCATAACGTAACCGATTTAAGGTGGACCGGCATTCCCGAAACCAAAATGGTAGTTAATACATGAACTCACAGTATTAATTAACACCATGAGTTAATACATTAATTTGGACGTTATTCGTCGTTATTCATATATGATTCACTTAGTTGTTACGGTAGGCGCTTCATTAATTCTTGACATGTTAAATCATCATTATTCATGCATTAGTTAAAGTATTAGTAAATGCTATTTATGCAGCAGTATTGTAAAGTGTTACCGTAGTTTTTTACTACATAACGTTTAGAAGTGAGCAAAATACCTGCAGATTATTGACTATCATGAAACATCTATTTCGTCCAATATTCAAAAAATAACTATTCTTTATTGTCATTGTAAATTTTGGTTATTTTTAATTCTATTTTTTTATAATTATATATATACTGTATATACTGTATATATGTTTTATAATGCATTATCTATACATACTCTTGTATAGCAGTGTGGGGGGAGAATGGAGTTGGAAAAGCAGCTGCTGTATTATTTATGGGGCGCTGGGGCTGAATTGATGAATTGAGGCTGGAGGTCAGAGAGACCATGTGTTCAGGCTCTGATCACTGGCTTGACATCACCACTGTTTATAGGGGAACATGGTCTGGTCTGACCCCAGGGCTGGAAGCTGGTCTGACCTCAGTGCTGGTTACAGCTAGAAATGCAGGTAAGCCAGCAGTAGCCCAGACAGTCTCTGCATTCACAATCACAATCACATCACAGCCATAATCATTCCTGTCGCCATGAGAGTGGATTTAGGAGAATTTGCTCATCTGATGTTTCATTCTTCAAAGCACCTCAGCTGTCATCCATGTACACCGGAGAAAGCATTAACTGGGAATCTTCAACAGGGCCTAATTAGTCTGCATAATCACTTATATCACTTAGGGTGTAACTACAGAAAACAATCCACACTGCCGTCAGAGCCATGAGCAGATCTGCTCATCTCACCGCTATTCACTTACACATGGATAGCCACGGGTCGCCAAAGGCAGACTGAACACTACTGGCCTAGCCCATGCTCAAGGTATGACAGGCAATCAAACACAATTGAGCAAAACCAAACAATATTGAAGGATAGTGAATGACACTAAACACTTGTGCTCCTCAGATCTGTATGTGTTAGCGCACTGTAACCTTTGAGTAGCTGTAAGTTGTTGTACAGATCTGTATGTGTTAGCGTACTGTAACCTTTGAGTAGCTGTAAGTTGTTGTACAGATCTGTATGTGTTAGCGTACTGTAACCTTTGAGTAGCTGTAAGTTGTTGTACAGATCTGTATGTGTTAGCGTACTGTAACCTTTGAGTAGCTGTAAGTTGTTGTACAGATCTGTATGTGTTAGCGTACTGTAACCTTTGAGTAGCTGTAAGTTGTTGTACAGATCTGTACGTTTATACTGTATATGGGTGGCGGTTCCTGTTTCTGCCATGAGTGGCGTCGTGCCTGTTCAGTGCATTAGTCATGTTGCAGGAAGTCTCGCGGAAATGAACCTGCGCGGGACGCCGGGTCTGCAAGCCAAGGGTGACAGCTCTGAGAGGGGTGCGGGATGCCAGGTCTGCCGACCGAGGGTGACAGTTCTGAGAGGGGTGCGGGATGCCAGGTCTGCCGACCGAGTGTGACAGTTCTGAGAGGGGTGCAGGGTGCCAGGTCTGCCGACCGAGGGTGACAGTTCTGAGAGGGCCTGCCATCCATCTTCAGTTAGGAGGGGGGTGCTGGGCGATGCAAGGGGAGGAGGGGGCATCTCCGGATGGTCTGGCGCATGTCCGGGGGCCTCGGCGTCAGGCTGGAGAGTGGCAGACCAGAGAGGGCCAGATGGCACAGGGCCCCGCACCGAGACCTGGCAGCCCACACTCTCTCTGTACTGGGCCCTCTGCAGGCAAGATGCCAGCCTGGAGTACGTCCCCAAAACCCCCCCACCCGAATCTGTCAGAAGGCTTGAGTGTCATATATACACAGGGTAAGAGTCTCTGATACACAGGTGATATTTTGTAGCTGTATTAGTTTCCCCTATACACAATGTGAGATACTGTAGGTGTATTAGAGTCCCCTATACATAATGTGAGATACTGTAGGTGTATTAGAGTCCCCTATACACAGGGTTAGATACTGTAGCTGTATTAGAGTCCCCTATACACAGGGTTAGATACTGTAGCTGTATTAGAGTCCCCTATACACAGGGTTAGATACTGTAGCTGTATTAGAGTCCCCTATACACAGGGTTAGATTCTGTAGCTGTATTAGAGTCCCCTATACACAATGTGAGATACTGTAGGTGTATTAGAGTCCCCTATACACAAGGTTAGATACTGTCGCTGTATTAGAGTCCCCTATACACAGGGTTAGATACTGTAGCTGTATTACAGTCCCCTATACACAGGGTTAGATACTGTCACTGTATTAGAGTCCCCTATACACAGGGTTAGATACTGTAGCTGTATTACAGTCCCCTATACACAGGGTTAGATACTGTCACTGTATTAGAGTCCCCTATACACAGGGTTAGATACTGTAGCTGTATTAGAGTCCCCTATACACAGGGTTAGATACTGTAGCTGTATTAGAGTCCCCTATACACAGGGTTAGATACTGTAGGTGTATTAGAGTCCCCTATACACAATGTGAGATACTGTAGGTGTATTAGAGTCCCCTATACACAGGGTTAGATACTGTAGCTGTATTACAGTCCCCTATACACAGGGTTAGATACTGTAGCTGTATTAGAGTCCCCTATACACAATGTGAGATACTGTAGGTGTATTAGAGTCCCCTATACACAGGGTTAGATAATGTAGCTGTATTAGAGTCCCCTATACACAATGTGAGATACTGTCACTGTATTAGAGTCTCCTATACACAGGGTTAGTTACTGTAGCTGTATTAGAGTCCCCTATACACAGGGTTAGATACTGTAGGTGTATTAGAGTCCCCTATACACAGGGTTAGTTACTGTAGGTGTATTAGAGTCCCCTATACACAGGGTTAGATACTGTAGCTGTATTAGAGTCCCCTATACACAGGGTTAGAAACTGTAGGTGTATTAGAGTCCCCTATACACAGGGTTAGATACTGTAGGTGTATTACAGTCCCCTATACACAGGGTTAGATACTGTCACTGTATTACAGTCCCCTATACACAGGGTTAGATACTGTCACTGTATTAGAGTCCCCTATACACAGGGTTAGATACTGTAGGTGTATTAGAGTCCCCTATACACAGGGTTAGATAATGTAGCTGTATTAGAGTCCCCTATACACAATGTGAGATACTGTAGGTGTATTAGAGTCCCCTATACACAGGGTGAGATACTGTAGGTGTATTAGAGTCCCCTATGCACAATGTGAGATACTGTAGGTGTATTAGAGTCCCCTATACACAATGTGAGATACTGTAGGTGTATTAGAGTCCCCTATACACAATGTGAGATACTGTAGGTGTATTAGAGTCCCCTATACACAGGGTGAGATACTGTAGGTGTATTAGAGTCCCCTATACACAATGTGAGATACTGTAGGTGTATTAGAGTCCCCTATACACAGGGTTAGATACTGTAGCTGTATTAGAGTCCCCTATACACAGGGTTAGATACTGTAGCTGTATTAGAGTCCCCTATACACAGGGTTAGATACTGTAGGTGTATTAGAGTCCCCTATACACAATGTGAGATACTGTAGGTGTATTAGAGTCCCCTATACACAGGGTTAGATACTGTAGCTGTATTACAGTCCCCTATACACAGGGTTAGATACTGTAGCTGTATTAGAGTCCCCTATACACAATGTGAGATACTGTAGGTGTATTAGAGTCCCCTATACACAGGGTTAGATAATGTAGCTGTATTAGAGTCCCCTATACACAATGTGAGATAATGTAGGTGTATTAGAGTCCCCTATACACAGGGTGAGATACTGTAGGTGTATTAGAGTCCCCTATGCACAATGTGAGATACTGTAGGTGTATTACAGTCCGCTATACACAGGGTTAGATACTGTAGCTGTATTAGGGTCCCCTATACACAGGGTGAGATACTGTAGGTGTATTAGAGTCCCCTATACACAGGGTGAGATACTGTAGGTGTATTAGAGTCCCCTATGCACAATGTGAGATACTGTAGGTGTATTACAGTCCGCTATACACAGGGTTAGATACTGTAGCTGTATTACAGTCCCCTATACACAATATGAGATACTGTAGGTGTATTAGAGTCCCCTATACACAATGTGAGATACTGTAGGTGTATTAGAGTCCCCTATACACAGGGTTAGATACTGTAGCTGTATTAGAGTCCCCTATACACAGGGTGAGATACTGTAGGTGTATTAGAGTCCCCTATACACAATGTGAGATACTGTAGGTGTATTAGAGTCCCCTATACACAGGGTTAGATACTGTAGCTGTATTAGAGTCCCCTATACACAGGGTGAGATACTGTAGCTGTATTAGAGTCCCCTATACACAGGGTGAGATACTGTAGGTGTATTAGAGTCCCCTATACACAATGTGAGATACTGTAGGTGTATTAGAGTCCCCTATACACAGGGTTAGATACTGTAGCTGTATTAGAGTCCCCTATACACAGGGTGAGATACTGTAGGTGTATTAGAGTCCCCTATGCACAATGTGAGATACTGTAGGTGTATTAGAGTCCCCTATACACAATGTGAGATACTGTAGGTGTATTAGAGTCCCCTATACACAATGTGAGATACTGTAGGTGTATTAGAGTCCCCTATACACAGGGTGAGATACTGTAGGTGTATTAGAGTCCCCTATACACAATGTGAGATACTGTAGGTGTATTAGAGTCCCCTATACACAGGGTTAGATACTGTAGCTGTATTAGAGTCCCCTATACACAGGGTTAGATACTGTAGCTGTATTAGAGTCCCCTATACACAGGGTTAGATACTGTAGGTGTATTAGAGTCCCCTATACACAATGTGAGATACTGTAGGTGTATTAGAGTCCCCTATACACAGGGTTAGATACTGTAGCTGTATTACAGTCCCCTATACACAGGGTTAGATACTGTAGCTGTATTAGAGTCCCCTATACACAATGTGAGATACTGTAGGTGTATTAGAGTCCCCTATACACAGGGTTAGATAATGTAGCTGTATTAGAGTCCCCTATACACAATGTGAGATACTGTAGGTGTATTAGAGTCCCCTATACACAGGGTGAGATACTGTAGGTGTATTAGAGTCCCCTATGCACAATGTGAGATACTGTAGGTGTATTACAGTCCGCTATACACAGGGTTAGATACTGTAGCTGTATTAGGGTCCCCTATACACAGGGTGAGATACTGTAGGTGTATTAGAGTCCCCTATACACAGGGTGAGATACTGTAGGTGTATTAGAGTCCCCTATGCACAATGTGAGATACTGTAGGTGTATTACAGTCCGCTATACACAGGGTTAGATACTGTAGCTGTATTACAGTCCCCTATACACAATATGAGATACTGTAGGTGTATTAGAGTCCCCTATACACAATGTGAGATACTGTAGGTGTATTACAGTCCCCTATACACAGGGTTAGATACTGTAGCTGTATTAGAGTCCCCTATACACAGGGTGAGATACTGTAGGTGTATTAGAGTCCCCTATACACAATGTGAGATACTGTAGGTGTATTAGAGTCCCCTATACACAGGGTTAGATACTGTAGCTGTATTAGAGTCCCCTATACACAGGGTGAGATACTGTAGCTGTATTAGAGTCCCCTATACACAGGGTGAGATACTGTAGGTGTATTAGAGTCCCCTATACACAATGTGAGATACTGTAGGTGTATTAGAGTCCCCTATACACAGGGTTAGATACTGTAGCTGTATTAGAGTCCCCTATACACAGGGTGAGATACTGTAGGTGTATTAGAGTCCCCTATACACAGGGTGAGATACTGTAGGTGTATTAGAGTCCCCTATGCACAATGTGAGATACTGTAGGTGTATTACAGTCCGCTATACACAGGGTTAGATACTGTAGCTGTATTAGAGTCCCCTATACACAGGGTGAGATACTGTAGGTGTATTAGAGTCCCCTATGCACAATGTGAGATACTGTAGCTGTATTAGAGTCCCCTATACACAGGGTTAGATACTGTAGCTGTATTACAGTCCCCTATACACAGGGTTAGATACTGTAGCTGTATTACAGTCCCCTATACACAGGGTTAGATACTGTAGCTGTATTAGAGTCCCCTATACACAGGGTGAGATACTGTAGGTGTATTAGAGTCCCCTATGCACAATGTGAGATACTGTAGGTGTATTACAGTCCGCTATACACAGGGTTAGATACTGTAGCTGTATTAGAGTCCCCTATACACAGGGTGAGATACTGTAGGTGTATTAGAGTCCCCTATACACAGGGTGAGATACTGTAGGTGTATTAGAGTCCCCTATGCACAATGTGAGATACTGTAGCTGTATTAGAGTCCCCTATACACAGGGTTAGATACTGTAGCTGTATTACAGTCCCCTATACACAATATGAGATACTGTAGCTGTATTAGAGTCCCCTATACACAGGGTTAGATACTGTAGGTGTATTAGAGTCCCCTATGCACAATGTGAGATACTGTAGCTGTATTAGAGTCCCCTATACACAGGGTTAGATACTGTAGCTGTATTACAGTCCCCTATACACAATATGAGATACTGTAGCTGTATTAGAGTCCCCTATACACAGGGTTAGATACTGTAGGTGTATTACAGTCCCCTATACACAGGGTTAGATACTGTTGCTGTATTAGAGTCCCCTATACACAGGGTTAGATACTGTAGGTGTATTAGAGTCCTCTATACACAGGGTTAGATACTGTAGGTGTATTAGAGTCCTCTATACACAATGTGAGATACTGTAGCTGTATTAGAGTCCCCTATACACAGGGTTAGATACTGTAGCTGTATTACAGTCCCCTATACACAATATGAGATACTGTAGCTGTATTAGAGTCCCCTATACACAGGGTTAGATACTGTAGCTGTATTACAGTCCCCTATACACAATATGAGATACTGTAGCTGTATTAGAGTCCCCTATACACAGGGTTAGATACTGTAGGTGTATTACAGTCCCCTATACACAGGGTTAGATACTGTTGCTGTATTAGAGTCCCCTATACACAGGGTTAGATACTGTAGGTGTATTAGAGTCCTCTATACACAGGGTTAGATACTGTAGGTGTATTAGAGTCCTCTATACACAGGGTTAGATACTGTAGGTGTATTACAGTCCCCTATACACAGGGTGAGATACTGTAGGTGTATTACAGTCCCCTATACACAGGGTGAGATACTGTAGGTGTATTACAGTCCCCTATACACAGGGTTAGATACTGTAGCTGTATTAGAGTCCCCTATACACAGGGTTAGATACTGTAGCTGTATTACAGTCCCCTATACACAATATGAGATACTGTAGGTGTATTAGAGTCCCCTATACACAGGGTGAGATACTGTAGCTGTATTAGAGTCCCCTATACACAGGGTTAGATACTGTAGCTGTATTAGAGTCCCCTATACACAGGGTTAGATACTGTAGGTGTATTACAGTCCCCTATACACAGGGTTAGATACTGTAGGTGTATTACAGTCCCCTATACACAGGGTTAGATACTGTAGGTGTATTACAGTCCCCTATACACAGGGTGAGATACTGTAGGTGTATTAGCGTCCCCTATACACAGGGTTAGTTACTGTAGGTGTATTACAGTCCCCTATACACAGGGTGAGATACTGTAGGTGTATTACAGTCCCCTATACACAGGGTTAGATACTGTAGGTGTATTAGAGTCCCCTATACACAGGGTTAGTTACTGTAGGTGTATTACAGTCCCCTATACACAGGGTGAGATACTGTAGGTGTATTACAGTCCCCTATACACAGGGTTAGATACTGTAGGTGTATTACAGTCCCCTATACACAGGGTTAGATACTGTAGGTGTATTAGAGTCCCCTATACACAGGGTTAGTTACTGTAGGTGTATTACAGTCCCCTATACACAGGGTGAGATACTGTAGGTGTATTACAGTCCCCTATACACAGGGTGAGATACTGTAGGTGTATTACAGTCCCCTATACACAGGGTTAGATACTGTAGCTGTATTAGAGTCCCCTATACACAGGGTTAGATACTGTAGCTGTATTACAGTCCCCTATACACAGGGTTAGATACTGTAGGTGTATTAGAGTCCTCTATACACAGGGTTAGATACTGTAGGTGTATTACAGTCCCCTATACACAGGGTGAGATACTGTAGGTGTATTACAGTCCCCTATACACAGGGTTAGATACTGTAGCTGTATTAGAGTCCCCTATACACAGGGTTAGATACTGTAGCTGTATTACAGTCCCCTATACACAATATGAGATACTGTAGGTGTATTAGAGTCCCCTATACACAGGGTGAGATACTGTAGCTGTATTAGAGTCCCCTATACACAGGGTTAGATACTGTAGCTGTATTAGAGTCCCCTATACACAGGGTTAGATACTGTAGGTGTATTACAGTCCCCTATACACAGGGTTAGATACTGTAGGTGTATTAGAGTCCCCTATACACAGGGTTAGTTACTGTAGGTGTATTACAGTCCCCTATACACAGGGTGAGATACTGTAGGTGTATTACAGTCCCCTATACACAGGGTGAGATACTGTAGGTGTATTACAGTCCCCTATACACAGGGTTAGATACTGTAGCTGTATTAGAGTCCCCTATACACAGGGTTAGATACTGTAGCTGTATTAGAGTCCCCTATACACAGGGTTAGATACTGTAGGTGTATTACAGTCCCCTATACACAGGGTTAGATACTGTTGCTGTATTAGAGTCCCCTATACACAGGGTTAGATACTGTAGGTGTATTACAGTCCCCTATACACAGGGTGAGATACTGTAGGTGTATTACAGTCCCCTATACACAGGGTTAGATACTGTAGCTGTATTAGAGTCCCCTATACACAGGGTTAGATACTGTAGCTGTATTACAGTCCCCTATACACAGGGTTAGATACTGTAGGTGTATTACAGTCCCCTATACACAGGGTTAGATACTGTTGCTGTATTAGAGTCCCCTATACACAGGGTTAGATACTGTAGGTGTATTACAGTCCCCTATACACAGGGTGAGATACTGTAGGTGTATTACAGTCCCCTATACACAGGGTTAGATACTGTTGCTGTATTAGAGTCCCCTATACACAGGGTTAGATACTGTAGGTGTATTACAGTCCCCTATACACAGGGTGAGATACTGTAGCTGTATTACAGTCCCCTATACACAGGGTTAGATACTGTAGGTGTATTACAGTCCCCTATACACAGGGTTAGATACTGTTGCTGTATTAGAGTCCCCTATACACAGGGTTAGATACTGTAGGTGTATTACAGTCCCCTATACACAGGGTTAGATACTGTAGGTGTATTACAGTCCCCTATACACAGGGTTAGATACTGTTGCTGTATTAGAGTCCCCTATACACAGGGTTAGATACTGTAGGTGTATTACAGTCCCCTATACACAGGGTTAGATACTGTAGCTGTATTACAGTCCCCTATACACAATATGAGATACTGTAGGTGTATTAGAGTCCCCTATACACAGGGTGAGATACTGTAGCTGTATTAGAGTCCCCTATACACAGGGTTAGATACTGTAGCTGTATTAGAGTCCCCTATACACAGGGTTAGATACTGTAGGTGTATTACAGTCCCCTATACACAGGGTTAGATACTGTAGGTGTATTAGAGTCCCCTATACACAGGGTGAGATACTGTAGCTGTATTAGAGTCCTCTATACACAGGGTTAGATACTGTAGCTGTATTAGAGTCCCCTATACACAGGGTGAGATACTGTAGCTGTATTACAGTCCCCTATACACAGGGTTAGATACTGTTGCTGTATTAGAGTCCCCTATACACAGGGTTAGATACTGTAGGTGTATTACAGTCCCCTATACACAGGGTGAGATACTGTAGGTGTATTACAGTCCCCTATACACAGGGTTAGATACTGTAGCTGTATTAGAGTCCCCTATACACAGGGTTAGATACTGTAGGTGTATTAGAGTCCCCTATACACAGGGTGAGATACTGTAGCTGTATTAGAGTCCCCTATACACAGGGTTAGATACTGTAGCTGTATTAGAGTCCCCTATACACAGGGTTAGATACTGTAGGTGTATTACAGTCCCCTATACACAGGGTTAGATACTGTAGGTGTATTAGAGTCCCCTATACACAGGGTTAGTTACTGTAGCTGTATTACAGTCCCCTATACACAATATGAGATACTGTAGGTGTATTAGAGTCCCCTATACACAGGGTGAGATCGTGTAGCTGTATTAGAGTCCTCTATACACAGGGTTAGATACTGTAGCTGTATTAGAGTCTCCTATACACAGGGTTAGATACTGTAGCTGTATTAGAGTCCCCTATACACAGGGTGAGATACTGTAGCTGTATTAGAGTCCCCTATACACAGGGTGAGATACTGTAGCTGTATTAGAGTCCCCTATACACAGGGTTAGATACTGTAGCTGTATTAGAGTCCCCTATACACAGGGTTAGATACTGTAGGTGTATTAGAGTCCCCTATACACAGGGTTAGATACTGTAGCTGTATTAGAGTCCCCTATACACAGGGTTAGATACTGTAGCTGTATTAGAGTCCCCTATACACAGGGTTAGATACTGTAGCTGTATTAGAGTCCCCTATACACAGGGTTAGATACTGTAGGTGTATTAGAGTCCCCTATACACAGGGTTAGATACTGTAGGTGTATTAGAGTCTCCTATACACAGGGTTAGATACTGCAGCTGTATTAGAGTCCCCTATACACAGGGTTAGATACTGTAGGTGTATTAGAGTCTCCTATACACAGGGTTAGATACTGTAGCTGTATTAGAGTCCCCTATACACAGGGTGAGATACTGTAGCTGTATTAGAGTCCCCTATACACAGGGTGAGATACTGTAGCTGTATTAGAGTCCCCTATACACAGGGTTAGATACTGTAGCTGTATTACAGTCCCCTATACACAGGGTTAGATACTGTAGCTGTATTAGAGTCCCCTATACACAGGGTTAGATACTGTAGCTGTATTAGAGTCCCCTATACACAGGGTTAGATACTGTAGCTGTATTAGAGTCCCCTATACACAGGGTTAGATACTGTAGCTGTATTAGAGTCCCCTATACACAGGGTTAGATACTGTAGGTGTATTAGAGTCCCCTATACACAGGGTTAGATACTGTAGCTGTATTAGAGTCCCCTATACACAGGGTTAGATACTGTAGCTGTATTAGAGTCCCCTATACACAGGGTTAGATACTGTAGCTGTATTAGAGTCCCCTATACACAGGGTTAGATACTGTAGCTGTATTACAGTCCCCTATACACAGGGTGAGATACTGTAGGTGTATTAGAGTCCCCTATACACAGGGTTAGATACTGTAGCTGTATTACAGTCCCCTATACACAGGGTTAGATACTGTAGCTGTATTACAGTCCCCTATACACAGGGTTAGATACTGTCACTGTATTAGAGTCCCCTATACACAGGGTTAGATACTGTAGGTGTATTAGAGTCCCCTATACACAGGGTTAGATACTGTAGCTGTATTACAGTCCCCTATACACAGGGTTAGATACTGTAGGTGTATTAGAGTCCCCTATACACAGGGTTAGATACTGTAGGTGTATTACAGTCCCCTATACACAGGGTTAGATCGTGTAGCTGTATTAGCGTCCTCTATACACAGGGTTAGATACTGTAGCTGTATTAGAGTCCCCTATACACAGGGTTAGATACTGTAGGTGTATTACAGTCCCCTATACACAGGGTTAGATACTGTAGCTGTATTAGAGTCCCCTATACACAGGGTTAGATACTGTAGCTGTATTAGAGTCCCCTATACACAGGGTTAGATACTGTAGCTGTATTACAGTCCCCTATACACAGGGTGAGATACTGTAGCTGTATTACAGTCCCCTATACACAGGGTTAGATACTGTAGCTGTATCAGAGTCTCCTATACACAGGGTGAGATCCTGTAGCTGTATTAGAGTCCCCTATACACAGGGTGAGATACTGTAGCTGTATTACAGTCCCCTATACACAGGGTTAGATACTGTAGCTGTATTACAGTCCCCTATACACAGGGTGAGATACTGTAGCTGTATTAGAGTCCCCTATACACAGGGTTAGATACTGTAGCTGTATTACAGTCCCCTATACACAGGGTGAGATACTGTAGCTGTATTACAGTCCCCTATACACAGGGTTAGATACTGTAGGTGTATTAGAGTCCCCTATACACAGGGTTAGATACTGTTGCTGTATTAGAGTCCCCTATACACAGGGTTAGATACTGTAGCTGTATTACAGTCCCCTATACACAGGGTTAGATACTGTAGCTGTATTAGAGTCCCCTATACACAGGGTGAGATACTGTAGCTGTATTAGAGTCCCCTATACACAGGGTGAGATACTGTAGGTGTATTACAGTCCCCTATACACAGGGTGAGATACTGTAGGTGTATTAGAGTCCCCTATACACAGGGTTAGATACTGTAGCTGTATTACAGTCCCCTATACACAGGGTTAGATACTGTAGCTGTATTACAGTCCCCTATACACAGGGTTAGATACTGTAGCTGTATTACAGTCCCCTATACACAGGGTTAGATACTGTAGCTGTATTAGAGTCCTCTATACACAGGGTTAGATACTGTAGCTGTATTACAGTCCCCTATACACAGGGTTAGATACTGTAGGTGTATTAGAGTCTCCTATACACAGGGTTAGATACTGTAGCTGTATCAGAGTCTCCTATACACAGGGTTAGATACTGTAGGTGTATTAGAGTCCCCTATACACAGGGTTAGATACTGTCACTGTATTAGAGTCCCCTATACACAGGGTTAGATACTGTAGGTGTATCAGAGTCTCCTATACACAGGGTTAGATACTGTAGGTGTATTAGAGTCCCCTATACACAGGGTTAGATACTGTCACTGTATCAGAGTCTCCTATACACAGGGTTAGATACTGTAGCTGTATTACAGTCCCCTATACACAGGGTTAGATACTGTAGCTGTATTAGAGTCCCCTATACACAGGGTGAGATACTGTAGCTGTATTAGAGTCCCCTATACACAGGGTTAGATACTGTAGCTGTATTACAGTCCCCTATACACAGGGTTAGATACTGTAGCTGTATTAGAGTCCCCTATACACAGGGTTAGATACTGTAGCTGTATTACAGTCCCCTATACACAGGGTTAGATACTGTAGCTGTATTAGAGTCCCCTATACACAGGGTTAGATACTGTAGCTGTATTAGAGTCCCCTATACACAATATGAGATACTGTGGGTGTATTAGAGTCCCCTATACACAGGGTTAGATACTGTAGCTGTATTAGAGTCCCCTATACACAGGGTGAGATACTGTAGCTGTATTAGAGTCCCCTATACACAGGGTTAGATACTGTAGCTGTATTACAGTCCCCTATACACAGGGTTAGATACTGTAGCTGTATTACAGTCCCCTATACACAATATGAGATACTGTGGTTGTATTAGAGTCCCCTATACACAGGGTTAGATACTGTAGCTGTATTAGAGTCCCCTATACACAGGGTGAGATACTGTAGCTGTATTAGAGTCCCCTATACACAGGGTGAGATACTGTAGCTGTATTAGAGTCCCCTATACACAGGGTTAGATACTGTAGCTGTATTACAGTCCCCTATACACAGGGTTAGATACTGTAGCTCTTTTCTATATGAGACAGTGCAGTGCTCTCCTGAGCAGCCTGACTACACATATTCAAGCCAGTCCACCCAGCGCTCATTTAAACATATCCTTTTATTGGAAAGATCATTCGCTCAATTATGTCCCTTTTTCCATAATTGCAGCCAGGTGGTAAAACCATGCAAATTAGAATTTCTACCAGATATTGGACCCAAAAGCTTGATTAAATCAAAACTTTGTTCCTCCAGCCACCCCCCACAGTTTATAATCTGAATAATTTCAGAAATAATGACAAAAAAGATTCCTGATTAGGCTTCTCTGGGAAAAGCGAGTCTCCCTGCTGCTTATTTGCCATTCCGTCATTCTACCCAAAATCTGACAACTTGCCAGCAGCCTCAGTTTAGAGCAGGGGTGTCTAATCTTATCCAAAAAGGGGATAATCAAACAAAACTGTGAGTTCAGGTTTTTTATAGACACAATCTTTTTTTTAGTCATTTTTGTTTATACTTAAGTTCTGTTACTGTTTATGCTTCACCATTGGCCCATATCTTTTTTTTTGCTATTTTGTTTTATTTTTATTTTTCTCTATTAGTGATATATTTGTATTTGTTGGCCTTCTTCTGTCTACCCTTTTAAATGTAATAACAAAAATGTTCATCTAATTCTAAATCACTTTATATATGTGGAAGGAGTGTCAGTAAGTATTAATCTTTACACATGCACACCTTACATTGTGTAATTGATGGGAGGGTATTTATATACCTACCAATGCAGTCCTTGTATTTTATTTTGACTGAGGAAGATGTTAAAATGTCAGTCTCCCCTGTTCTCTATTACTGTCTTTTGTTCTGAGCTCCTATTCAAATTAGGTGGATAATGTCTTAGACTGAAAAAAGAGAACGTTGTACTTTTTTAAGCTGGCTTTATGTACGAATGTATTTTTACTGTATTAGAGGCGTTTAAACTTAAACTTTAAACTTTATAGACCACAAAAATGGCTACAGATACTTATCTATTCAGTCCAGTTCATAGAAATGGTACAAATTACTGCGTCTGAACGGAATCGGGTTCTTTAATGAAAGTGTCAGTACTGATTTTGTGTGTCTTGGTTCACAATGAACCAAACCTGGACACATCCCCATGTTTTACTCTGTCTAGTGAAGGGAAACAGATTAAAAATAGAGAGGGGTGCCATTAATCCTGGGTGTTGAGGAGCAGGGTAATGTCAGGCAGGTATGCTGTGTCAGGGCTCAATTTCAGCAGTTTTTTTTACATCTAACACGCTTCAGGGCCTCTTACCTTCAAACCTGCATGTTCTGAGTGGACCTCATGTTCTTGTGTTGTTAATCTATTTCTGTTTGGCAGCAGGCCGCTGTGTCAGTGGTATAGACTAATGCCGCCATGTCAGTGGTGTAGACTCACACTGCCGTTTCAGCGGTATAGACTCACGCTGCCGTGTCAGTGGTGTAGACTCATGCTGCTGTGTCAGTGGTGTAGACGCATGCCGCCGTGTCAATGGTGTAGACTCACGCTGCCGTGTCAGTGCTATAGACTCACGCTGCCATGTCAGTGGTATAGACTCACACTGCCGTGTAAGCGGTTTAGACTCACACTGCTGTGTCAGTGGTGTGGACTCACGCTGCCATGTCAGTGGTATAGACTCCACTGTCTTGTCAGTGATGTAGACTCATGCTGCCGTGTCAGTGGTATAGACTCACACTGCCATGTCAGTGGTGTAGACTCACACTGCTGTGTCAGTGGTTTAGACTTATGCCACCGTGTCAGTGGTGTGGACTCACGTGCCATGTCAGTGATATAGACTCACGCTGCCATGTTAGTGGTGTGGACTCACGTGCCGTGTCAGTGGTAGAGACTCAAATGGCTGCCGTGTCAGTGGTGTAGACTGAAACGGCTGCCTGTTCCTTCTTATTTAGATTAGATTAGATTAGAAATTTGTATTGTCCACAAAGTGAAAAATTGTCTTTGGCTTCACCACAAACAGCATGAATTACATACAAGAAAATAGTTAACACACAGCAAAAACACTGGGAGACAAAAACTATAATCATAAAATACGGTTCAATATTGCAATGTGCATATTTTGTGAAAACTGTTAAAAGTACAATGTGCAAATTCCAGAAAGGTACATTTTGTGAAAAGCACCTGGGATGTCAGTGCTTGTTGTTCAGCTGTTTTGTTTTCTTGTCATTTTTCTGTGTTGTGTTGGTAATTGAGTGACAGGACTGGACAGGGCGCCATTCGAAAACACAGAATGTAACCAGACTACCCCACAACTATCTAACACATTGAACATCAATGATAAGGACATATTTGTCTGTGTGTGTGGGTGTGTATGTTTGTGTGTGTGTGGGTGTGTTTTATCAAGTAAACTCTATCTTTGAAATGATGAGTGTCTGACTCTACATGAGAAACTGTAGCCAGGCACTCCAGACTCCTGACCACTGATGCCTTTAATGTGAGGCTTGTTAGTGTCCATTGATAAAGCCGAAGGCAGCAAATCTTTCACACGCAGAATGTGGTCTGCTGACACATGGTTGTGCTTTCCACAATGGAGTGGAATTACAGCACTGTGCTAATTAGGGGTAATTACTATGATCAGTGGGTTTGTAGGAGGTTCATGGCTCTCGTTCCATGAGAATTTACATGTTTTATGTATTTATTTTATTAAGTGCATAGCTGTCTGTTCACCTGCTTAATCATCAGGAGTCAGCCCCAGCACCTGAGATCATCGTCCCTAATTCACAGAAACCCCCTGAATGTGTCACTCATGTACCTTATTTACCTTAACATTACGTTCATACATTCATTTATTTACCTTAACATTGTGTTCTCTTGCTCATTTATTTCTCTTAAAATTGCATTTAATCGTTAATTTATTTAACTTAACAAATCAGTGGCCGACTACACCCGAGGAGCTCTACGATTTAGAATTTTTTTCCTCTCCCGAACAGATCCGGTTTGGTCTGACTGCTAATTTCTCTCAGAGATGCGTCTATGCCCAGCGCCATTAATGAGAGCCGGCGTTTGGAGACCATTAATTGAAGCAGTCAGCCAAGTTTCTACCGAAAGCATCTCTATTACTGCGCCTTGTTGCTCGCTGTTGATCTAAAGGAAGTCCGTCGCTCAATTTAATGCCTCCAGGGGGCAGTAAATAAATTGTGTCTGTGCCATGGAAAGATCTGGTCAATTTCATTATACGATGCCTTCCAGGCCCCTTCCACAGACTGCCTGTATAACAAGCATAGAGTAGCACAGGACTGGCCGGCCAAGGTCATATCTGATCATTCACGTCCAATTACCGCTTATCGATTTTCCCTCACCGTTTCTGCCGCAGGATCCTTGTTGCAATTGCGGAAAGCAGGGAATAGAAGCAGCCTTGCGGAGCACGTTATATAAGCGTTTGCACCCTTTCTGGTCTAGGCTCAGAGATTTATACAGTTGTGATTATTTCCAGTGCCTCTTGTTTAAAACGGCATTCTGGGAATGTCTACAGGGGTTATCGCAGCGCTGGACTAAGAAAGGTTGTTATCTGGAGAAGTCAGACCCTCTTGGTCTACATCTGTGACACTCTCCCAGTCTATTAGCAGCTGGCCTTAGCCTAGCAGGCCCCTCTCTCTCTCTCTCTCTCTCTCTCTCTCTCTATCCCTCTGTCTCACTTCACTTTCTCTCAGGTTGAAAAGGTTTTGTCTAATAGCACGGAAATAACATAATAGCCAATAATACATTTACCCGGCAGTCATGGCACGTTCAACTCAAGGTAAATATGAGCAGCCCCACACCTGATGGTGATTAACGCAGACAAGCTACATGCTAGGTGATGAAGCTTTTATTCAGCAGTCCCAACTCTCTCAAGCATTCCTTTCCAACCACAAGGCCTATCCAGGCCAAGCCAACAACTGCACTGCATCTTACACTGCACTGAAGAGACAAGATTAGCTGTCAATTTGAATAAACATTTCCAGCTTCAAGAGACTTCAAGGAAATATTTTCTGGAATAGGTTATGATAACCTTTGCGATAAACGCTTGGAAGGTTTTTTTTTTTTTTATTCGGACAAGACTCCTGTTCGGGCTGTCACTGGAATGTTTTTGAGAGGATGGGAAGAAGGTGTGTGTACATATTGTGACATGTCTCAAGAGAGGACTGAACTTCTGTTTCCGCTGTCAGCTTAAACAGAAGAACTTAGCAGGTGCCTCAGTGACAGCCTGTAATGGGCCTATGTGCATGAGTGACAGCCTGTATTGGGCCTATGTGCATGAGTGGCAGCCTGTATTGGGTCTATGAGCTTGAGTGATCGTCTGTATTTGGTCTATATGTGTGAGTACCAACCTGTATTGCATCGATGAGCATGAGTAACAGCTTGTATTAGGTATATGTGCCTGAGTGACAGCCCATATTGGGTGTATGAGTGTGAGAGACAGTGCGTATTGGGTCTATGAGTGTAACAGCCTGTATTGGGTCTATGAGCGTGAGGGACAGCCTGTATTGGGTCTATGAGTGTTAGTAACTGTAATGGATTTTAGTGGCGGATAATCAAACGCAAAGGTAGGGGGATCAGAACAAGTCACTCATGCAGTGAGGAATAACAAAATAATAAATGCAAATAAAGAAAAGACAGGAAACTACTTTCTTGTGGCTAAACAGCCAAACGAAAATCAACCCACTAAAATAG
>CM040403.1:24720867-25030867 GCA_022702515.1 Ilyophis sp. 1 JC-2022
TCTGTTTTTTTAATCTCTGCAGTGCATAACGCGCAGTGGGCCTTCTCCCTACAGTGCGTAGCGTGCCTCCTCCCTACAGTGCGTAGCGCACAGCGCACCAAAAACAGTACTTACATCTTCGCTCATTTAACCAAACTGTCAAATAAACGCAAGGGTTTTCTGTCAATTTTTGTCATGATATTTATTTAACAGTGTAAAGTGCTGTGATATATGGGAGATGGCACAATGCTCACGGCCCTATCAACTGCAGACATAAACATAAGAGAGCTGAAGAATCAGCTGATGTTGAGTGTGTGTGTGTGTGTGTGTGTGTGTGTGTGTGTGTGTGTGTGTATGGGATAGGTTGGGAAGCAGACCGTGGGAGGGGAAAAACCTCAGTGGAGACCCTACAGATGGAAAGTTCAGAAAAGGAAGGATGCGAATGGATGAGAGGAATGAGTGGAGGCAAATGGAGGTCTGATGCATGCACTCAGGAGTGCGGAGCAGGGGCATGCTGGGAGTTTATCCATTAATGGTGACAGGATCAGTCTGGAGCAGGTGTGCGTGGGTAAGGAATTTTCCTCACTCTAATGCTTTGCTTTTGAATTCCATTTAAAGAGGTTTCTTGGAAGCTTGCAGATGATTTCTCAGTTCAGCCTGAGTTCAGCCTGAGTTCAGATAGAACACGTCTCCTGGCAGCGTTTCTAAAGCAGCGCACTGCTGCTGCATGTGCACAATATGCTGAGCTCTTTATTACACGGGATCCCGGCCTGACACTGAGGCTGTCCAGGCACAGACACACCATACACACTGATGTAGATGCACCTATACACACACATACATAAACACACACATTCACACACAAACACGCACACATGCACACATACACACGGGTAAATACCGGGTTCTCGCCGTTCACACAAGACACGGGTCCGCAAGTTTACTTCTGTACACGTTTTGATTTTTCCTGCTAATACAGATAGTTTTGGAGCCAGCTGGCTAGCGGCTACAATGTAGTTTGCCATTACACTGGCTTAACTCAGTATGCTAACTCCTGAATCGATAGGCCAGTGATGTGCTCCAAATTTTGCGAATGGTTTTTCAGTAACGTATTGTTTGTTCACCGTTCTATTTACCTGTGGAAACTGAGCAATCCTCTTCTTGCGTGAATCTAGCTGTGAATATAGGCTATAGCGAACCTGAATTTGTTTGCTTCTAATATACATTCATGGTTTCCATCACTTATATAAAAGTTTTGGAAAATTGTTTCTGCACAAGTTAAAGACTTGACAATATCGAGGGTCAGTCAAATAACCGTGCTGCATAGAGTAACCCGTATCGCCCCTTTCACAATGAAGCTAAGCCGCGTCCAAGCCGCGTAAATCTCGGGTAGTAAGCAGAGTCGTGGACCCACCTTTACCCGGGTCATTGCTTTGGTGTGAAAGGGGTCCAAGCTTATCTGAGGCTGCCTGCTCACAGTCCGTCCAATCAACATGCAGACCTCTCACAGTCTGCCCAATCACCTCACAAACCACTCACAATCCGCCTAATCACCTTGCAAATAGAGTTCCAGGAAATTTTCGGAAATTATTCAGGGAAAATCACCACTCACCACAACAATCTCATGCTTAAGCAAAGCTAATTTGTGTTTTTCCCAACCATAAACCCTGGTTCAATGAAAAAAAAAAAAAAAACCTGGTTCAAAAGAGACACTCCCAAAAACTGCTACCTAGATAACAACACACGTAGTATGTGGCAGGGAATCCAATTTGTCACTAACTACAGGAGAAACACGAACAGGACTGAGACCCGGGACACCACCCTACCAGACAACCTCAACAGTTTCTATGCCAGATTTGACAGACTGAACAGAGACATCCCCTCAAAATCCCCTTGTAACCCTGAGGAGACTGCACTCCAGGTGACGCACACACAGGTTCTTAGAGCTCTGAAGAAGGTGAACCCCCGCAAAGCAGTAGGACCTGATGGAGTGTCACCGAGGGTCCTGAAGGCCTGTGCTGAACAGCTGACAGGTGTGTAAACAGACATTTTTAACTGCTCTCTCACACAGGAAACAGTCCATGGTCCTTCAAGTCCTCCGCTATGGTGCCGGTCCCTAAAAAAACAAATACATCCACAATGAACGACTTTAGGCCGGTGGCACTTACATCCGTCGCCATGAAGTGCCTGGAAAAGCTGGTTCTCCAATCTATAAACTCTGTGGTTTCAGACACGGTGGATCCCCTACAGTTTGCCTATCGCCCGTACAGATCAGTGGACGACGCGGTGGCCCTGGCGCTTCACTCTACACTGGAACATTTGGACACTAACAGAACATGTACGCATGCTCTTTCTGGATTACATCTCTGCCTTCAACACGATCCGGCCAACGAAGCTGATTGTGAAGCTGGCAGAACTTGGAGTGCCAATATCCACCTGTAACTGGATTTAAATTTTTTTACAGAAAGACCACAGGTGGCGAGGATGGGAAATAAGGTCTCTGCTGAACTCACAGTCAGCACAGGAACCCCTCAGGGCTGCTGCCTCAGCCCCAAACTCTGTACACTTATGACTGTGTTTCCACCCCGAGCAATAACAATACATCATTATTACATATGCAGATGACACGACCATCTTTGGCCTCATCAAGGGTGGGGACGAGTCATCATACAGGGAACTGGTGAACAAAATCAGTGTCTATGGAGAGGACAACGACCTTGTTCTTAACATAGACAAAACCAAAGAACTGATTCTGGACTTCAGGAGGAGAGCCTCCCCTCTGCAGCCTCTCACCATCTGAGGTGGAGCGGGCTGACAGTTACAAGTTTCTAGGCCTTCAGATGATAGAAAACCTGAGCTGGGCCAAAAACACTGTGGAAACATAAGGCTGCTGAAGAAGGCCGGACTCAGCCACCCAGGCTGAGTGAAAAGCACAGAGCATCCTCCATGACCGACACCACCCAGCTCACTCTCTGTTCAGGTGGAAGAACTCCAAATACAACCTGAGACACCACAGGCCAGAGAGCATCACCACTCACAAAGCACGCATTCACAACAGCTTTTTTCCAGCCGCTGTCAGACTGATTGCCAAGGACATTAAGGCTGGACAGATATTTAAAAACAAACACAGTTTGTACAGAGTGTGTATTTATTCTTATGTGTATTATTTTATTTTTAAGCTGCTTTTTTATGCTACTCTTTTAAGTGCCTTTTCTTGCCTTTCTTTTATTTATTACAAAGCAGACTCTGAGAACACGCACAAGAATTACAGTGCACCTGTACTGCTCTGTACCTGTGTAAATGGCAATAAAATCTATCTATCTATCTAATAAAACACAAAACAAAAAAACAACATGTGCTGAACCTTTCTGGAAAGAGGTTTCTGCAACATATGGTACATTACTGCCATTGCACAGCACCTTAATCTAGACCATGGGAAAGTTATTATAAGTTTGGCAAAATTTTCCAGTAAGGAAGAGTTGTGGAGAGCTGATGTCATCTGGTAGGCAGCAAAATACATCATGGCATCAACCTGGTTGAATGCTAAGTGTGAAGCTATGTCCCCTGTTGCTTCAATTATTCTCCAGATCCCTCCAACATCAGCTTCATCAGAGTGGAACTGGTCCCTATTTGGTGGAACATACAGCAGAGTGTGCAACAGGCTGAAAAATTAAAGAGTTGAGAAGCTTGTGGCTATTCAGTCAATCTTGAAACTCTTTGAGCCCATCAAAGACAACACCACACAGATTGTTCAGATTATTTTTTTGAAAATGAAGCTAGCTGTGGTGGAGATAAATAATCAGCCTAGGTTAAGCAAGTCAAGTAAAAATATTTGTTTATTCTTACTGTACTTTTGACTAAAATAAGGTCTGATTTTCTGTCTTCAATGGACAGAAATGACTAAGATTTATTTTTGCATTTATGTTTTCTTATTTAACATGCTTTTTTAAACAAACTGCATTTGAAGAAAAAACATACAAATAAATATATTCACATTGTGGTAAACTAATATCATGCTTGTTTGACATTTCTAATTTTACCTAAAAATTCCAAGAAAATAGGAAGAGAAGAGTTCCCAGAACTTTACATCCCTACTCGCAAACCATTAACAATCGATCTCACCTCACAAACCACAGTCCTCACAGTCCCCACAGCTCACAAACCACTCACAGTCCACCCAATCACCACGCAAACCACTAACAATCTGTCCAATCACCTCGCAGACCACTAACAATCCGTCCAATCACCTCGCAGACCACTCATAGTCTGCCTAATCACCTCATCAGCAGGCATACCAATCACCCCTTTATCAACAAAACTGAAGGCACAAAACACTTTGGCTGCTGTTTGTTTCTAGTTTATTTTGCAATAATTTTCTTTCCTTTTCAAAAGACACAATAAACCAAAAAAGACATTTATGTCTCCTCTTCTGTTGCCGTTTGCTCATAGCCAAAATAAATTGTCTTTGTCATTAGTCAGTGAGCAGAAGTGCTGTTTGTAGTGTCTGTTGGAAGGAAACTACATGAAATAACCTTTGAAGGCTCCCAGCAGCTGAAAGCAAAGGGAGCAGAATTGCTAAGCCTTGGCAACAGTCCAAATGATTTTATATTAAAATACGTCCTGCTTGACTCTTAAATCTCACGCCTCTACTTTATGCTCATGAATCACGCTTTGTTCAAGTCGGAGGGAGAAAATAATTAAATGTGACTACCATAGACAGCTCTCTCTAGCATTTTAATTAAGAAGCAGAGTTGAAAATCCAGAGCATAGGGGAGATAGCTGTGAGACAGACAAAGCCCGTATGCTTTATTGGGCTGTTTATGCCATTCAGCTCCTCACTGTGTATTCTAACAGCACTGCAGATGTGCAGACCTACTGACATTCTGTCAGATCTCCCTCACATTCTGTCAGCTGTTCCTCACATTCTGTCAGCTCTTTCTCACATTCCCGCAACTCTTTCTCACATTCTGTCAGCTGTTCCTCACATTCTGTCAGCTTTTCGTCACATTCCCTTAACTCTTCCTCACATTCCGTCAGCTCTTCCTCACATTCCCTCAACTCCTCCTCACATTCTGTCAGCTCTTCGTCACATTCCCTCAACTCTTCCTCACATTCCCTCAACTGTTCTTCACATTCTGTCAGCTCTTCCTCACATTCTCTAAACTCTTCCTCACATTCTGCCAGCTCTTCGTCACATTCCCTCAACTCTTCCTCACATTCTGCCAGCTCTTCCTCACATTCATATTTTTCTGCAGCCCTTTCTCCTTTCCTTTAAAAATGATGTATTTAGTAAGCAGTGAGTTTGAGTCTGTGTGCGCATGAGTGTGTTTGTCTGAGTGTGAGTGCATGAGTGTGTGTCTGTGTGTGTGAGAAAGAGAGTGTGTGTGTATACAGTATATGTGTGTGTGTGTGTTTGTGCATGTGTGTGTGTATATGTGTGTGTGTGTGTGTCTGTGTGTGTGCATATGCAGTGAGCACCATAATTCATTGGACAGTTACACAATTTTTGTTATTTTGGTTCTGTACTCTAGTACTTTGCGTTTGAAAGGATACAATGACAATGAGGTTGAAGTGCAGACTATCAGCTTTAATTTGAGGGTATTTTCATCCATATCGGATGAACTGTTTAGAATTATAGAACCTTTCATATTAGATAGTGTCCTTTCAAAGTTCAAAGTGCTAGAGTACAGAACCAAAATAACACAAAATGTGTCACTGTATACATGTGTATGTGTGTGTGTGTTTGTAAGTATGTGTATGTATCTCTGTTTGCGTGTGTGTGTGTGTGTGTGCGTGCGTGCGTGCATGCGTGCATGCGCGTGCGTGTTTGTGTGCATGTGTGTGAGAAAGAGAGCTTAGGGAGAGCAGGCTCCGGCAGCTCTAATCCAGGGCTGGAGGAGGTAAATCCGGTCAGTGGCCGGAACACAAACGAGGAGGGAAACAGAAATAGAACATGAGGCTAATTCCAGGTTGTCAAAAGACAACAGCATGTTTGGGGTGTAATATGTGCCCATATAATGTCCCAATGAGCGCAATCCTGCCCTCATGCCCACATATTCAATCCTGCTGGAGAATCATGCCCACAGATCCAATCCTGCTGGAGATTCATGCCCACAGACCCAATCCTGCTGGAGATTCATACTCACAGACTCAATCCTGCTGGAGAACCATGCCCACAGTCTCAATCCTGCTGGAGAATCATGCCCACAGTCTCAATCCTGCTGGAGAATCATGCCCACAGACTCAATCCTGCTGGAGAATCATGCCCACAGACTCAATCCTGCTGGAGACTCATGCTCACAGACTCAATCCTGCTGGAGAATCATGCTCACAGACTCAATCCTGCTGGAGACTCATGCTCACAGACTCAATCCTGCTGGAGAATCATGCTCACAGACTCAATCCTGCTGGAGAATCATGCTCACAGACTCAACCCTGCTGGAGAATCATGCTCGCGCAACATTTGGCTGAGGAAAGAATGTTCAGGGTGAGGGGATTCTAGAATGTATCTGAGGGTGTTTATGAAGGCAGCTGCAACTTAACTGCCGACAAATCACACTCAAATCAGCCAGCAGCTGCAGCAGCATCACTGGGAGTTGATGAATGAGCAGATATGGCCATAACCCTCCAATTTAGTGTTATAATAATAAGAATAATAAGAATAATTCTTTGCATTTTTTTTGTTCAGATTTTTTAGAGTTTTCTCCAAATTTGGTAGCCAATTTTATTGCCAATTGCCAATGTTATTCAATTCCCCCCCATGTAGCAACCACTTGAGAATTTGCCACTACACAACCCCGTCAGCCGGTAGTAAGAAGGAGGGTGTCATGTCCTCTTCTCTTCAGGGTGTGAATCTTCGAGCTCCTGACCACAATTCCAGCTCGCCCAGGGCCACTTGCTCAACAATTTTCCCCTGCCGAGTCCCTCCCCCCATTCCGGGAGCGGCCGCCAATTGCCACTCCCTCAAGGCACCGGCCATACTCGGATCTGGCAGGACCAGGGACGCAAACCCCTGATCATATTCCTTGCATTCATATATTTTCTCACACTCAAAGCACTGTACAGCAGCTCTACATACTGTAGGGTTTTTAATGAAAGGAGGATGTTCATTGAATGTATCCCCAATGCCCTGGTGCGCTTATTATGGTGGATGTCCCTGTTTGCCCCAAGAGCCTGATAACACATCGATCACTTTCATTCTCTCCTCAAATCTTGAACAAATCTTGTGACCAATCCCAGCCCAGTGAAAATAAGACATTAACTGAAAGCGGAAGCACTGGTTATAAAGGTTTGTTCACAGAAAATGGCTGAATATCACAGCGTAATGGAGCAGCAATGAATGAACAAGGGGGCCAATAGTTAAGCAATTAGTGTAGCTCGGCAGGCTGACAGCTGCTGGTTTCTGGGTAATGATTGTGTGGTGCGTAGATGCATAGATTGAGTGGTGGAGATCAGCAGTCAGAACGGTTCTGTAATATGACCTTAGCATCACGTTACATAGTATGTACCTGTAGACCACCTGGAATGCACCTATAATGTACCTGTCCTGTACTGTACCTGGAATGCACCACCACAGCTTTACTTTACACGTAGGCAGACACACTCACTCTAGACTTCTGTCTTTTCTCCTGTACCTATGTGAGTGTGTGTGTGTGTGTGTGTGTGTGTGTGTGTGTGTGTGTGTGTGTGTGTGTGTGTGTGTGTGTGCGAGTGTGTGTTCATGCATGTTTGTGTGAGTGTGTGTGTGTGTGTGTGTCTGTGTGTTCCAGAAAGTGTTGCTCTGCGCTAGGGCTGCACTGACTCACACTGCAAAAATTTGAATGTTTGAGCTCAGCAGTCAAAGCATTTAGAGAGAATGGCATCTTTCTGCATAACTGCTTGTGGAGTAGTAGCTCATTTTATATGTGTAGCTTTGCACGGTTAGCATGGGAGCTAATCAGAAAACTACACAATGAGGGCATAATCATGTCTGTTTATTTCTATATATATATATATATCAAGCACTTTTACAACTGTCACGTCACAAGAATATTTTTCAGTTGTAATGAAAATGGAAAATGTGTCCTCCACGAAATAATACATAACTGTTTCTTCACATTTATAATTTGGAACAATTTAAAAGTGCCTCTCGATGCCTTTAGATTAGGCAGTGGAACTTTGTTTTGTTTTTCCCAGAGACACTTTGCTCTCTCCGTCCCTCTCACAGGAAGTGGGCTTTACCCCCAGACAGATGGGGATTAACAGAACACTCGTACGTTTGCTCCTTCCCCAATTAACCTGTCACTCAGTCCTTTCTGAAATGCCATTTAATGGCTCTGGAGGAGACCATTCACTCCCAGCAGTGTTCTCATGGTTAGACTCAGGCGGTTAAAGGTATTTCCTCTCTGTTCAAAGTGAGGACGGAGGGGTTTAAAAGCAGAGCGAAAGGCTCTAGTTTCTACCGTCTCTCAGCAGAGGATGAGCATAGAGGCACATCTTCAAAAGAAATCCACAAGATGAAAAAAGGAACAAGAAATGACGCATCAAACTGTGCACAGTTCAATCTCTAGGTCTGAGAAGGCCCTCAGAACATCGCTTCTTCAAAACCGGTTTTCCTTTTTAAATCAGACCACAAAAAAGTTAAATAAGAGAGTAAAAAGTTATTGGTGCAAAAGGTGCAGAGACAAAACACCAGTGGCGGGCCGTGCATTTCACACCTAGGCCTTCAGTGATGTCCTACACAGTCCTAGCTGAATTATTCCACCTCTTAATACCATCATTATGACGCCATGACTCTAGAAACTATACATTTAGACAGAAACGCAGTATAACCGGGCGTTGCATCACCTTAACATAGTCAAGTACAACAGTTATATTCATATTTCCGAAGCATTTATAATCAATAAATCCGCATTTACAATTAAGAGTGTTAAACTACCAGCTTTAAGATCGCTTGGATACTGTCAACACTTTAAAATAAAAGGCGCTTTTAAGGGATTAGTCTACAAAGTTTTATTAAGTCCACCAAAAGTATGTTAGCTTTAACAAGTTTGTTCGCTAAACAGCGCATTGTCGCACCCAAAGCAGTTTCACGTAAGAAACGTGACGATAAAGACACATAAACTATTCACTGAAAATAAAAGAAAACAAACAAATAATTTGCATTTGTTCATAAGGATATATTTGCGACAGTGGTGAAAGTGTATTCCTAGACTTGAATGTCCACTTTGACTCGCTAGCGAGGGTTGGCCGTTCCATTATGGCCGTCTAGCTTTTCTTGAAAAGTTCGTCTTGAAAATGACGTTGTAATTATATCTGCGACCAAATCGATCTCTTCTCCTTCAGCCATTGTGGGTTGAAAAAAAACAGCTTGTAGAAATCTACACAAATGAGCTCATTCAAGTTCAGTTTGCTTGCTCTGCGATAGCTCTGCCTCTCAATAGTGCGTATCCAATCAAAAGACGTGCACGTGCTGACGTTATCGTACGCCTGCTAGCTGGCCCCGGTGTCGCCAAGTCGAAATCTGATTGGTTAACACCACAGGTTTGTTTCGGTTCACTTTAAGCTACAGGCGCCCGCAATGTCGATTCTGAAGGCCTAAGGGCAGATTTCTTGGACCCTGGCAACACATTATGGCTGAAATATGATTGGATAAAAGCTCTAACATAAAGGCCAGCCCTCCAAATCTCGATCTGAGGCTGGAAGCAGCGCAACCAAGAGGAAAGCTATGAAATGAAGAGAATAGACTATGGGGAATAATTTAATACATATTTGTGGAAAAAATATATCAAAATTAAATTTATATTCTGATGATGTTTAGGCCAGCAGAGAAGGCCTTGCTGGCCCTGACGGCCCGCCACTGCAAAACACAGAATGAAAACTCTCACTAAACAGGCAAATTGATATTTTTATTTAAACACGTGAATGTTTTAACCGTGGAATTTAATTAGTTCTGTGGGTTTTCATTCTGTAATTCACAATAGAAGTATAGCCTAGACACGTCTAAACGCACAGGCCAGTCTTACCCTACAGACACGTCTAAACCTTACCTCACACCAGTCCTACACTAAAGACATGTCTAAGCCTTACTATAGACCAGTCTTACACTAAAGACATGTCTAAACCTTACTATAGACCAGTCTTACACTAAAGACATGTCTAAACCTTACCATACACCAGTCTTGCACTAAAGACATGTCTAAACCTTACTATACACCAGTCTTACACTAGAGACATGTCTAAACCTTACTATACACCAGTCCTACACTAAAGACATGTCTAAGCCTTACTATAGACCAGTCTTACACTAAAGACATGTCTAAACCTTACCATACACCAGTCTTGCACTAAAGACATGTCTAAACCTTACTATACACCAGTCTTACACTAGAGACATGTCTAAACCTTACTATACACCAGTCTTACACTAGAGACATGTCTAAACCTTACTATATGCCAGTCTTACACTAAAGACAAGTGCCTCTATGTTAAAAGGGGGAGTTTACACACAGTTAAAACAAGAGAGGACCACATGCTCTAAATCAGAGGAGGTCATTACCTTCTGAATCATGTGTACAGTGTCTTGCACCTCAAACATCTCTGAAATACATGTAGAGTTAAATCGCCAGGGTCACTTTTCTGTTCCACTGTAGCTAATAGCAGCTATTATGATAGCTTCATAGGTATAGAGAGAGTTTATCCACACGCCTCCACTTCGCATATAACATTACTGCTCACATTATGTTGTTTTTGCTATTTGTCAAACCAAACAGCTGATTCCATAAGGCAGTTTTTCTATATAATAAAAAAAACCATGAAATGCCTTTGTAATATGAAAGTGAGGCCTTCGATAAATCAGAAAGTATTACTAGGATGACAATTTGGATGTAAAAATGCTTCTTATCTCTTCCTTAAAACCCAATTTCAGTCCACAAACAGTCAGAACTGCATAGAAAAACCATCAACTGCTTCTCTACTCAATCTGTCCCGTTCCTTCCACTGCCTCAGATTAATGGACAAGGAAGCTGATCTCAAATCTTTTTTTATTTGGTTCCAAGAATTTCTCTGCAGTATAAATTCACCTTCATTCTCCGGCAGCTGTCTCGCAGTACCTAGATTGAAGCTTTAATATAATTTACTATTGATTTCTTGTTGACCTCCTATGAAGCAGTCATCATTCTGTAATACACTCCACACGCTCCCACTAATGAAATCAATGTTCTTCTGTGAATAGTGCTTCCATGAGACCCTGGATCCCACATCACCAAGGAGATGCTCACAGTCACATGATCTGAAATCTGATAGGAGTTACTGTGTTCAATAAAACCAAAACAAAAAAGGGGGTGGGGGGGAGGCTAACCGCTGATTTTAATTTCTCTGCATTTGATTGAATTCCTGCCGTGAGAGATGAAATAGGTGATTGATTTCTGATTTGTGCTGTTGTGTTTGGTTCTACTTTCTCAATGTTTTTTATTGATGGATAAATGGATGGCCTGCCATTTTTTTAACGGAGATTCTAAACAGGAGAACATTTTTCCTCTTTGTCTCCTGTTTGGAATCTTCATATATACTTCATGTATACTGTGGTCTCGTGTCATGGCTCTGACACCTGTATAGGTAACACCAAAGCTTATACACCCTCCTGTGTGTTAGTGACTATTTTACAGGCCACACACAGCACTACAGGAGAGCTTGTGATTATTTTACACCCTACAGGCCATACACAGTACAACAGGAGAGCTTGTGATTATTTTACACCCTACAGGCCACACACGGTACTACAGGAGAGCTAGTGATTATTTTACAGCTACAGGCCAAACACAGTACTACAGGAGAGCTAGTCATTATTTTACACCCTACAGGCTACACACAGTACTACAGGAGAGCTAGTGACTGTATTATGTTACACCCAACAGGCCACACAGCATGTTGTACCAGTGAGTAAACATTGGCGCATTTACTGTACTGTAGTTACTAAGCAGAAGCCTTTCACCAGGTTTTTATGTTTTATAAAATGTTTTATATGTTTTATATGTTAAAATGTTTTATGTTTTATAGCTACAGTACCACTCAGATAAAGAGGCTACAGGAATGGACACCGTATGTAACTCTGAAATGTTCTTAACATTGAAGTGATGTTAAATTCTTGCCTTTTAGCATCAGTGACAAGAAGGAGCTTGAAAAAGCATAATCGCAATATGTGCCTTCCGGTTTCATACCATTCACAGTCCATCTTAACTCTGAGTTCGACTGTAACTGCCACTGACTACAATCTCACACAGGATGTAGGAAAAAATATTGCTCATGATTGTTTACAATGACTAAACAACAGAAATATATTATTCAGTAAAATGTTTAATTTAATACCTTTTCCTGATACAAATCATAATTACCTAATTTGTGTGGTATGCTGTCCATTATATTTGCAGATAACATTGTCTTTACTATGATAACTAAGAAAGTATACAGTATATCATGGCTATTTTAGGTTATTTTGTGTAGATATGGGAATTGGACATGTCTCTTTGGAAAACAGAATCAGCAAAGGCGAAAAAAAATCATTCGCCCCTTTGAAATATATTAAAATCAGCTTCTTTGAGAAAACCAAGTTTTCCGTATAACATCATTAAAAGTGATAAAACAAGAAACCAGTACAGAATCCAGATTACAGAATCCCCTGCTTCTGCTCACTCAGAATAGATGAAAGAGCATCTTTAGAAAGTGGTTTAATATAAATGTAGTCTTATTGCTGCCAGCCTGTCTTTTACATGGCTAAACCAGCACAGACTGGGCCTTCAGCACTATAAGAGACATGAAACAAGACGCTCCAGATGGTGGGGTGTAGGGTACACAGACCATAGCCCAAAAGTGTGTGCGTGCAATTGAGCAGTCTATGTGTGTGCGTGTGTGTGTGTGTGTGTGCGCACGAAAATGTGCCTGCATCAACAGAGAGACAAACAGCCACAAATAAACGAGCGAACAAGCAATGAAACTGGCGTGCATAAATACGACAAGCCCATGGCTGTGCGCCTTGGAAAGGCAGAATATTTAAAGAGAGGGAGAGTTAGAGACCTTCACATCTCACTGAGTAAAATCTCTCAGCTTCTCAACAGAAGCGTGGAGGAGTCCTCTCATCTCTCTCTCTCTCTCTCTCTCTCTCTCTCTCTCCCATCTCTCTCTCTCTCTCTCCCTCTCTCATCTCTCTCTCTCTCTTTCTCCCTCTCTCTCTCTCTCTCTCTCTCTCTCTGTGGTATTTAGGGGGTTGTTTTACAGTAATGGGTTAGATTGGTAGTGGGTTGTATAGTCTTTTTTTTCTCTGTAGTTTGCCATAGTTTTCAAGTGTGTATTCATATATTTTTTATGTGTATTTTTTTTGGGTGGGGGGGGGGGGTGTTTTATTTTTGTTATTATTTTTGTGTGTGTGTGGATTTCAGTTGTCTTTTTTGTTTGTTTGTCTTCTATTTGGGTTGTGTTTCTTGTTTTATATCTGAAATGTTACATCAGAAATCATAATTGTTTGTGTCCTTTAAGTGTTAAAATAAAGAGGAATCAAAGGTCTCTCGCTCTTCCCCCCTCTCTGTCACTCTCTCTCTCTCTCTCTTACTTCCCCCATCTCTCACTCGCTCTCTATCTGAAAGTGGAGGAGAAGGTGGTGCCAACTCCAGTGCTTCTTTCCACAGTGACCACAGATCACAGAAAAGCCATTGACCACAGTCATGCTCGCTGTCGCTGTTTTCGACTTTCCCCTGCCAGAAACACTCACCCAGGTGACCAGCATAAATGCTACAGCGCACCTAGCTACCTGGTGAGCACCCGGTAGTCTTCGCATGAGCGTTGAACGGTCAGAGCAACTTTAAAAGGCCTTAACAATATTCATATGCAGCGATGCTCAGCATATTCAGAAATCAGAAATCAGAAATCAGAAAGCTTTATTGTCATTATATTTTGATATAATGAGATTACAGGAACCACTCCATTTGTGCATTTGACATGACAACCAGATAAGACATGACAACAGGACATGGCACACACAGCTATCTAATAATTCTTACCTCAAACAGCTGTTGTGTACCAGTGACGGTGCTCCTCTCTCTATGCTGTCATTCTTTCAGCTGATTGATGACTCGTTGATGAGACAACAGAGGACACTGGTTAAGTTAGTCATGTGCTTTGACAAAAGGATAAATGTCATTGAATGGCAGTGTTTTGTGATAGCTGACAAGTTGACTGAATAAGACTGGTGTTTTTACCTCGATTAGCCTATACCTATTTATATAAGAGTTCGTTCCGACTGCACATTGTGATTGGCCGATGAATGCTGATTTACAGTATAACATCCCTTGGAGCTCATCACCAGCCGGGATCACTCAGTTTTGTTTACATTCTAAGTGAGCTTGACTGTCATGTCCATGAAAAAAGCCCTAATTTTCCGATTTGAATAACATTAGTTCGAGAAAAGGGCAGTGATATCAAGTTACTGAAGCTGAGACACTGAATGATATGACATTGTGTTAGCGTTGACTAAACAATATTACCACAATACTGGACAATATACCAGCTGCTAATGTACCTTAACCTATTATCCCATTACTAGGGATAGCTGCTACTGTATGGGAAGAATGTGCTTTCTTATCTGTTCTGTAGTTACTTCGATGACATTTCTGTATGCACTTACTGTATGTCGCTTTGGATAAAAGCGTCTGCTAAATGAATGTAATGTAATGTAATGTAATTAGCAAGCAACTAGCTAACACAGATCATTAGTTCTGTTATTAAACAATAGTTAATCAATTAACAACTGATAAAGTCAGAGTGTCACAGAATCGACAAATTCCCTGCCTGGATCATCTAGACGGCGAATCGCTGTGTGTATTGTAATGTTTTTGTTTTTTTCTGGTGAGAAAACGAAAATGCAGACACAGAGTTGAGATGATCCAGGCAAGAAAGAAACTCTGGTGAAACTGACTCTATCTCAGTTGTTAGTTGATATTATTTAATGACAAAACAAATTATCTGTGTTAGTAGTAGTTAATAAGTTTAGGTAAATTAAGAATTTTTTGTGGTTTGATGTGCAGTATTCATTCAGTTTGGAAATATTAACGTAGGCTAACATAGCAGGAATTTACCTATAGCCAGTAGCCTAATGTTAGCATTGGGGGGGGGGGGGGGGGTCCGGGGGTATATGATTTATTCTTGGCGGGCTGGGGTAAATTAGGTACTCTTAGGGGGTGGGGTATTTGAGTTATGGGGATTAGAAAATTAAAAAGAGCATAAAAGGTGGGTCCCAGTATTCAGAGAGAGGGGATTTAGCTGACAGGCTGATGACAGAATGCTTATTATGGGATAAGGCGAGTCCCCTGTTCCTCCGGCAACCCCAGGGGGGAACTTCAGACACACCTGCAGAGAGAGGGTTACAGCCAGGTCTCAGCATCCAACAGCTGCAGTGCAGAAACAAGCCCTTTATGCACAGATCTGGAGTACCATAGAAATATAAAGGCCTGTACTGTACATAAAGGTATACAGGCCTGTACTGTACCATAATGATAGAGCACCATGTACTGTACCATAGAGATATAAAGACCTATACTGTACCATAGATATATAAAGGCCTGTACTGTACCATAATGATAGAGCACCATGTACTGTACCATAGAGATATAAAGACCTATACTGTACCATAGATATATAAAGGCCTGTACTGTACCATAATGATAGAGCACCATGTACTGTACCATAGAGATATAAAGACCTATACTGTACCATAGATATATAAAGGCCTGTACTGTACCATAATGATAGAGCAGCGTGTACTGTACCATAGAGATATAAAAGCCTGTACCATACCATAGAGATATAAAGGCCTATACTGTACCATATATATACTTTAAAGCCCTGTACTGTACTACTGTACACATTATATCTGTACCCATGCAGAATGGATCCTTAATGAGGGAGGGGGACGGTCTTGAATGGAATAACAAAAATGTTGGAACGTGAGAAGCAAAGTGATAAATATCAGGAAGAGCTTGGTGTGGAGTCATGAGTCATTAAATTATGGACTCCAACTGTATGCTTTATGAATACAAGATTCATAAACCTCCACTGCCTCTGGTGAGCCACTAAGAAGCCTTTTATAGTGTTGCTTTGCTTAAAAAATGAGGTGATGACAACCCTTTGCATTCTTTTTTATATGATGTGGTTTGTGAAGCGTTCTCAGAGATGGAAAGAAGAGGGGGGAGGGAAAGAGAGAGGGGGAGAGAGAAACAGCAGGCATGAAAAACAGAGGCAGTGATGACTGAGCAGTGCTAAAGGCGGGCTACAGAGCTAAAGAGGGGCTACTGTGCTAAAGTGGGGCTACAGTGCAACAGAGGAGGTACAGTGCTAAAAAGGGGATACCTGGCTAAAGAGGGGGTACATCAATAAAGAGAGGGTTCAACACAAAAACAGGAGTACATCACTAAAGAAGGGGTACAGCATTAAGGAGGGGGCACAGCATTAAAGAGGGGGTGCCGTACTGAAGAGGTGGTACTGTATTAAGGAGGGGGCACAGCATTAAAGAAGGGGTACAGCACTAAAGAAGAGGTACAGCATTAAAGAGGGGGTGCAGCGCTAAGGAGGGGGTACAGCACTAAAGAAGAGGTACAGCATTAAAGAGGGGGTGCAGCACTAAAGAGGAGGTACAGCATTAAAAAGGGGGTACCGTACTGAAGAGGGGGTACTGTATTAAGGAGGGCGCACAGCAGTAAAGAGGGGGTACAGCACTAAAAAGGGGGTACCGTACTGAAGAGGGGGTACTGTATTAAGGAGGGCGCACAGCAGTAAAGAGGGGGTACAGCATTAAAAAGGGGGTACCGTACTGAAGAGGGGGTACTGTATTAAGGAGGGCGCACAGCAGTAAAGAGGGGGTACAGCATTAAAAAGGGGGTACCGTACTGAAGAGGGGGTACTGTATTAATGAGGGCGCACAGCAGTAAAGAGGGGGTACAGCATTAAAAAGGGGGTACCGTACTGAAGAGGGGGTACTGTATTAAGGAGGGGGTACAGCGCTAAAGTGGGGGTACAGCATTAAGGAGGAGACACAACATTAAAGAGGGAATACAGTACTGAAGAGGGGGTACAGCATTAAGGAGGGTATGCAGCACTAAAAACGAGGTACAATGTAAAGGGGGTTATAGGGGGTTACAGTGTAAAGATAGAATACAGCACTAAAGAGGGGCTACAGTACTAAAAAAAGAGTGCAGCACTAAAAAAGGGGTACAGCATTAAAAAGGGAGTAGAGCACTATAGGGGGTTACAGTATAAAAAGGGGGTACAGAACTGAAGAAGGTGTACAGCACTAAAGAGGGGTACAGCACTAAAAAAGGGGTATAGTGCTAAAGAGGAGGTACAGCACTTAAAATGGGGTACAGCATTAAAGAGGGGCTACAGTACTAAAAAGAGGGCGCAACACTAAATAAATGGTATAGTACGAAAGAGGTACAGTGCTAAAGAAGGTGTACAGCACTAAAAAGGGGATACATCATTAAAGAAGGGGTACAGCATTAAAGATGAGGTACAGTGCTAAAAAGGGGGTACAGCACTAAAGAGGGGCTACAGTACTAAAGAGAGGGTGCAACACTAAATAAATGGTATAGTACGAAAGAGGTACAGTGCTAAAGAAGGTGTACAGCACTAAAAAGGGGATACATCATTAAAGAAGGGGTACAGCATTAACGATGAGGTACAGTGCTAAAAATGGGGTACAGCATTAAAGAGTACAGTGCTAAAGAAGGTGTACAGCACTAAAAAGGGGATACATCATTAAATAAGGGGTACAGCATTAAAGATGAGGTACAGTGCTAAAAAGGGGGTACAGCATTAAAGAGGGGCTACAGTACTAAAGAGAGGGTGCAACACTAAATAAATGGTATAGTACGAAAGATGTACAGTGCTAAAGAAGGTGTACAGCACTAAAAAGGGGATACGTCATTAAAGAAGGGGTACAGCATTAAAGATGAGGTACACTGCTAAAAAGGGGGTACAGCACTAAAGAGGGGCTACAGTACTAAAGAGAGGGTGCAACACTAAATAAATGGTATAGTACGAAAGAGGTACAGTGCTAAAGAAGGTGTACAGCACTAAAAAGGGGATACATCATTAAATAAGGGGTACAGCATTAAAGATGAGGTACAGTGCTAAAAAGGGGGTACAGCACTAAAAAGGGGATACAGCATTAAAGAATGGGTACAACACTAAAGAGGGGGTACAGTGTAAAGAGGGGGTACAGCACTATAGGGGGTTACAATGTAAAAAAGTGGTACAGCACTAAAGATGGGGTACAGTACTAAAGAGGGTGTCCAGCACTAAAGAGGGGGTACAGCATTATAGGGGGTTTCAGTGTAAAGAGGGGGTACAGTACTAAAAAGGGGGTGCTGCACTAAAAAGAGGGTACAGCACTAAAAAAGGGGTACACTACTAAAGACGGTGTATAGCACTAAAGAGGAGATACGGCACTAAAGAGAAGGTACAGTGTAAAGAGGGATTGCAGCACTAAAGAGGGGGTACAGCACTAAAGAGAAGGTACAGTTTAAAGAGGGATTGCAGCACTAAAGAGGGGGTACAGAACTAAAGAGAAGGTACAGTGTAAAGAGGGATTGCAGCACTAAAGAGGGGGTACAGAACTAAAAAGGGGGTACAGCACTAAAGAGGGGGTACAGAACTAAAGAGGGGGTACAGCAGTAAAGAGGGGGTACAGCACTGCAGGGGGTTACAGTGCTGTAAATCCATTCTCACAAAGACAAAGGCACAGCCCTTCATTGCAGCCTCATCTCAAGAGGACTGGAAAAGTCGGCACTGGGATTCAATTTAGGGGCTTTTTTTTTTTACCAACAAAAAGCAATTACAACCCAAAACCCGCACCGGCGAATTGGGTGCCCGCCAGACACCTTCTCACCAGAGAGAACGGGAGGAGAATTTAAAAAATACGATAGGAGACAGGAAAGAAAGAAGAGCACCCTGGGTAACAGAGAGAGGACAAAGAGAACCAGATGGAGACGAAGGGACCGGGTTTAGAGGAGGGGGAGATAAGCATGTAGAAGCCCCCCAGTCATTAAACATGACTGCACCCCACTTTGTTCAGGTGAAAGATGGAGCTGTAATCACTGGTACATTAAATCATAGACTGGGGTCCTGGAGCAGTACAGGCCTGAGGGGACATGTATGTACATAACAGGCTCATTGCTCACCGACAGATGTTGGATCCCTGCTGCTAACGCAGTTGTAGAACGGATATTAAGTGCACATAATGCTGTCATTGATACCAACGTGATTTATACCGTAGAGTGTAAACAGATTCCTCTAATAAAATTAAAGCACTTAAATGAGAAGTAAACCTTTGTCTATGTTGAAGAGATGAGATTTGTTTCAAAGAGAGACATGTTCCATTATGTCAAACTTTTTTTCACTATTTAAAATGTCCAAAGGAAACATAGGATGGTATTACATTTAAATTCATGGTAAAATTCTGCAACACAAAGCATACAAAGGTGAAGCTCGGGAAAGAGCTTGGTTGGATGTGTTCATACTGTGGACCAAACTGTTTCAGACCAAAGCAATATGTTTGTTTTAATAAAACATTCGGTATTGCTGGTTGGCTTGTGTGAGGAAATGTATTGAATTGACACAGATACACAATGGCACGTTCATTCAGAATATTATCCGCCCGAGTCATCCACACCGTCACATCGCCTGAGCAAGTAGATCCCCAACCTAAAAGATGCCTTCCTGGGCCGAACTGGTTTAATAAAGACCCATGTAAACCCATTCAGAAAAAAAAGAGGGGGGGTGAGAAAGAGAGAGAGGAGAGCAAGAGAGAGTGAGGGGATAGTGCACACGTGTGAAAGAGAGGGGGAAGCAAGAGAGAGAGAGATAACATGCAGTGTATAGGAACTCATTTAAAAATAGCTTTCATTTAAATGGTGCAGGATAGTTGATAAAGCTTCCTTTTTCATTGCTCTAATGAGCTGTGGGCCACTTGCTTTATTGCTGTAGATAGAGACTTTTCCTGGCTGTAGTAATTAGTCACTGTGCAAAGGTTCTATTTGAATTCTGATGTACTGTCTGGAGTCCATTTATTACATATGTATAGGGCGTATGCAGGACAATGCTGGGAAAAGATGTTCTTCCCAGTTTAGGCACATAATAATTTTCAGTAGGATTCTAATGTGACTGGCAGGGTGTTTCTTGAAATACCCACTTTAAATACCCAAGGATCAATACTTGCTCCAACCCACATTCTTCTGCAGGTAATATTATCTATCAAGCCAATGCTTTACATTTGATCATGAACAACTAATATTAGCCATATTCTGTGTAACAGTGCTCATGGCCCTTCTAAATACACACTTTATTTCTTCTAGTAATCTCTTGGGTCTGCTCTGCTTTTTAAAGAACATCACAGTCACAGCTTAAATGCAAAAACACAGTCTCTATACGACCACAGATGTCTCCGGAAAGCGATTCTCCATTTTAAGAGCTTCCCGTTGTTTATCCAGAGATCGCGCCTCACTGAACTGTCCTTCTCTGCCCAAACACGCCGTACGTGAAGAGTTCCCAGAAACCCCCTCTCTCGCGTAAAGACAATCCAATTCCTCCTCTCATATCCTCTGTCCCTCAGTCAGATTCTGCAGTTCACGTTTAAAGCAGAGCGGCTTACCTGTTTTATGGATCCGGGTTATGTCAATGTCATCCACATGGAAATAAAATAATGGGACATTATACCAGGTTTAAAGAAGCATGCGCAGAAGAATCTGTACATCAATAAGTAAGTTTAATTCCCTATGGTGAATCCTTGCATGGGTGTGTCACGCCAGTGAAAACATACCCACATGTAGCACACTTTGTGGCGGCTAAGGGCAGGAGAGTACCTGCCTGTCAGGTGATGTCAAAAATCTGGAGAGGAGGAGGTGAAGGTGAAAACAGTAGAAAACAAGTTAAATTGACCTCCTTTAAGAGCCCATATCAGAACGGCACACAGTTTTTTAACGAGCAGAGAAGGAAGTTACCCCAGCCGTACCCTGCATTTGCTCAGTATATTCTGGCCACAGAAAAAAAACGGCTATGGTGACCCCATTGTACTCTCCGCTGTCACCGGCACCCACATCTCTGCCACGCCCTGTGGGACGTGCACACCTGCGCTAAGAGTGCAGTGCTTAAAACAGCCTTTCACCAGTTATTGGCTTTTACAGATGCTGGGGGGGAGGGGTTATATGAGAGTGGGTGTGGCTTAACCCCCCCCCAGCCATGTCTCATATAGGAACGAGGGAAGGGGGAGGGGGCAGACTGCTAGACATAAAGTGATGTTGGGGCTCCACCTATAGACAGGAGGGAGAGCAGAGAGAGAGAGATAGAGGCAGAATTAGGCCGATACCCATTGATAATAAATATATATAAAAAGAGCACTTAAATTCTGGATGCTTCTCAATTCAAGTCCCCAAGACGCACTGCAATTTCAAGCACTAAAAACCCAAGATCTCAACCCAAAAAAAAAAAGATTCCCCTCAGTCAGCTGGTCATGAGACTGACTAACTAATACTTAACACTGATCAAACTCAGACCAGCACTTGTTTTACAATTACAAATTTAATAAAGAAAAAATAAACCAAGTAATTAAAATTTTAAAAAATATCCCTATCTGGAAAATTGTAATAATAAAACCACAACACAAAACAAACTTAATTGCTAGTTGGCCCTATATCGAGAATACAATTTGGCAGAGTATCACTTCACTGTCAGAGATACAAAGAAGAGACAGATCCAGACCAATTACAGGCTCAGTTACCACACCTTAGCAATTCAAAAAGGTAGACACAATAAAACATGGCTACCCAAAGAGGAACGCATTATGTAGTCACTGCAAGACAGGAGAGGTAGAGACAGAGATGCACTTCTTTCTGTGTTGCGAAAAATATGCAGAATCAAGAAAAACATATTTAAAAGGATGTCAAAATTCCAAAAAGCAGATTTCCCTCCCTGACAAGTGAACAAAAGCTGTGAGTCCTTTTAGAAGAAGGACCAACAGCCTCACTCGCAGCTCAAAATGTCTCACTCGCAGCTCAATATGTCTCACTCGCAGCTCAATATGTCTCACTCGCAGCTCAATATGTCTCACTCGCAGCTCAATATGTCTCACTCGCAGCTCAGTATGTCGCGGCCCGCCACAACCTGACGAACCGTGAATAAACATCTAACTATAAAAGATTATATATTGGAAACATAATAATCATATTTCATAGTTAGTAAATGTTATAGTAATGTTATTATTTATGCTGTTATTGTTGTTGCTGTTGTTGTTTTGTTTTGTATTTATATTTTATTATGATTGTTCATTATCATTACACTGGCAATATGTATTTTGAAATATGTCATGCCAATAAAGCGTTTGAATTTAATTGAAGTGAGAGCGTGTGTGCAACACCCTGTGCTATAACAGAAATACAAAATGAACACAGCCCTCTACCTGTGTGTAACACCCTGCACTATAACAGAAATACAGATTAACACAGGTCTCTACCTGTGTGTAACACCCTGCACTATAACAGAAATACAGATTAACACAGGTCTCTACCTGTGTGTAACACCCTGCAATATAACAGAAATACAGATTAACACAGGTCTCTACCTGTGTGTAGCACCCTGCAATATAACAGAAACACAAAATTAACACAGGTCTCTACCTGTGTGTAACACCCTGCAATATAACAGAAACACAGAATTAACAAAGGTCTCTACCTGTGTGTAACACCCTGCACTGTAACAGAAACACATAATTAACCCAGCTCTGTACGTGTGTGTAACACCCTGCGCTATAACCAGGGCCATCTCAAGGGTGGGCGGGGCCCGGGGCCCGGGGCGAGTCAACCTACGCGGGGCCCAGCTGTTAACCCAGCTGTTAGCTAACCCGTCATACACTTAAATAGTATCGATTATATAACTATGAACAAAGGATTTACAGGCTATGACATCACACAAACCAACCATAAGAATTAGCAGGCTATGCCATTACTCTGCTCTTGAATTAAAATATTGTAATTAACGATATCAACTCGCCACACTTTTGCTTAATTTCTTCAATTAAAATTGAAACAATAATATTGTGGGTTGTAGTACGATCATAGCTATGAACCATGAATTGTAGATTGTTCTATTGATTGAGGTGGACCATAAAATAATTTCAAAAGTTCACGATGTTGAACACTAGCGTTTTCATTGTAAAGAGGGGTAAAAAGCAGGCAGAGGGTGGGATATATAAATAAATGTTTATAAATACTGACAGCATATTAAGAGATGCATCGCAGCAAGTCGCACCTACCAGAATTTGATTCAGCATTTTTTCACGCATATTTCTCCGGATGATTCTAATTATGTAATTATCATTATTCCCATTATAGCAGACCTATGTTAATGAAAATGTTTGTGAAGACATATGTGTTCAATGTGTTAACATTGCAGAGTAATTTTCTTGTGTCGCAGTGTCAGACGTTACACTTCGCTTCATGATACTTGAATGAAATCCCACCCTCTGCCTACCTTTTGCCTCTCTTTACAATGAAAAAGATCGTTCAACATCGTGACACTTTGCAATTATTTTTTGCTCCACCACAATCAATAGGACAATCTACAATTTGTGGTTCATAGCTATGCTCGTACCACAATCCACAGTATTATCGTTTTTAAATGTTAACTGGAGAAATTTAGCAAAAGAAAAGCAAAGTGCATTTTGTGTAATGTTAGCTTGAGCGCATTCACGTGAAGGGGAGTTGAAATCTGCAGGGCAGTCGAAAAACAACACACTTGCCTCAGCAGCGTTGACCTGCTCTTCCTTCGCCACGTTTTTTCTTTAGCCTACGAATCGATCCAAAGAACCTTTAAATTTTACATTTAATTAATTCAATTTTTTTTTTGCTCCCAAGCTGTAGCATAGACTACATTCAGAATTAGTCTCAGTCTCTGCTGTTTGAGCTTGCCACATCGCCAGTTGCCACCCGACTTGAAAATATTATAGTTGCACGTAGCTATGCAACGTATAGAGACATAAGCCTATAGCTACTTCCCACATAACGTCAACTTTCCAAAACACCATTTAGGCTAAATGTATTTCCGTGTGTCTGGGTGTGCTTCACAAAGATTATTTTATAAAAAAAGAAGAAAAAATAAATGGTTGTTTCTCTCACCGCGGGGCCCTGTGAAGTGCGGGGCCTGGGGCGGTCGCACCGGTTGCCCCCCCAAAAGATGGCCCTGGCTGTGACAGAAACACAGAATGAACACAGCTCTGTACGTGTGCATGGGAAATGAGCACAGCCTATAGTGCTGATGAACAAGATGAAATGGTTCTATCGCGGCTGAGCCGAAACACCGGGGTGCGCCGGTCTCTCGTAAAAAGAACAAATTCAAAGCATGTGTGGGACATAAAGCCCAACTGCTCCTATAAATCACACAGAGGAGTCCAGCCATGTCTGCCATGGCTACCCTTCCTGCAATTAATGTCACAAGGTCAGGCGTTTCACCATTAACCCACACTCAGCCGCCATAACGGCGTTTCATCATTAACCCGCACTCAGCCGCCATAACGGCGTTTCATCATGAACCGGCACTCAGCCGCCATAATGACGTTTCATCATTAACCCACACTCAGCCGCCATAACGGCATTTCATCATTAACCCCCACTCAGCCACCATAAACCCATGAGTGTCAGACCCCTGCGCAAAGATACTACCACCCCCCCATGGAGGCTGAGATTACAGGCCGGTGGGGGGTCTGTGCCATGCATCTGTCAGGCCTGCAATGCATCAAGGAGATGCCAGAGGCTTGGAGCATCATGCAGTGTGTGTGAAACCCAGAGGAAGAGTCTCACCAGTGCTGTGCTACAGGTTTCAGGGGGTAGACATTTTGGAGCCGGTCTCTACCAGTCGAGTGCAGTGTAAAAACCATACGCTCCTGTCCTCACCTATGCTGTCTTCCCAAGATGAACCTTAACCTCAGATGTGATAGATGGGACCTCAATCCCAGGATGCACCTTATCTCAGATGTGATAGATGGGATCTCAATCCTAGGATGCACCTTACCTCAGATGTGATAGATGGGACCTCAATCCCAGGATGCACCTTACCTCAGATGTGATAGATGGGACCTCAATCCCAGGATGCACCTTACCTCAGATGTGAAAGATGGGACCTCAATCCTAGGATGCACCTTATCTCAGATGTGAAAGACAGGACAGATTTACGGGATTGGTCAGACAGCACAGACTGACTGGGTTGTTTCTTTAAGAGGCTTCTTTTGTTTCCCAAATGCATTGAGGCAACAAAATGGAAGCTAAATGTACAGTAGCAGATTGGCCGATTTGGGACACCCACGTGCACCCCCCTCTGGAGGGAAACAAGCGGGGTCCAAGAAAAAAAAACAGTTGAAGACCATGTGGGCTGCAGAAAAAAATGCATAATGCAGCATGCGGCACTAGATATGCAGCCTGCGATGTATGCAACACTAAATCTGCAGCCTGCAATGCATGCAGCACTAAATCTGCAGCTTGAAACAAATGCAGCATTAAACCTACAGCCTGGGATGCATGCGGCATTAAACCTGCAGCCTGGGATGCATGCGGCACTAAACCTACAGCCTGGGATGCATGTGACACTAAACCTACAGCCTGGGATGCATACAGCACTAAATCTACAGTCTGGGATGCATGCGGCACTAAACTACAGCCTGAGATGCATGCAGCACTAAACCTACAGCCAGGAATGCATGCGGCACTAAACCTACAGCCACACACTCTCTCACCCAACCACCAGAGCAGTGCAGATGAGAGGGCAGAGACGTGTTTTTAACATGACCTTCCTGTTTCTGCACACACACACACACATGCACACACACACACACACACACACACACACACACACACACACACACACACACACACACATTAAAACTGGGAGCACTGTCTAAACTGTGGGATTGATATAACGTTGTAGCATTTGTATCATGTAAATTGTGGGGATTGATATCGCAGTGTTTGTATTAGAATACTATCACTGCTCTCTTTGGGATTTGTCACAGTTTGAATGTTTTTGTTTCCCAGTTTCCTTCAGTCCCAGGGGATGATTTTAGCAGTAGGGCTGACAGCTCTGCTGTTTGGAACTAGAGACAGTATCATATTAAAATGCACCACAGAGGCCTTCTTGTGAATTTTATAAAATGATAGCAAAGATAACTCCCCATGACAGGCCATGTACAGTAATGTAAGGCACAATATTCTGGGCTAGTCTGTATAGGTGTACATGCAGAGATGCAGGAATGCAGGGATACAGAGATGCAGAGATACAGGAATGCAGAGATGACTGAAAACAGATCACTGCTCACTGAACACTGCTCACTGAACGCAGCACACTGAACACTGCTTACTGAACACTGCTCACTGAACGCAGCACACTGAACACAGCTCACTGAACACTGCTCACTGAACACTGCTCACTGAACACAGCACACTGAACACAGCTCACTGAACACTGCTCACTGAACACAGCACACTGAACACAGCTCACTGAACACTGCTCACTGAACGCAGCACACTGAACACAGCTCACTGAACACTGCTCACTGAACACTGCTCACTGAACGCAGCACACTGAACACTGGTCACTGAACACTGCTCACTGAACGCAGCACACTGAACACAGCTCACTGAACGCAGCTCACAGCTCACTCTGCGAGGGGCAGCCAGCCCTCTAAAGTCTCATTTGAATATGCAGGCTTCATCAGCCTCCCAATTAAAACAGGATTAATTCCATAATTGCATTACTGGATCTTAATTAATTCTGCAATCTTATTATTCTTATCGTGGTGCATCTCACTGTAGCTCCCACCATCCAGGGGATTTTTTCTATGCATGTGGGCAGGCCCTGACTGTCAATCAGACTGGTCCACCTCCTAAAAACCACACCCATAGGCTGTTCCACCTCATAAAAACCACACCCATACACTGTTCCACCAAATAAAAACCACACCCATACGCTATTCCACCTCATAAAAACCACACCCATACACTGTTCCTCCAAATAAAAACCACACCCATACACTGTTTCACTTCATAAAAACCACACCCATACACTGTTCCACCTCATAAAAACCACACCCATACACTGTTCCACCAAATAAAAACCACACCCATACACTGTTCAACCTCATAAAAACCACACCCATACGCTATTCCACCTCATAAAAACCACACCCATACACTGTTCCTCCAAATAAAAACCACACCCATACACTGTTTCACTTCATAAAAACCACACCCATACACTGTTCCACCTCATAAAAACCACACCCATACACTGTTCCACCTCATACAAACCACACCCATACACTGTTCAACCTCATAAAAACCACACCCATACACTGTTTCACTTCATAAAAACCACACCCATACACTGTTCCACCTCATAAAAACCACACCCATACACTGTTTCACTTCATAAAAACCACACCCATACACTGTTCCACCTCATAAAAACCACACCCATACGCTGTTCCACCTCATAAAAACCACACCCATACACTGTTTCACTTCATAAAAACCACACCCATACACTGTTCCACCTCATAAAAACCACACCCATACACTGTTTCACTTCATAAAAACCACACCCATACACTGTTCCACCTCATAAAAACCACACCCATACACTGTTCCTCCAAATAAAAACCACACCCATACACTGTTTCACTTCAGAAAAACCACACCCATACACTGTTCCACCTCATAAAAACCACACCCATACACTGTTCCACCAAATAAAAACCACACCCATACACTGTTCCACCTTATACAAACCACACCCATACACTGTTCCACCTCATAAAAACCACACCCATACACTGTTCCACCTCATACAAACCACACCCATACACTGTTCCACCTCATAAAAACCACACCCATACACTGTTCCACCTCATAAAAACCACACCCATACACTGTTCCACCAAATAAAAACCACACCCATACACTGTTCCACCTCATACAAACCACACCCATATGCTGTTCCATCCACATCTCATGCATATTCTAATATGTATCTAACCCTGAGCAGTTTGTAGAAGCAGAGTACATTCTGCATAGGTGTGCTGCCAAGTTGTTTTACATAAGTTTATGCCCCATTTATTTTAATTTTCTTATTTAGCAAGACATAGAAAGCAATATCATATTATATATTCAGAGATGTTCCTTTAATGTTGATTACTTTGAGTGGTGAATTTAAGCATTTCCAATGTGTTTAGGCATCATTATGCAATAAATACGCCACCGGCTAAAACTGTAATGCAGCGTGAGACACACAAAATATAGTTTACATACCTAATTTAGAGATGAGGGCACAGCTGTGAGAATTAATCTGCTTTTTGCCTGCTAGTGTGTACCCAGAGTATATGTGCTAAGATATACATATACCCAGTGTAAATGTGCTAAGAGACACATATACCCAGTGTAAATGTGCTAAGAGACACATATACCCAGTGTAAATGTGCGAAGAGACACATATACCCAGTGTAAATGTGCTAAGAGACACATATACCCAGTATAAATGGGCTAAGGGACACATATACCCAGTGTAAATGTGCTAAGAGACACATATACCCAGTGTAAATGTGCTAAGAGACACATATACCCAGTGTAAATGTGCTAAGAGACACATATACCCAGTTTAAATGTGCTAAGAGACACATATACCCAGTGTAAATGTGCTAAGAGACACATATACCTAGTGTAAATGTGATAAGAGACACATATACCCAGTATAAATGTGCTAAGAGACACATATACCCAGTGTAAATGTGCTAAGAGACACATATACCCAGTTTAAATGTGCTAAGAGACACATATACCCAGTGTAAATGTGCTAAAAGACACATATACCTAGTGTAAATGTGCTAAGAGACACATATACCCAGTGTAAATGTGCTAAGAGACACATATACCCAGTGTAAATGTGCTAAGAGACACATATACCCAGTGTAAATGTGCTAAGAGACACATATACCCAGTGTAAATGTGCTAAGAGACACATATACCCAGTGTAAATGTGCTAAGAGACACATATACCCAGTGTAAATGTGCTAAGAGACACATATACCCAGTGTAAATGTGCTAAGAGACACATATACCCAGTGTAAATGTGCTAAGAGACACATATACCCAGTATAAATGTGCTAAGAGACACATATACCCAGTGTAAATGTGCTAAGAGACACATATACCCAGTGTAAATATGCTAAGAGACACATATACCCAGTGTAAATGTGCTAAGAGACACATATACCCAGTGTATATGTGTGTGGACACACATATACCCAATGTGTATGTGCTCAAAGACACATATACAGTTCCCTCCACAATTATTGGCACCCCTGGTAAAGATGAGTAAAAAGGGTTTTTGGTGAATTAGCTTAATCTCACACTGAGAAAATGAGAAAAATCCAATTGAAGTAAATGTATTCTGAGAAAAAAAATCTCTCATCAAGAAATTATTATTTTTAAGAAAACCACATGTGCCACAATTATTGGCACTCCTGCATTTAATACTTTGTACAACCTCCCTTTGCCAATAAAACAGCACTGAGTCTTCTCCAAAGTTTCAGTAGCGTTTAGCAAACTCCAGGCGCTTACGTTTGTGGTGAAATGACAAGAAAGGCTTCCAAATAATTTGTGAGCATGGAGGTAATGTCTAATGGTAGTTTTGGAGACTTGATGAGCCCAAGATGCTACTTTTCTCTGTAATTCTCCAACAGTGATCCTTGGGGATTTTATTTGCCTCTCTTACCATCCTCCTCAATGTGCGTGGGGGCAAAATAAACTTGGGTCCTCTTCCAGGCAAGTTTGTAACAGTTCCAGTTGCTTTGAACTTTTTAAGTATTGCCCTAATAGTAGCTATGGGCATTTTCAGGTGAGTAGCTATATATTTTTTATAGCCATTCCCTGACTTATGACACTCAACGCACTTTTCCTTCATTTGATTTGTGTGTTCTCTTATCTTTCCCATGTTGATGTATGAATAAGGGAATATGGCCTCTGTGTCACCTCATATTTATACCCCAGTGAAACAGAAAGTCAAGGATTAAAAAGTGTAAAAAATGCTTCAGTTACATTTTGTTCATAAGAATTTCTAGGGGTGCCAATAATTGTGGCACACATGGTTTTGTTAAAAATAATTTCTTGATGATTTTTCAAATTTTTTTCAGTGTGAGATTAAGATTTTTTTAAAAGAATTTACTCATCTTTACCAGGGGTGCCAATAATTGTGGGGGCGCTGTATACCCAGTGTATATGTTTTAGTTCTTTGGCCGTGCTTTCTGCTACAATGTCAGCGTAGTCTCCATCAATGTGAGGGACATCGCAGGAACTGAGAACACTGATGAAGTGTGAATAAACAAACACATTTGTTTTGTATTGACGCTTTAAAATGGCATGAAGATTGGCAGGAAATCCAGCGCATTGAAGCTTTATACTCTCTAAGCAGCTGGATACAGGTGTGTCAGCATTGACACATCAAAGGAAAACTGTGCAGCATCGCTGGGGCTGGCTGCTTTATTTCATCTTAAAATCAGCAACCAATTCAGACCCAAGAACCATGCCGAGGTGAGTTACCTGTGTGGGATAGCAGCTTTAATTGAGTAAGTAAAAGCCGTACATCCTGCGGCTCTATGGTCGCCCGCTCCCCTCGCCCCCGCCCCCAGCGCCCCAGCACCCATCATCCTTCACTTCAACTTCTTCAGTTGTGGTGCGGTGGGCGCAGCCCCCTAACTCATCCCAGACGGGCCCCTGGAGGATTAGTTCATTTTTCATTCACAATGTCAGAGATAAATAAAGAACACATGCTGGCCAGTTCTTTTCATTTTCTTCTTCTATCTGTAGGCCTATAAATCAGCCCATCCTGTGACTGAGCTTTTAAACCTGCCTTTGGCAACACTCTGATTGGCCAACGAGTGAGTCTCATTTTTTTTAGCAACACTCTGATTGGCCCATGAGTGAGTCTCATTCCTTTAGCAACACTCTGATTGGCCCATAAGTGAGTCTCATTCCTTTAGCAACACTCTGATTAGCCAGTGAGTCCATTTCTAAACCTACCTTTGAGTGGCTGTGAGCCTTTAGCAATGCCCATGACCCATTTCATGAGTGAATCACCCCATAAATCAATGCCTAACAATATAATCAAATATGAAATTATGGGGGTCATTCTCAGTGTGCTGAAAGGGTCATTCTCAATGTTTTGGTAGGGTCATTTTCAGTGTTCTGGAAGGGTCATTATCAGTGTACTGGAAGGGTCATTATCAGTGTACTGGAAGGGTCATTATCAGTGTACTGGAAGTGTAATACTCAGTGTTCTGGAACAGTCATTCTCAGTGTTCTGGAAGGGTCATTATCAGTGTACTGGAAGGGTCATTATCGGTGTACTGGAAGGGTCATTATCAGTGTTTGGGAAAGGTCATTATCGGTGTTCTGGAAGGGTCATTATCGGTGTTCTGGAAGGGTCATTATCAGTGTTTGGGAAAGGTCATTATCGGTGTTCTGGAAGGGTCATTATCGGTGTTCTGGAAGGGTCATTATCAGTGTTCTGGAAGGGTCATTCTCAGCATTCTGGAAAGGTCATTCTCAGTTTTCTGGAAGGGTAATTACTCAGCATTCTGGAAGGGTCATTCTCAGTGTTATGGAATGATCAGTCCCTCTCAAACAAAATAAAAGTGTTGCTGAGGAAAACAGAGTTCTCCCTGAAAGGAGCATTTCATTCCTGCTGTGGAAACTCTTATTTGTGATTTTTCCAGATTAGCCCATGTGGCTCCCCACTGACCGCACATGTTCTCTAATTTTCTGCGGTAAAGTTTCAGTCATTTCTTCTTTCAAGTGGTGCATTGTTAATCCGCTAAATCACTCGGTGCTTACGGTGAGAAAGACAAAAAGAAGGGAAAATATGGATGTGTAAAAAAGGAGGCATGGGAGTGGGGGTGTGAGTAAATATTGTGATTTACGAGTTTCCGGGGTGTCTGTGGAAAGGTTAAGTGAGCGATGACTGTCAGAGGGGGAGACTGACAGGTAAAGCCTGGATCTGCAGGAACAAAGGCCGCCGACACCCTGCAGATGTTTATCATTCCTATCCCTCCATCAAGGTGCAAAAGGCAGAGTCTTACTGCTTGACGTGTCTGCACAGGTTTTACTGTATTATAAGGGCAAAACCCACCCACGCTCACACACACACATAAATGCTCTACTCATGCACACATTTACACACACACACACACACACACTCTACTCATGCACAGACTTACACACACACACACACCTACATGCTCGACTCATGCACACACATACACACACACACTCCACTCATGCACGCGTACACACACACACACACACACACACACACTCAAACACACATGCTCACATAAACACATATTGTAAAATGATTTATGAAGAAGAAACACAGAGACAGTTTGGCGTTTCACAAAGTTCCTGTTACCAATGCCTCAATGATGTCACCAACACCTAATGCTGTTCCCATCGCAGGTGATTTATATTAAACCCTAATGCTATACCTGCCAATCAAAACCAACACACTGGTCCATGTTCAGGAGGAGGAGCCTGTGTGTCAGGTAGCAAAGTGTGCTTGACAGAAAGGTTACTCAAAAAAGAGGTTGATTGAAAATCTCAGGGGAGAAGGTTATGCAGAAATAATTTTTGGATATTGTATAAAAGGAACTGGTGAGACTGGTGAGTTGGTGAAATTGTGTGAAATGCATCACGTGCATTCATGGTCTTACAAGATAATATTCCAGTTATGAACATAAACTATGGAGTGCTCTTCAGGAGACTGTGTATTAGGCCTTTAAATTAATTGGATTTCTTTATTGAATATGTTCTGTCTCCTTCCAGCAGGGTTTTCATTGAAAAATGAATAATGGGGTGGGTGCTGGTGGTTTCTCTCTGCTTACACACACTGTGGTATTCACAGTGCTAGAGAGAAGAGGATGCAGAAAGGGAAAAATGTGTAAAGAGTGTGTTAATACACACTGGCACACACACACACACAGGTTACTTTTTTCTGTTGCGGTTTAGTTTTGAACAGCATAACAAGCTTTATACTGGAAATGAGAAAGGTTTCAAAACATCGACTGCAAAGCCATTCTCTCAGAGACAAAATGGAAAATGCGTTCTGAGCGCAAGCGAAAGATTTACTTTTCAGAACTGTCAAAGTGGCCGCTCACGGAATGTTTTGGTTTGGTCTTTTTAAATTACACGTCGTTCAAATCCGCGCCAGAGTGACGATGTGTATGCGATTGGAATCTGACGAGCTGTGAGGGAATCTCATCCTGTAAGAATGTTGTAAGATGTTGGCCTTTGAAGCACTGAACTGGTTAGGCTTTTGATTGATCCTCCAGCAGTAGTGTCTGCTTTGTGTCTGTGTGTCATAGTGTGCAGGTTGTTTTCCTGTGCGAAAGAGGCGGGTATGTTGAGGATATGTTCTTGAACAACCTTAAACAGTGCAGTGAGGTTTCGGTTGCGTGGCGCATGTTGTGTGGCTATGGACCTTTTAGTGCACTACTCTGATGGACTGATGCCCACACTCAGATTGTAACCTTGTCTCTAGCTCTTGTTGTGCTTGTTTCCTATGTGAAATGTGCTTTAGCTGAAAGCATCAGCTAAATGACTAAAATGAGAATTGTAAGCAGCAGTGACATAATAATATGTATTTGCCTGTGTGTGTGTGTGTGTGTATGCACGCTTATGTGCTTGCTATATAATTCCTACAAGAATGAACAGTCGGTGTGGTGAAATGAATGTTCTTATGTTGCATGTTCAACATGCATCAGGAGGTTATAAAGGCACAGGTTACAGCAGAGGTCATTGGGGTCAACCTGAGCATGCAACACTATTCTCCAGAAGAGTCCAGCCTATTGAAATCCTGCTCGACAGCTGAACAAAGCAAATCTGCTTACCTCACTAATCACTAGCTGTTCAACTGAAACCAGAAAGACATGTTACATTTGCACTCTACTAAAAGGAATAACAAATGCACTACTATGTCCTCAACTGTGGTGAAAATAAGTGAGATAAAGTGTGTAAATAGTGTAATCACCATTCTCCAGCCGCCTTCATTAAAATATGCACAAGGTCAGAATATCTGTCAAAAATCATCTGAAAAAAATGGCATTTATATAAAATAAACTAATATTCTTTAACAAGTTTGCTTTTGCCAGTGTTCATTTCTACGGCTTAAACTGTTTCATAAATTCAGATATGTCTCATCAGCACCCCTTTCCTCTGCCATTCCCACACTGCATTTCCCACAATTCACTGCTGCATTGCTTCAGTCGAAGTCCAGGTCAGGTGAAAAAACATGATTTAAATTGATTGGAAGGCGGCTAGGCTCTTCTAATTTATACATCATTCAATTATCAAACAATACTAGACTTGTTGCAGGCATTGTACAAAAAAATGGTTTTGGCATAATCAGTCAATTACCAAAGGAGATCATTAGCAATCTCTGAATCGCATGCTGTTAATCACTGGAATCAGATTGCCACTGTAGCTCTGTCTCGCTGATTCACTACACTGGCCTTCTACTCCGTCTTCCAGTGGCCCTTCTTTCTGTTCTGTGATTAGTCTTTTTTCAGTCCCATTCTCTTCTCCATCTCCTCCACTCTCTCTCTCTCTCTCTCTCTCTCTCTCGCTCTCTTTCTCTCTCTCTCTCCTGTTCTGTCTGTTTCCAGTCGTATCTCGGTGGCTCTGTTCTATCTCAACTGTCAGGTTGTTTGTTTCAGAACGCAGTGAGTAAGTGAGGAAAAGACTGGAATTTATTTTCTCTCTTTTTTAATGGATTTGTTTAATTGAAAAGCTCTGTGAGGCTGCATTAAAAGACCAGACTTCCCCATCCCCACTCAGGGCAAATTGCCAGTTCATTCCATTTGGTATTAAAAATGTGGCCTAATGCCAGCAACATGGAAATGTTCACACGCTCATCCATATAAACACGGATAAAAATGAAAAATAGCATAAAACACTCTCAGGTGTGGCTGTACCTGGTAAACTAGGACATAAATTCAACCCTTGGGTTCACTGAGTTGTAGTTATTGGAACAGAAGGGTGAGCGTCTGGGTTTTACTTAAACTGGATAGGCCTGGATGTAGCAACACTTTTGTGATTGGTTTTTAAAGCATGCAAATAATCTAATCCCATTAAGAAAAGCAGTTAGCCATATTTTTTGTTTGGTGAGATATCGTTCTATGGTGTTGACTGTGAATCCAAGATAGAATGCCAATGGGTTTGACTAGAGCGCCCCCTGTTGACCTCAACCTCAACACTATTGCATTTATTCAAAACATTAACAGATCAAAAATCATCAAAGACAAGACCAAGTCCTTTGATGTATTAGTTCTAATTTGTTCCTCAAGGAGAGGCCAGACACTTCCTGTTTTTTTTTTTACACCAGTAGTCCATCTGAAGATCACTGCTTAACTATACTGCTATTGCTCTGAAAATGCAGACTAATGATCTGGTTTGTGATTGCAAATCACCCTTAATTAGTTCTTAGCCAAGCAAATCGAAGGAAGACTAACATTCAAAAGTTAATACTGCATGTTTTATTAAATTAATCTCATTGAAACACTTGCTTGGAGTCATGTACGTACAAGACTATTACAGTTTTTTTTTTGGACTGCAACAATGATTCCTGTGAGAATACTTAATACTGAGAGAATAGATTAACATAAACACTCTGATGCTTTATTTGAGTAAACACTAAAGGCAGCTGGATGAGACGGCCTCTGTACGGCACCTTCATGCTGCTCTTTGGAGAATGTTAGCAAACAATCTGAGGCATAAGCATCTCCCAGCTGACTACTCCAACTGCACTGGCCACACAAAGAAGATTATGTGCTTTGCTGTGTGATTCTGTGTCCAGAGCTCTCTCCAGCTCACAGGGACTGGGGATTAGCTGGATTTCGCGGAGGGATTTTCCGATGGAGTAGCCGGGAGCGCTAACTCTCCTGTCCTCTGCCCGCAGATTCATCTGCCCTGCGCGTCTCATACCCACCTCCATTTTGGATCGCGGCTCCACCCCGTAGGTGTGGCCTCCATGTGACATCACAAAGGAGAGCAGCTGTGGGAGCGTGCTCAGTGCGTAACGGGAGCTGGTCTGCTGTGGAGGATTGTTCTAGACTGTTCTAACCTGTGTGTCAACACCTCTTGGAACGCCACTCTTTCACGCACACGTTTAAAAAGCAACTGAATGGACAGCTTTAATTTAACAGGCAGGGTCCATAGGAAGTGAGTGATGGTTTATGCCCACATTTCAGAAAAACACCATGCGGGACAGATTAGTGATATTGGCGGCCATGTTGCTGTTGTGTGAAAGCTTCTAGGCCTCTGATACGAAGGAAAGAGCCAGTCTCCAGGGCAGAGGACAGGACCGAACAGCACGATGTTCTCACAGCTCTATTAGCCATGTTTCCACATCCATTTCCTGTCCGCATGACCTGGAGATCGATGGCTTCAGGATTTGGCTTTTCTATTTTCCAGAGGAACTGTCAGTGGCCAGGAGCTGGCCGGGTGCTGCTCTAGTGGGCTGTCTCGTCTTCCTAATTAACACCTCTTTCATGGCTTCCATCCATATTTGATGAAGCTCCAGAAACAATTAAGCCGGCCCTTTGGTGCCTGTGCCTGACGCGACTCTGCAGCCGGACTGATATTTCATTGGGGGGCGAGGGGGGGGTCAGTGGGCACAGGTTAGCTTATATAACATGCACCCCCCTGCCCCCTGCCATGTTCTCCAGAAATCCCACTACATCTCCAGCTTCTAATTAATGAAACAGCCACATGCGGGTCTGCCAGTACAGTGGACAGCTGCGCTCTGCTTAACCTGTGAACCTAACACGCCAAGATATACATACTACCAGTGTGGAGTGTGAAAAATATGAGGGTGGGGGGGTATTTCTCAAACAACACGTGCACGCAGACTCACTTTTACCAGAATATGCAGGACTTCATAATAATAATAATACCTTGCATTTATATAGTGCCTTTCTCACCAACCGGTGACTCAAAGCACCTCACAATGATGAGGGGGACACTCGCCTCTAACACCACCAATGCGTAGCACCCACCTGGGTGATGCAAGGGCAGCCATTTTGTGCCAGAATGCTCACCACACATCAGCTGAGGTGGAGAGGGAGAGAATGATTTTTAGCCAATTAAACTGAGGGATGATTAGATGGCAGATTGAAAGAGCCTGGGTTGGGAATTTCGACAAGATACCGAGGAAACCCCTACTCTTTGCGATAAGTGTCATGGGATCTTTAATGACCACAGTGAGTCCGGACCTCGGTTTAACATCTCATCTGAAAGACGGCATCTCCTACAGCACAGTGTCCCCATCACTGCACCGGGGCATTGGGGTTTATTTGACCAGAGGGAAGATTACCCCATACTGGCCCACCAACACCACTTCCAGCAGCAACTTCACTTTTTCACAGGAGGTCTCCCATCCAAGTACTAACCAAGCCCACACCTGTTTTGCTTCAGCACTTCAGTGCTTTGATTTGGCTTCGGCTTTGTGAATTGATGCTGTAGTACTGCACTTAGATGTGTTAGGAATGGAGGGACTTTTATAACAATGTAAATATTTAAAATATTATTTAACTACATAATTCAGTTTAACAAGCTGCAGAATATATTTTCCTTGGACAGAGAATGAATCGGTTATTCACTATTCAGAATGCTTTAGGAAACCTTGGGCTTGAAAAAGGTTTATATCCTATTTGATAGGTAACGTACTGTCATCAGCTCAGCTGTTAAGTGCATTTACAGGTCTGCGAGTGTTTCATCCGTACTGAAATGACTGCATTAAAGGATTTAGAATGTCATTCACATGCATGTCTTTGATTCTGCCGTGTCACAGCTCATGTGACAGGGTGTAGGGGCGCTGAGCCGAACACGGCTTCGAGTGTGGGAGATAAGCGGATCTCTACAGCCGCAGATTTAATCTCAATAAAGCATGCGCAGGTTCTCATACTATGATTCACTTTCATAACAATCACACCAAAACCATAAAAAAGACAAACTCATATTTATGCCATTTGAGCATAAAACATAACAGGAAAGTACGTTTGGTGTCTAATAAATACCACCCAGGGACACTGATATTCAGCTATGGCGAGACATGGCTGTGCAGGTCCAGACTGCTACTAGTGCACGCAACTGCTTTTCTTCAGTGACTCAAAAGACAAGAGCTTGAAAAGTCGTTGAAAAATACATCAGTTTACATTTTAAATATGAGGCAGGTTTCACAAGACGTTTGGCTCGGAGGTTAGCATAAATATTGCACCTTTTGTAGAGTGAAAGCAGGGGCTTGGGGCTTGTGTTCATTATTATTTATTGGCTTTGAAGATTTGAAGACAGCCTTTTACAGTTATGTTTGTACACCTTTATCTTTCATACTGCTGGCGAGTTACTGCAGCCATCAAGGTTAAGTAGCTTTCTCTCAATCTTACTACGGCAGAGTTCTCACCGACTAAAACCAAACCAGCGACTCTGAAACTCTGTGTCACTGTGTGAGCAAATACATATTTTCAGTGACCGAAACCATTATTAAAGTGTATGCCAACATATATTAAATCTGGAATAATGTCTAGCAACTGTATAAACATGTGTCTAAACAAGTGCACATGCGTTTAACCTATTGCAGTGAATGCATAGAGCAGAGGACATGCATGCCAAGACTCTCCCGCCCCCACCCCGCTGCCCTGATCTCCTCTGCATTCCTGAACACAATATACTGCCATATAATGAAATACAAATATATCATCAAGATCAAGACAGATATACAAGCTTTGGAAAGAGTACAGATAATTGAGTCCTGGTATGAAATGTAAAAGTTATGGGTATAGATAGGTTTATAATAATGCAAGGAAGGAGGGATTTGATTGAGGTTTTTAAATTCGTTAAAGGGAGTCACAAGATGAACTACAACAAGTTTTTCAGGTACAGTTCTATAGGGGGAGGGGGGGGGGGGGGGGGGGAGAGACCCTTGAGTTCAAGTCCAGGCTTGACACAGTGCTGGATACTCTCTAGTCAGCAAGTAAATGATGAACCGAGGTGGGCTGAATGGCCTGTTCTCTTCATTAAGTATTCTTCTGTTCTTATGTTCTAGATGGGCTGAATGGCCTGTTCTCCTCATTATGTGTTATTGTGTTCTAGATGGGCTGAATGGCCTGTTCTCCTCATTATGAATTCTTATGTTCTAGATGGGCTGAATGGCCTGTTCTCCTCATTATGCATTTTTATGTTCTAGATGGGCTGAATGGCCTGTTCTCCTCATTAAGTATTCTTCTGTTCTTATGGTCTAGATGTGCTGAATGGCCTGTTCTCCTCATTATGAATTATTATGTTCTAGATGGGCTGAATGGCCTGTTCTCCTCATTATGCATTTTTATGTTCTTACGTTCTAGATGGGCTGAATGGCCTGTTTTTCTCATTATGTATTATTATGTTCTTATGTTCTAGATGGGCTAAATGGCCTGTTTTTCTCATTATGTATTATTATGTTCTTATGTTCTAGATGGACTGAATGGCTTGTTCTCCTCAATTTGTATTCTTATGTTCTAGATGGGTTGAATGGCCTGTTCTCCTCATTATGTAGGTATGTTATTTTATTATAGTAATAAGATATTGCAGCACTTCACAATAATATTATTTCAGTAAAACAACTCACAATTGAATTAAGCAATATTTTATTGAGATTTAAAGTTAATGTAATTTTTGGCATCAGGCTCTGCCTCTTATCACTCCCTGTTTGCGTAACGTTTTTTAGTACAAGCCAGCCAGGATAATAGGGAGTAAACCACAGACCAATTGAAATAATGCAGTGCATTAGATTTCTGTTTGTGGACACACTGAAGATTCACAGGTTCCCCCAACCTCCCCAACCCCCCCAACCCTGCTTCCTCACTGCAGCCTCTGTCTGTCTGTCTGTCTGTCTGTCTGTCCCTCCCTCTGAGCAGTGGCAGCTCACCACTGCCTTTATCCGTCCGTCCGTCTGTCAGATAATCGCTCACACGGTTAAGTACTGGCCGCTCTCTTTCGGTGAAATTAATGATCTGTGAATCCTTGCCCAGACCGCAAGCCCCGTCTGTGGATTTTAGTGCTGGAATCTGGGGACATTATTTATCAACAACTGTAGCGTGACTCCACAGGGAAACGACCTGCTGATTGAGCTCCTTCCAATTCTGAAAGCCCAGAGTCCTTTGAGGGAGGAGGGGAGGGTTTACAGCTGGGGGGGGGGGGGGGGGGGGTATAGAGGGGTCTGTGGGGAGGGGCCGGAGTTTGACGGCTGGGGGAAAAGAGCTGGTATTCTCAGCTCTGTTTTTTGAGTTCCTCCACCGTAGCTAAATTGAATTCTCGCCGCGATCGACCGTGGCGATCACCCGTGAAATAAAAGCCTGTGAGAGACTCATCTGCATCGGCGATCGAACCTCCTTACGGCGGCGTGGCGCGATGCACCCTGTAATAGAACCTAACAAAGCAAAGGGGGGCAGGAAGAGGTGGAGGCCGGGCAGAAAAGTTTTTATCCTTTCTCCTAAAGTCCTGGGTGGGGAAACAAGAAGCTCCCCTCCCCCCAATCACATGAGCCCCCTGCCCCTACTGGTGATCCGCAACAGAAGCCTGTTTGTGACATTCCCTAACCCCCACCAGCGTGACTGCGCCCTCTCCTGGGCGGTGCCGGTGGGGTGGTTAGCGTCACAGCGCCTGACTGTACTGGGATTGATGGGGAGCAGGGCCCTCGACCCAGCCTGCCTGATTTACATCATGCCAGAGTGTAGAATGATGAACGATTCAATCCTCCCCTCCACTTCCCTCCCTTCCTCCTCTCCCGCAAGGCTCATAGAAGTCCTGTCACAAGATAAAACAATAAAACCATCAGACTTTTAGGGCATGAACTCCTCGTCCGGTCTCTGACATCATATGATAGACAGCTGTCAGGGATCTCCCAGAGTAAAATATGTGTATATTTAATATTCAACAGTGGTATCACACAACTGTACACCTGTTTTGTTTTTTGTTTGTTGGTTTCTGAGGGGCCTTATTTGAATTGTTTTTTCTAAAATGTAATTGACAGAATAAATTCATTATCTGCTTAGCAAGGTTTGAACTGGCTCATTCCTAAACTGTTCCATAAAATTACAGGCAAGTCATTTCATTCTGAAGCCGTATATTTGAAACTCAGGGTTTTTTGAAGAAAAGTGTATAACATTGTGTCTGGAGGGGATAAAATACCCATAAACGAGTTAAGAAACTTTCCATTCCCAATTATTGAATGTTTTCAGGTTTATTATGTCCCAGGGAGCTCTGGATTGGGCAGCGATGTGAACAGCTGTGTGATGGATGGGTGTAGGAGCACCGTACAGCAGAGGAACGCACTGGCATTGCAGTTGCTCAGATTCACGGGTACGGCTATACGGACTGGAATTACTGGGGAAAATTGACTTTTCCCTGATAGTTTCCTTCTTTTCTATGCCATTAATCATCCTGTGAACTGTGAGTCACTGCCGTTCTCATGCAATCATACTGAGAGATGCTGAGATGTGGTGGTGATGGCAGCCATGTTGGCCAAGCGTTCCAATCTCTGCCCCCACTGCCTCCCTCACTTCTCCACTCTGGGACGAGTCACCAATTAGCACAGCCTCTGGGACAGGGGTGATTAGACTGAATGAGATGCACATTACTGTCAGTAAAGAGTCAGGTTAAGTTTGTGTACATTTTATTTACTCAGCTGCTGAAAATTCTATCTGTTTAATTCCAGCATGGTTAGATTGAGCCACAAGCAGAGCTGACCAAGGTTTATATCGATCTGTAAGAAATGCAAGCGACGGGGTACATCGATCGTGGTCAGTGTTCTAGGTCCGTGGCCCATTTCCATCGCTCGGTGTCCCTCTGCAGGGTAATGTATTACTAAATTAATCTGGTTGTAAAATTAATCTGGTTGAATTTGTAATGCTAAATGAATCTGGTTCTAAAATGAATCTATAGGACAGAGGACAGAGGCCCAACCACTCTGGCAGTCACAGTTACCCCTGTGTAAGGCTCATGTGCTGTGGCTCAGGAATGGAGAGAGAGAGAGAGAGAGAGAGCGAGAGAGAGAGAGAGAGAGAGAGAGAGAGAGAGAGAGAGAATGCCAGTAAAACGTGTTTTAAAACGTGTTGCTAATGTAAATGCACAATTAATCATATGAAGGAAGACTTTTGCTCTGGCTATAGTTGAAAATTGAGATTTAAACTAAGATTAAAAAGATTTAAATCATTAATCTGCTGGATTTTACCTGTGTCAAAACAGCTAAAGCTTTCTCAGGCACCTGTCCAGGTGGCCTATTGTTTTGGTTCTATCCATGTCCAAAACGTGGGAAACAGGGGGTATCCTAGGGACCTGCAATTCCACATTGAGCCTCAGGTCAACAAATTGGTTTGCAGGAGCCAAATGCATGCATACTTTATTGTGCATCTGTTGAGCGCTGTGCTAATCCCAGCTAAGACCCAAATCAGCTTGCTCAGGACTACGGCCCAGATCCACAACAATACACAGCGGATTTGCGGATGTGTGGATTTTCCGTTAGCGCTTTCTGCAACTCAAAGAGAAAGCCAAGCACTGCAGAGAACTGGTGAGGACTGTCTCTGCTGTACTTCTGACTGTGCATGAACAATGTGTCATTACCTCCATTACAAACACTGTGCATGAATAATGTGCCATTACCTCCATTACAAACACTGTGCATGAACAATGTGCCATTACCTCCATTACAAACACTGTGCATGAATAATGTGCCATTACCTCCATTACAAACACTGTGCATGAACAATGTGCCATTACCTCCATTACAAACACTGTGCATTAACTATGTGCCACTAGTTCCATTACAAACACTGTGCATGAACAATGTGCCATTACCTCCATTACAAACACTGTGCATTAACTATGTACCATTAGCTCCATTACAAACACTGTGCATTAACTATGTGCCATTACCTCCCATATGAACACTTTGCATTAATTATGTGCCATTACCTGCCACACAAACACTGTGCATTCAATATGTGCCATTACCTCCCATACGAACACTTTGCATTAACAATGTGCCATTAACTTCCATACAAAAACTGTACATTAACTACGTGCCATTACCTCCCACACAAACACTGTGCATTAACTATGTGCCATTACTTCCTGTACAAACACTGTGCATTAACTATGTGCCATTACTTCCTGTACAAACACTGTGCATTAACTATGTGCCACAGCACACACACATAGAATGGCCCACGGCACACAACCAGATCCCGACACACAGGCAAACACACACGCACACACACACACACACACACACACACACACACTCACACACACCCACACACACACACACACAGATCTATTGGCTCACAATGAAAAGACCTTCTGCAGCTGAACAGTGTAGAGCTTTGGCTTCAGCTCACCCTAACAAAACTGGGGTATTTCAGAAGGAGGGAGAAAGATAGGAGGGACCAGCAAAGGTGTGTGGAATGGAGAGGAAGGGAGAGAATGAGGAAAGGTGGAGAAGAAAAGCAGAATGAGGGAGGAAAGAGAAGAGGCCCGCAGGATGTGGATGATGTCCAGCTGCCCCATTCCATGAAGGTAAAGGCTCACCTGGGAGCCGAACTGAAATGCTGAATAATTCAAACGTGTGTGTTTTAGGGTGTATTTGTTATGCGGAGAGCCGCTCTGCAGAGGATCATTAAGTCTGTACTGGGCCCATTCTAGGCATAGGCGCAAGGGTGGTCGCCTAGGGCACAATCCGGCTGGGGGGAGCTCCAAACCAAGAGGAAAAATAGGAATGCATGACACGTGCTTCCACCCCCTCCACTCCATCGCTAACCACCCACCCCAGATATCTAGCCTAGGGTGGCAGAAAAGCTAGAGCCTTGTATAAACCTGTATGTATATGCGTGTGAGTGTGTGTGTGTGCGTGCATGTGTGTCTGTATGTGTCTGTGTGTACGTTCATGTGTGTATGTGTGTGTGTGTGTGTCCGTATGTGTATGTGTCTGCGCATGTGTGCACATGTGTGCGTCTCTGTGTGTGTGCATACAAGTGTGTGTGTGTTTGGATGACATTAATTGCCTGACATTGTTTTATTATTCTAGATACGTATATCATGTCTACTGTAACAGTAAAAAATACACGCAGGATCAAATCAAATTTTCTTCTGCACTTTCCCCAAGATCTTTTATACATACGAACAATATATCCATTCATATTCAGTTGTTTTAAATGGCAGCAGTCATAACCCAAGTGATATTCTATATAGAAATATGCAGGCACAAAACTAATAAAGTGATATTCAATGCAAGAATTTTCAAGGGTTATTATATTCAGTTATTTTATTATTGTGAGTACAGCGCCATGCTGCCTGTCTGTCCTGCAGCTCTGTCTGAGCCTTCGTCCCCTGACACTGAAGAACCACCTGTTCTCACAATCTCGCCAATTAACCTGGAGACCGGCCGCATTGGGTTTCACTCTCCATCGCAGTCTGTGACACGTGAGCCTGTCCCATCTCCTGATCTGCCAAACCCAATATGACTCCGCCCTCCATCCTGCAGCCAATAGGAGATGAGGACCTGAAAGCGAGAGAGACTTTTCTTCTTTTCAAATTAAACTCTTGTTTTTCGCTATTTTTTTTAAAGCAATGTGCATTGGAACGAGCCTCCAACGTTAATGTCCCAGATGGGGGCCATGGAGTCAAACCATGGTGCACTAAATCACATGGCGCTCTAAATCATGTGGTGATCTAAATCACGTAAGGCTCTAAAATCACAGCTCTGTTCTTTAGGGAAGACAAGATATTAGTTTGAAGTTAAAGCTTTGTTTTTCCAGCACTAGGGACAAAAAAAAGAATCGTGGAGCAAAGAGGCCAGGAGACGAGCCGCGCTCCGCACGCCAAAAACTGTTCATCCGTTTCAGAATATCATCCGGAAAGAACCTGGAGACTTCCATCATGGCACAAGCGACAACAGAGACAACGGCTTCTTAAAATGGCAGCGCTTGTAATGCAAGATCCTGCCCAAGAAAAAAAGAAGTCTGCCACATGCTGTACGTGTGTATTAGAAAAAATGCTCAAACAAGCCGAGCTTGTGTAATATCACTGAGGGAATGAAATATGTTCTGCCAATACCAGACAAACTAGGCAATATGAATGAAATGAAGAACAGGCCTGTTGGAGAGGCCCTGAGGACAGACTGCCCCTACCGTGGGCCTCCCTGATGGTTTTAGGAAGTTTTATGTTGCTTTTTTTCTATTCAAAATTTATTGGCTGCATCGCGAGCCGAAGCACCGCAGGGAGAATCGGTGAAATCTTTGCGCCAGTCTCGTTTCACGGCGCATTATTCAAATGCACCATCTGCGGAAATGTGCGCAAAAACAGCACGCATTTATTTGCCTTTGGGCATGAGGATCAGCCGGCCACCCGCACGGCTTCACGCTGCATGTAAAACACACTTCTGCATTTACTCTCAACTCGTGAGACAGAAGGGCTTTACACCACATATAAAGTGCTGGTTATTGTGTAATTCTGCATTAAGTGAAAACGTGCTTTGAGTACAGACACAAGCTCCTGATTCCATGCAGACATTGTTAAGGTAGAGATACTGTTAAAAACACTGTATCCTGGACAGGAAGATAGTGTGTAATGCCAGAATCAAGTCCTAATAGCACACAAACAGCGCTCTCTGCATGGGTAACTGGTGTCCTGTGTGTTATAAAGGCCAGGAGCAAGACTTAGCAGCACAAAATCAGCGCTCTCTGCATGGGTAACTGGTGTCCTGTGTGTTATAAAGGCCAGGAGCAAGACTTAGCAGCACAAAATCAGCGCTCTCTGCATGGGTAACTGGTGTCCTGTGCGTTATGAAGGCCAGGAGCAAGACTTAGCAGCACAAAATCAGCGCTCTCTGCACGGGTAACTGGTGTCCTGTGCGTTATGAAGGCCAGGAGCCAGACTTAGCAGCTCAAAAACAGCGCTCTCTGCACAGGTAACCGGTGTCCTGTGCATTATAAAGGCCAGGAGCAAGACTTGTGTGTTATGAGCTTATGTGGAGAAGTTTTGGACAGCAGGGGTGGATCTTCAGGTGGAGACAGATATGGTGGATCCATCAGCAGCATTGCTGCCATTTTAAACCTTTTGTGCCGATGGATGGTATGACATTTCAGACTAACTAGCCCGCCAAGGATACAAAGAAAAATTGCTGAAACTGCATCCAAGCACAGACCAAATTTCTGAGCAAATATTCAGAACATATAGCCTTTCATGTGTATATTGATGTCATATAATAGGCATTATGCAAAAATAATACTATAATAATACGCTGTGATTTAGGGCCAGCTGCTGGGTCAGTATTTCCCTTTGACCTGCATCTGTGTTCCGCAGTAGGATTAAGATGCTCTGAAAATCACAGTGGGCTTGAGGGAAACCCTATATAGCATCGAAGAAGCTGTTCCTTTTTCTGCACGCTAACCAAACACTGATAGCCGACATTTCAGCCCCATTCTAACACTCTCCTGTGTGACAGGGGCGGCTGATTGGCTGATGTTTGATTGTGGAGATAACTCTGACGCCAGGGGCTTTGGTGGAGGCTGATAAGGCCGGATTGGGTTCCGCACATGCGCACTTTTAATGGACTCCAGTCCATGGGGGGGAACTAGAGCTCCTCAGGCCCGCTCAGCTGTGAATCCAACACCACTTACTGGACTGCAACACTGCTGTGTGACATAATTGCTGGCCCCAGACACACACACACACACACATGCACGTGCGTACGCACGCACACACACACACAAGCAAATATTGATACTGCCCCATTAAAGCAGGGGTATGGGGAGGAGGGATTGGCTAACTCTGAGGCCTAAACCCTGGATTCCTCTGACACTGACACAAGTCTGACAGAAGAATCCAAAGGTCCACCACCTTCCCAGCATGCAAAAGGGCAGTGTTGAATACATGTCCGGCAGGTGACCCTGATCAGTTCCTGTGTTTCACATGCTTTCTGTTTCTTATCATATAATGCCTAAGAGCCCCGGGAAAGAGTATTTCTGTGGGAGCAGTTCTCGCAGTATCAGGGTATGGGGGTTTGTGAGAGAGCAGTACTGGTGATTTCAGGGTATCAGGATTTGTGAGAGCTGTATGGTTTAAGGATATTGGGGTTTGTGAGAGAGCAGTTGTCGCAGTATCATGGTATGGGGGTTTGTGACACAGCAGTGCTGGTGATTTCAGGGTATCAGGGTTTGTGAGAAAGCAGTACTGGCGGTTTAAGGGTATCGGGGGTTTGTGTGAGAGCAGTTCTCGCAGTATCAGGGTATGGAGATTTGTGACAGAGCAGTGCTGGTAATTTCAGGGTATCAGGGTTTGTGAGAGAGCAGTAATAGCGGTTTCAGGGTATAAGGGTTTGTGAGAGAGCAGTAATAGCGGTTTCATGGTATCAGGGTTTGTGAGAGAGCAGTAATAGCGGTTTCAGGGTATCAGGGTTTGTGAGAGAGCAGTAATAGCGGTTTCAGGGTATAAGGGTTTGTGAGAGAGCAGTAATAGCGGTTTCAGGGTATCAGGGTTTGTGAGAGAGCAGTAATAGCGGTTTCAGGGTATCAGGGTTTGTGAGAGAGCAGTAATAGCGGTTTCATGGTATCAGGGTTTGTGAGAGAGCAGTAATAGCGGTTTCAGGGTATCAGGGTTTGTGAGAGAGCAGTAATAGCGGTTTCAGGGTATCAGGGTTTGTGAGAGAGCAGTAATAGCGGTTTCAGGGTATCAGGGTTTGTGAGAGAGCAGTAATAGCGGTTTCATGGTATCAGGGTTTGTGAGAGAGCAGTAATAGCGGTTTCAGGGTATCAGGGTTTGTGAGAGAGCAGTAATAGCGGTTTCAGGGTATCAGGGTTTGTGAGAGAGCAGTAATAGCGGTTTCAGGGTATCAGGGTTTGTGAGAGAGCAGTAATAGCGGTTTCATGGTATCAGGGTTTGTGAGAGAGCAGTAATAGCGGTTTCAGGGTATCAGGGTTTGTGAGAGAGCAGTAATAGCGGTTTCAGGGTATCAGGGTTTGTGAGAGAGCAGTAATAGCGGTTTCATGGTATCAGGGTTTGTGAGAGAGCAGTAATAGCGGTTTCAGGGTATCAGGGTTTGTGAGAGAGCAGTAATAGCGGTTTCAGGGTATCAGGGTTTGTGAGAGAGCAGTAATAGCGGTTTCAGGGTATCAGGGTTTGTGAGAGAGCAGTAATAGCGGTTTCAGGCAGGATGCTGGAATAATACGAGTGACTGCATGAAGGACTGCAGTGCTTTTGGGATAATATTGTAATTATGGTGTTACATGTGTCTGTCTCTCCCTTCCTGTGCTGTTTGTCTGTCTTGTGTTTTTTTTTTCCACAGAGGTAATTGATTGAATCAATTCAAGATAGATTGATTAGAGTCACCAGGACCCATGCCTATAAAAAACTGACTTGCCCAGGACTCTAGAGGTTTTTCTTTTGTACCAGTGCTTCCGAGTCCAATGTTCTTTTCTCCCGTCGCGGCTTACGAGCCTATTTTTCACATTTTTCATCTACTTTTTCCTTTTCTACACACACACACATATAACCTATTTGCATTCACACATCCATACACTCTCTACCCTTGTTTAATAAACTTATATTCCTTAATTGCAACTGATGTCTCTGTGCATTTTGATGTTGCGGTCATTCAGGGAGTGGCCATAACAATGGGTTTGACTGCCGTGTTTTTGGGATAATATGAGTGACTCCAATGTTTTTGGGATAATATGAGTGACTGCAGTGTTTTTGGGATAATATGAGTGACTGCAGTGTTTTTGGGATAATATGAGTGACTGCGGTGTTTTTGGGATAATATGAGTGACTGCCGTGTTTTTGGGATAATATGAGTGACTGCAGTGTTTTTGGGATAATATGAGTGGCTGCCGTGTTTTGTATTGTGTCGGCGGTGTGACCAGCAGCTCTTCCCGCCGCTGCGATGAACCTGTGGCTGTGGAGAGTGATAATTCTGCGTTGGTTCTGCCCGAGAGGACGGGAGATAAGCGGGGCACTGCAGAGTCACCCAGGTCTACACAGAGAGCCAGGTCTTTACCTCTGAGAGATGTTCCTTTAAAGGGCACCTAGGATGGTTTTACACCAACAGAGAACCCAGGGAAAGGGTTTATTTTCCATTACCTTATAAAGATTCAAATAAACACTAACCCCAGGGTTCATTTTCAAAGCATTTTTAGTTCATTGCTTTCAGTAAATTCTGACTCCCAGATCAAATTAGGTATAATTGTGTAAGGATCACTGTTAAGTAAACAAGATAAATAACGAAGTTGTTTTTTTTTCTAGAGAACATCAAATTGCCTTTAATCATTTTACCTAGTTTTATCTTCTGCTATTTCATCTTACAGATACATCTATAAGCACAAGGTTACTTGTTATTTTGTGTATTTTTGTACATATGAAACTGAAACTTTTTTACCTGTGTTGTTTGTTGTGCTCTTCCTTTATCCTCCAAAGCCTCTTTACTTCCTTTGATTTGTTGTTTGAAGTCGGAAGTAAAGAAGTCGCGCTTGAAGTCGTGCTTGAAGAGTCCCATAGAACTGTGGAGCAGATGTGAGAGGGATTCTACCAAAACATCCATAAAGGCATAAGGCATGCGATAACACCTAATGCAGCTTCTAATACAGATAACCATGTAGCAAAATGCTAAATAACAAAAAACAATCAATCTGTGTGTGTGAGAAAGAGAGAGAGAGAAAGTGAAGGATGCCAGAGAAAGAAATTCTGGTCCAGAAATCTTTACTTGATTAATTAAACTGAATATGAAAAACTATGAATAAAAACTATGAAAACTACTTTTTTTTTACATTCATATTCTACCCATTCTCTATTTTACTTTTCGGGCGGGTTTATCGTCACAGCCTCAGGCTCCTTTCTTTTTTAAACGGGTGTAAAGTGGGCAGATATCACTACAGAAGGGACATAAGCCTTAGCATGCGAACCGACCACAGTGCTGCTGCTGTTTCTCTCCTGATAAAACAGCTGAAAGTGCAGCAGGGTTTCTACTGCCAGGTGCACAAAGTATTCAATAAAAAATGGTGGAGGGTGTTTAATTCAAATTTGGCCAAAAAAATAATTATAATAAATAAAATAAAGTGAATGGAAAGTTCCACCCACAGCGATACCAATGACGAAGCCAATTTACATTTAGAGTAACATTTACAGAGTCGTTTACCTGCATGTCTACAGGTAGCAGAGGTCCTGACGGTGCTTCGGTGTTGAGATAATGGCCTCAGCCCCGAGGTAAAGAGCTCCAACCAGGAGAAGTTTAATGAAGTGAAGAGGCATTATGAGCATGACAGTGAGCAGGTTTCACAGGACACGCTGTTTTACAGGCCATCTGTAACAAATATTTCTTTCTGGAACATTCCAGGTAGGGGGTTTATCTATGTTTGTACATTTTACTGTGGCTTTATTTTCAGCTTAATTGTGTTCCACACCATCAATCTTCTGTTTTACACCATTGATCTCCGTTTATTTATTTATTTTTTTCTTTAAAATAAATTTCTACCGATCTCTCACCTTACTCTGTGCTATTAAAGGCCTCTATGTTTTATGGCTACATCTGCAAATGTGCTTTTGATGTAGATTTAATTTTTGGATGGATTGAGACTGTTGAAAGAGCGATATGGGGGGTGTATTGGGGGGAATCAGCTCATCAGGAGTTGAAAAAGATCACTGCGTTTCGTTATTACGCAGTACTATTCTCCTCTTCAGAATTGAGCAGTTTTTTTGGGGGTCAGGGAATATGTGTCTGTGAATCTTCCCCTGAAGAGTGATGGTGTCGGCGCTGGCCAGCGAGATGAAGTGATATTTTCCTCCTGGCACGAGAAAGATGTACGAGTCCCTCTGTGAGCTTTCCACCTAATGAATCATCTTTAACAATGGCCAGTGCCACACTGGGGTGCTACAGCTACAAGCTGAGAAAACACTAAATTAGCCAGGCCTGGAAAGAGCAGCCATTTCAGGCAAAAATAAAGAAATAAACTGATATTAAACAACCACTTAGCCAGACCGGAGTAAATTACAGTACGGAATGCTTGCAGTGGCTCCTTGCTTTTCATCTTTTGGCATAAATTTTCACAGCTGAATTCAGAAAAATATGTTTTTTTCAGAATGCAGCTGCATAGTTTATCGTGACTGTCAAAGTGGGTCGGGCTGCAAAAGATATCAGATGGTGCTTTGGCATTGCACTGTGGAATGGATGAGATTCCTGAGATTCTCTCAAAAGTAAAGCACAGTTTGGTTCAGGAGAAATATCCAGGGAGAAATTATAGGAGAATATATTTTCTTCTTTCTCCATTCTTATAATGTATTGTTATTTGGAATTAGCACTTGCACTACTTGTCTCCGGACAGGGGGCAGTGCAGATGAGCGAGTGCACTCCTTTGATGCACTCAAATGTTTTATTTTTTTAGGGTGGAATATGGCCACAGACTTTCAGCTGAGTTTCACGCACACACACTCACACACACACACACACACACACACACACACACACACACGCACTCACACACACACACACACACACAAACACACATACACACATACACACACCGCCATGTTGAGCTGCAGCTCTCCCCATCAGTCTCCAGCTATCGTCCAATCGATGAGATAATTGAGCAGAATGGAACAGGAGATCCCCGCCCTGCCTGCTCATCCATCAGCTGATACAATGCTTTGAGCCCTCAGTCACCCAGCTGCCTCACAACCTAACACCACACAGCTCAGTCACCCAGCTGCCTCACGACTTAACACCACACAGCCCCATCACCCAGCTGCCCCACGACTTAACATCATACAGCCCCGTCACCCAGCTGCCTCACGACTTAACACCACACATCCCCGTCACCCAGCTGTCTCACGACTTAACACCACACAGTCACGTCACCCAGCTGCCTCACGACTTAACACCACACAGCCCCATCACCCAGCTGCCCCACGACTTAACACCACACAACCCCGTCACCCAGCTGCTTCACGACTTAACACCACACAGCCCCATCACCCAGCTGCCTCACGACTTAACACCACACAGCCCCATCACCCAGCTGTCTCACGACTTAACACCACACAGTCCCGTCACCTAGCTTCCCCACGACTTAACAGCATACAGCTCAGTCACCCAACTGTTTCACGTCTTAACACCACACAGCTCAGTCACCCAGCTGCCTCACGACTTAACACCACACAGCCCCATCACCCAGCTGCCCCCGACTTAACATCATACAGCCACGTCACCCAGCTGTCTCACGACTTAACACCACACAGTCCCGTCACCTAGCTTCCCCACGACTTAACATCATACAGCCACGTCACCCAGCTGCCTCACGACTTAACACCACACAGCCCCGTCACCTAGCTGCCCCATGGCTTCATGACTTAACACCACACAGGAGAGTGATAAAAGTCAGTTCAGATGCCCAGGGTTAGGAAGTGTATATATCAGAGGAGAAAAAGAGAGAGAAGGGGGGGGGGAGACAGATAGATAGAAAGAGATCAATATAGCATGAGTGAGAGAAGAGTAGGTAGATTAAGAGAGAGAAGAGAGGCAGAGGGAGCAGCAGAGAGTGACAGATAGATATATATAAATAGAGTGATAGATATAGAGGAAGAGAGAGAGAGAGCTGATAGTCAGGAACCCCTGAGAAAAACTGTACAGATGGGGTCTCTACCTGAGGGGTTTGGGGTTCGAGTTTCAGCATCGCCCCCTACTTTAATCTTTCTGCATTTCCTTATTAAAAGTTTTATTATAAGCTCTGTATAACAGCACAGTCCCTACTCTCCATTCAGCTGGAAGGGGTGATGACATCACTCAATGCAGAGAGAGGGAGAGACAAATAAAGAGAGAGATAGAAAGAGGGAGAGTTATGAGCAGGGGACAGACCGAGAGTGAGGATCCAACAATGCCCAGCAACCAATTCCAGCAGTGAGGTGAACAGACCCAACTGTATCGCCCACAAAGCAGCACCCCCAAACCCAGCTGTCCCCCGCAAAGCAGCACCCCCAAACCCAGCTGTCTCCCTGCAAAGCAGCACCTCCAAACCCAGCTGCCCCCCACAAAGCAGCACCCCCAAACCCAGCTGTCTTCCCGCAAAGCAGCACCCCCAAACCCAGCTGTCCCCCACAAAGCAGCACCCTCAGACCCGACTGTCCCCTGCAAAACAGCACCCCCAAACCCAGCTGTCTTCCCGCAAAACAGCACCCTCAAGCCCAGCTGTCTTCCCGCAAAGCAGCACCCCCAAACCCAGCTGTCCACCACAAAGCAGCGGCCCCAAACCCAGCTGTCTCCCTGCAAAGCAGTGCCCCCAAACCCAGCTGTCTTCCCGCAAAGCAGCACCCCCAAACCCAGCTGTCCCCCACAAAGCAGCACCCACAGACCAAACTGTGCCCTGCAAAACAGCACCCCCAAACCCAACTGTCGTCCCGCAAAACAGCACCCTCAAGCCCAGCTGTCCCCCGCAAAGCAGCACCCCCAAACCCAGCTGTCCACCACAAAGCAGCGGCCCCAAACCCAGCTGTCTTCCCACAAAGCAGCACCCCCAAACCCAGCTGTCCCCCACAAAGCAGCACCCCCAAACCCAGCTGTCTTCCCGCAAAGCAGCACCCCCAAACCCAGCTGTCTTCCCGCAAAGCAGCACCCCCAAACCCAGCTGTCTTCCCGCAAAGCAGCACCCCCAAACCCAGCTGTCCCCCACAAAGCAGCACCCCCAAACCCAGCTGTCTTCCCGCAAAGCAGCACCCCCAAACCCAGCTGTCCACCACAAAGCAGCACCCGCAGACCCCAGCTGTCTCCCTGCAAAGCAGCACCCCCAAACCCAGCTGTCTTCCCGCAAAACAGCACCCCCAAGCCCAGCTGTCTTCCCGCAAAGCAGCACCCCCAAACCCAGCTGTCCCCGCAAAGCAGCACCCCCAAACCCAGCTGTCTCCCTGCAAAGCAGCACCCCCAAACCCAGCTGTCTTCCCACAAAGCAGCACCCCCACACCCAGCTGTCCACCACAAAGCAGCGCCCCCAAACCCAGCTGTCTTCCCGCAAAGCAGCACCCCCAAACCCAGCTGTCTGCCCAGAAAGCAGCACCCCCAAACCCAGCTGTCTTCCCGCAAAGCAGCACCCCCAAGCCCAGCTGTCTTCCCGCAAAGCAGCACCCCCAAACCCAGCTGTCTTCCCGCAAAGCAGCACCCCCAAACCCAGCGGTCCCCCACAAAGCAGCACCCCCAAACCCAGCTGTCTTCCCGTAAAGCAGCACCCCCAAACCCAGCTGTCTCCCCACAAAGCAACACCCCCAAACCAAGCTGTATCCCTGCAAAGCAGCGCCCCCAAACCCAGCTGTCCCCCACAAAGCATCACCCCCAAACCCAGCTGTCTCCCTGCAAAGCAGCACCCCCAAACCCAGCTGTCTCCCTGCAAAGCAGCACCCCCAAACCCAGCTGTCCCCCGCAAAGCAGCACCCCCAAACCCAGCTGTCCCCCGCAAAGCAGCACCCCCAAACCCAGCTGTCTCCCTGCAAAGCAGCACCCCCAAACCCAGCTGTCTTCCCGCAAAGCAGCACCCCCAAACCCAGCTGTCTTCTCCCGCAAAGCAGCACCCCCAAACCCAGCTGTCCCCCACAAAGCAGCACCCTCAGACCCGACTGTCCCCTGCAAAACAGCACCCCCAAACCCAGCTGTCTTCCCGCAAAACAGCACCCCCAAGCCCAGCTGTCTTCCCGCAAAGCAGCACCCCCAAACCCAGCTGTCCACCACAAAGCAGCGGCCCCAAACCCAGCTGTCTTCCCACAAAGCAGCACCCCCACACCCAGCTGTCCACCACAAAGCAGCGCCCCCAAACCCAGCTGTCTTCCCGCAAAGCAGCACCCCCAAACCCAGCTGTCTTCCCGGAAAGCAGCACCCCCAAACCCAGCTGTCTTCCCACAAAGCAGCACCCCCAAGCCCAGCTGTCTTCCCGCAAAGCAGCACCCCCAAACCCAGCTGTCTTCCCGCAAAGCAGCACCCCCAAACCCAGCTGTCCCCCACAAAGCAGCACCCCCAAACCCAGCTGTCTTCCCATAAAGCAGCACCCCCAAACCCAGCTGTCTCCCCACAAAGCAACACCCCCAAACCAAGCTGTATCCCTGCAAAGCAGCGCCCCCAAACCCAGCTGTCTCCCACAAAGCAACGCCCCCAAAACCCAGCTGAGCTAAATGACAGGAGAGGATGGGAGAAGAGAGGTGAGAAGAAAGTATAGGGGCGAGGATGAGACGGGAGGTGGGACCTGACATTTTGAGCTTATGTTGGAGAAACACGCACACTTTGCTAAAATGACAACTCATTTCTGGGGTCCAGCCTTAGGTAACATTTTTTGTTTAGTGAGAGTCCTATAGAATTTCTGAGGTGCTCATGGAAAAATGTGTAGGTGGTCAAAGCGAAACACCAGGTGCATATTTCTCCTCTTTCATTATGAACAGGCTCTATGATGCATTGTGTTGAACCCAGTAAGCTGTTCCACACACATGACTGCTCCCACCCTGTACAGACACTATGGGTACACACAGCATGGTACACACAAAGTGGTACAGACATAGGGCCTCATTCATAAAGCGTTTCTAAATATACACGTAAATTTATGTCCGAAGGGAGTTGTTATGAAAAATGTATGCTGGATTCATCAAACCGTGTGGAAAAGGTCGATTTTTTCGTATTCACTTGTTGCGCGTCTACATTATTTTGTGATTAGCATAAATCCACGCCCAATAATTGCCTTATATGGAGGCTGTCACTTCCATTTAAAGGTCCACACCTAGTCAGAATGGTCCAGAAAAAGCTAAGGAAATAATTATTCTGACACTGAAATCAAAGTTTTATTAGCAGATGTTCAATCAAGGGAAAAAAGTAGCTTAATATTGTCCATCAGGGTTGCAGGGGGGTCTCCATTTGCTTACAGAACATTTGTATCCTCAGGAGGCTAATTGTTTATTTGACATGTATTTTGTATACTTTCACAATGATAAACTGTGGTGATGGTGGATTCCTGAGGACTCCTGCACACACACACATGCGTGGTAGAGTGTTTGGATGCTGTAATAGGGGGCCACATTCCCTGAAAAAACTGAAAACTCCCCCATCATTGGCTAATCCCCTGTAATTGCAGGGCGCACGGCACTTCTCTCTCTCTCTCTCTCTCTCTCTCTCTCTTTCTCTCTGTAGACACACACGCAGATAATCATCGTTCTGGTCAGAAAAAAAGGTGGGTTGGAATAAAACAAATTTCCGCGCCATTTCCACACAAATGGCAACCTAAATCCCCCAGTCAGTGAAGCAAACAAAAGGCAACCCTAATCCTCAAGGCAGAAAGCCGGTACGCTTTTAACACACGGCTCCCATACACCTGCTGCTCTATGCTAGTCCTCCACTCACTCTAATTAAGTACCTGCTATAACAGCCGCTTGCACCTGAATAGAAAGCACTCCAAGCAATCCTCTGTCAATGCGATAGCACACAGATTGAGTTTCAGGGGGAAGGTTTTCACATCCTGGCCAGTCTTTAAGCCTGAATCCTCCCATTCAAACACGCATTTCCCTCAAGCTGCAGAATCTCCAAGGATAAACGCGTGTCCATGAGTTAATCACACAGTTAATACTTGTTTCCAAAAGGCAGATGAAGTGATAATTGATGTAACACCACATCCTGAATAAACAAGCAGAATGCCATTTATTGACTATGTCAATGGTATTTAAGAATACACAATGAGAAGGATAAGAGGCCATTCTGCCTATCTACGCTCACCATTAAAAGCCTTTCAAAACATTCAGGTACAGTTTTTATTGATTGATTCAATGCTTTCATAGTTGAATAAGTGATTTACAGTCCCAACACTCAATTACAACATTAATGATTAAAGATTAAAATTTGTCCTGTTATTAAAGATAAAACAGGTCGATAAATTTACAATAAACCTGCTTGGCAATAGAAATCAGTGCTTCAGCCATAGCTCTGGCGTTTCCTTGGATACAGACTGAGATACAGTAATGAGCTTCCTCTGCCTTGAGTTCAGCTTTTTCCTGTAGGTTATACACTAGCTAATCAAAGACAGATCCTTACCAGTTACCCACACAGCTAGAAAGTGTGGAGGCCTTCTCGTTCAATATCAAAACACTCATCCTTGTTTCTGCAGCTGAAATATTATTTGTGTGGCTGAGTACAGAATAAATCTGCTTTCCAAAGGCCACCAGCTGGTCATCTCACCTGTACGGAAAACACAGGTGTGTAAATCAAGCCTTGGACAAAGGGTCACTGCGTCACTGTGGCTGGACACTAGAACTGGGGATGTAGTGGAGCAGTTAGGGAACTGAGCTGGTCACTCAGAGGCTGGAAATCCCACCTGGGTTCGACATTGCTTAAGCACATATCCAGCTCTATAAATGCATTGTATGTGAAAATTGAAGCTTATTTCAATAACAAAACACTAGCTAAAACTTACTGGGACCAATCAAATTGCAGGCTAATCTCACACTGTAACTTCCCTGCTCAAAGACTAACAAGTAAAATACATCATCAGGTAAGTGTTTGTGATGAACTGAAAAGTTAATTTAGTAAGTAAGACATTTTATTTATAAAGCACATTTAAAAACAACAACTGTTGGCCAAAGTGCTGTACAAAAAATACAGACATTATTAACAGTGCACCTATATTAATACAGACATATTAATACTACAGGCATATTTTTGCTGATATATTTACCGTTTGTTAACATGTAAATAATAAATGCAATGCCAGCATGTCCATTGATTCAGCTTTATTGGAAATTGCACGAGTACACTTCAGGGATTATACAGTTGTTTTTCTTAATTAAATATGTGTTTGCTAATAAGATTTATGTTTTAACCCCGCAGTTGTGTCTCATGTTTAAAATAAAAAATATTAGTGGTCCTTCACAAAAAAACAGTTACTGTCCTTTGACAAAAGAGGTTGAGTGTGTTGGACTAATTAGGTTACACTCTATTTCCACAGGAAACAAGTCCCATTATGGGGTGAATGTGTGCAGATAACTGGGTTATAAGCAATTACCTGACTTACAGCACAGCTGGTCTCCATGCGAATACTCTACACATTTTACCTTTATAAAAATGCATTACTGATCAGCTGCTCTCCATGCGAATACTGTTCAGGTTTTACCTTTACAAAAATGCATTACTGATCAGTTGCTCTCCATGTGAATACTCTATGCATTTTACCTACTCTCCATGCGAATACTCTACACATTTTACTTACTCTCCATGCAAATACTCTACACATTTTACTTACTCTCCATGAGAATACTCTACACATTTTACCTTTATAAAAATGCATTACTGATCAGCTGCTCTCCATGCGAATACTGTTCGGGTTTTACCTTTACAAAAATGCATTACTGATCAGCTGATATAGCTTCTTCAGGCAGCTGGAATTTAAAGAATACAGGAACAACACTATGCTTGTGTAAATGTGCCTTATTTTTTCATCCAAACTTTTACCTTGTCTGACTGCACTTCCCGGGAGCGGAAACAATACTTGTCCCCCGAAGAAATATTATTCTAATTGCGGAAAAGATGGTGAGCTGAAATTAAACTTTCTCTTCAGGGATACGGCTCCGTTAATGAACTCCACAGTGAACTGAATTTGAAGCGTCTCAGCTGTCAGGCCTGAGCAGTTTCCCTCTTGCCTTACATCAGGCTGCACTGCTTCCAACACCTTTAGATGCACAAACTTATTATCCTCTTTCATAATGATATACATCTGTCTTATCATCCTCTTTCATAATGATATACATCTGCCTTATCATCCTCTTTCATAATGATATACATCTGTCTTATCATCCTCTTTCATAATGATATACATCTGTCTTATCATCCTCTTTCATAATGATATACATCTGTCTTATCATCCTCTTTCATAATGATATACATCTGTCTTATCATCCTCTTTCATAATGATATACATCTGTCTTATCATCCTCTTTCATAATGATATACATCTGCCTTATCATCCTCTTTCATAATGATATACATCTGTCTTATCATCCTCTTTCATAATGATATACATCTGTCTTATCACCCTTTTTCATAATGATATACATCTGCCTTATCATCCTCTTTCATAATGATATACATCTGTTTTATCATCCTCTTTCATAATGATATACATCTGTCTTATCATCCTCTTTCATAATGATATACATCTGCCTTATCATCCTCTTTCATAATGATATACATCTGTCTTATCATCCTCTTTCATAACGATATACATCTGTCTTATCATCCTCTTTCATAACGATATACATCTGTCTTATCATCCTCTTTCATAATGATATACATCTGTCTTATCATCCTCTTTCATAATTGTCATGGATCGCGCCTTCCTTTACTTATCTGCACGTTTTTAATTCTTTTTGTCTTTTACCGGTAATCTATCGGATTTTTCTGTGCTCCGCTACAGGTTTTGCTTTCGCCTCGGTGATTAGTGAGTTCACCTGTCCTGCATTTCCGCTCCACTACTTATACCCCGCTTCCTCCTTTTCTCGTCACTTCCATGTTATTTCACGTAACATTCTAGCCGGTAAAGGTATAGAAAGTTGTTTCTGCTATGGACCGCTTTGCTTCTCAAATTAGCATTACAATTTAGTAAAAGTAAAGTGCGCTCTTTCGCTCTTTTATTTCAGAGCAGAGGTTTTAGTTTCTTTGTTTTCCACTCAAACCTACGAGTGCTCTTACCCTAAGTTTTATGGGTCTTTTGGTTTTTCTCCTTCCTTTCTTTTTGTTCGCGCCTACGAGTGCTCTTACCCTAAGTTTTATGGGTCTTTTGGTTTTTCTCCTTCCTTTCTTTTTGTTCGCTCCACAACAGGAGTTAGATAAGCGTGACTGCTTATTTATTTTGTTTTGCTCGGATATCGAGTTCCTCGTTGTTTATCGCGAGGTTATTTGTGTTCTCCTTATTTTTCCCCGTCCACTACGGATAATTGTCTGTTTTAGTGGTGTTCATTTGAACACTTTAAGATTCCTCATCTATCACATCTGGACCTCCAATATTTTTTCCATGTCTCTGGCATAGAGATCCCCAACAATAATGATATACATCTGTCCTATCATCCTCTTTCATAATGATATACATCTGTCTTATCATCCTCTTTCATAAGGATATACATCTGTCTTATCATCCTCTTTCATAATGATATACATCTGTTCTATCATCCTCTTTCATAATGGTATACATTTGTCTTATCATCCTCTTTCATAATGATATACATCTGTCTTATCATCCTCTTTCATAATGATATACATTCACAAGAGAGAGAATAACATATTTGGCTAAAATGTCTGAGCCAACTGAGGTTAGTTGTATAATAATCTAATGTAATTGATCAATTAAGTGCTGAGTAACAACAAACCCCATCAGACCCTATGGCCCTCCAATCTGAACTGAACTATTGAATCAAATGTTTGAAATGTTTAATATGGGGAATCATAAACTGAGACTGTGAAATATAAAATATGGGGGATTTTTTAATTGTGACTAATAAATGCTTAATATGGGGGATTTTTAAATGGCGACTAATAAATTCTTAATATGGGGGGACACAGCTGAGCAGAGCAATCACAGCCTGTCAGCCCTGATAATGGCCGTGCAGCTCACACAGGGCCCCCCACTTCCTCTCCGTGCAAGCAACCCCCCCCCCCCCCCCTTCCACCACCCTCCGCCACAAAACCAGCACCCCCCCATGCCAGAAACCCTGCCACTTCCCACCCCACACAGCACCCCTTCCTCTCTGCCAGCAACCCCCGCCCCCAAACCAGCACCGCCCGCCACCATGGCCCCCATGCCAGCACCCCCCGCCCCCAAACCAGCACCGCCCCGCCACCATGGCCCCCATGCGAGCACCCCCCGCCCCCAAACCAGCACCGCCCTGCCACCATGGCCCCCATGCCAGCACCTGCCCACAAGCCAGCATTCTTCTCCCAGCTTTTATTGTTTGGTAGCCAAACCCATTGCTCGATCCAAATGAGGGAGATCTGCTTTCATGCATTTGAGCTGCACACTGTAGCCAGTTCACTGTGTCACACTTATCTATTTATCTATCTATGTATATATCACTCCCTATATACAAGCCCAACCGTGTTTCAGGTGGTGTGTCTCGGCTAGGCTATCTGATTGTTAACCTGAAGCAGGGCCTCTATTGTGACATTCGCTCGTTAGACGCAGAACACATTCATTAGATGAGCAGCTATTTCTCACACACCTACGCACCGAGCACATGAACAAACACACTGAGCATGTGAACAAACACACTGAGCATGTGCACAAACACACTGAGCATGTGCACAAACACACTGAGCATGTGCACAAACACACTGAGCATGTGCACAAACACACTGAGCATGTGCACAAACACACTGAGCATGTGCACAAACACACTGAGCATGTGCACAAACACACTGAGCACGTGCACAAACACACTGAGCATGTGCACAAACATACTGAGCATGTGCACAAACACACTGAGCACGTGCACAAACACACTGAGCATGTGCACAAACACACTGAGCATGTGCACAAACACACTGAGCATGTGCACAAACACACTGAGCATGTGCACAAACACACTGAGCACATGAACAAACACACTGAGCACATGAACAAACACACTGAGCACATGAACAAACACACTGAGCACATGAACAAACACACTGAGCACATGAACAAACACACTGAGCACATGCACAAACACACTGAGCACGTGCACAAACACACTGAGCATGTGCACAAACTTCACAGAGCATTACATTGTTAACCAAACTGGGGAATTGTGCTGCTCTCAATGGTCTATAACAGAGGAGTAATTGCAGATTGACATCAAAGTAATTGGGTGGCAATGGTAGCACTTTCTCTGCAGCTCAGAGCCCCTAATGGGCAGTTAAAATGCTGCTAATCAGAGGCTAACCAGGTTGCGTGCACACCCTGCTGTTGTGAGGCTTCAAACCTGCGTCTCCATGGCGACAAATCAAACCACCAACCAGACAACAGGCAAAAAAACACCAAGTCATCAGGCTGTGTGTGATTCAGCAGAGCTCAGAGAAAGCAGGGGTCTACGCTTCATTAAAACACCACCATGTTGGTTTCCTTCGCCTCTTTCAGACAGAAGACAGATGCTCTCGCTTATTTTGGCAGGTCATGCTGGGAGTTTTGGAGTCAAGGCCCTTTGATTTGCACTGAATCGGGATAAGCTGGGTATTTAAAGCAGTCCGTTCACAATTTTGATGCCAGTGTTGCTGCTGATATCCACTGTACCAAGGGATATAACGACAACACAGCAGCCTTCCACCAATTACCTCTTCAGGAGTGTTATTTCTGCATTAACATATGAACTGGGATAGTGCTATAACATTATGACGTGTGAACTGGAATAGTGTTGTAACACTATGCCGTGAACTGGAATAGTGCTATCATATAACGCTATGACACGTGAACTGGAATAGTGCTATCATATAACGCTATGACACGTGAACTGGAATAGTGCTATCATATAACGCTATGACACGTGAACTGGAATAGTGCTATCATATAACGCTATGACACGTGAACTGGAATAGTGCTATCATATAACGCTATGACACGTGAACTGGAATAGTGCTATCATATAACGCTATGACACGTGAACTGGAATAGTGCTATCATATAACGCTATGACACGTGAACTGGAATAGTGCTATCATATAACGCTATGACACGTGAACTGGAATAGTGCTATCATATAACGCTATGACACGTGAACTGGAATAGTGCTATCATATAACGCTATGACACGTGAACTGGAATAGTGCTATCATATAACGCTATGACACGTGAACTGGAATAGTGCTATCATATAACACTGTGACTGTAAGGGTTTGGGTTTGTAACAATGAGCCAAACGCGACAAAACAAAAACACGATTACAGAACAAGTCACTCACGAATGTGAGGACCACAAAAAGAGTCTCAGTAGCAAAATAATAAACAACCCACTAATACGGGTGTGGCCCGTAGACACGAGCAGAAAAGTAAGAGAACAGAGACTCCTAAACAGAAATACACAAGCATAAACTTGAAAAAGAGAAAACAAAGAATCACATTCGGAACGTAGACTATAACGCCCGAAAAATAGGTGAAAAATAAATAAAATTAAAATAAACCTCTCACTGTCAATATAGCAGAGAGTAGAAGAGAATAAAAAACAAAAATAACGAAAGGGACTAATCCCTAAAGAGTTTCAAGGGCAGCTAAAGCCAATCTAGTAGTGAAAATATAGAGCAGCTATTTTCTAACCAACCCTGACTACGTGAAGGCACAAAATGACAAAGAAGCGCCAGAAAGCGGAAGTGAGAGGCTTAAATACCTTGCAGGTAATCGGACAGGTGAAACGAATGATAAGCGTGGAGAAGCAAAACCCCGAACCGGAACGTGGAAAAAATCCGATAGACTGCTTAGACTGATAGACCGGAGAGAGAGGACGAGAACCGTAGCGATACAGGAGAAAATAGCCACGGACCATGACAGTGACGTGTGAACTGGAATAGGGTTATGACACTAGGGTTATGACACTATGACATGTGAACTGGAATAGAATAGAATAGAATAGATTAACTTAGGGAACTTCAGTTGTAGCCACCAGCAACAAGAAAAAAGACATAGACAGTGGGGCAGACCCACAACACACAAACAAACACATCAAATAAAGACATTCAATAGAATCATTGCATTAATGAAACTAATTAAGTTAATTAAAGTGGAATAGCCTACAGTCAAAAGTCATGATTAAAAATAGCCCCGCTGTTGCGAGATGTCCAGTGTTATCAAGCAGTCCAACACACAAACTCCGCCTCCACGACTTTTCTCCCTACACGCAGTGTTGCGGTCTCTGTCCACTGTCAACACGGAGCACCGAACTGTGTCAGCCTTTCCACTCGTCGCCTCACTCCTCCCCCACATTATCTTCTCCTTCCCTTCCCTGGTGGCCTTTTGAAGATTGCCTGCAGTCCTGGATCAGTCCCGACATCCCGAGTGTTGGTAAACTTTGTAGCTGCAGATCCAACAGACATTTCTGAGCATATGTTGCGAATGCGTCTCCATGGTGATGACCACAAACAAAATTACCCTGACTATACAATTGATCAATATGATCAAAACGAGCAACAGGAGTGCCCTGAACAATCTCCAGCCCGCTTCCCCATCCCACAACAGACACACACAACACAAAAGCCTGACACAACAAAATACATTAAAATGAACAAACAAAAACACGAGAGACAGCTGGACTACATGTCGCCATTACAGCGCCACGTGACATGTAATAGGGCTATAACATATGACATGTGAACTGGAATAGGGCTATAACACTATAGCATATGAACTGGAATAGGGCTATAATGTAACAGTATGACACTATTTTACAGCCTGCTGATATCGTTGGCCGTTTATTGTACTTTGTCAGCTCTACTCAACGGCTAGTATAACATTTTACCTATTACAGCAGACAGCACCAACAGTCGTGTTTATGTGATGTTGCAGGCTTCTGAAAAGAAATCATGTCTTTATAGCAGAACCTCACTTGCAGTCAGATGCCAATGTTGGGTCACACGCACAACAAATAAGTTTCCTTGCACATTTGTTTAAGTGAGAGATGGTGCAGAAACTCAGTAAACCCCCACAGAGGGGACAAGCTGCTAATAGATCATCTCTGTTTAAAGGCTCAGTAAACCTGAGGCCTACGCCATGTGAAATATAACTCCTTTAACTTACTGCCAATAAATTAGTTTCTGCCAATTTCACACTTTATTGTACCGGCTGAGTTAAAACATAAAGCGCTTCAGCTACAGGCAAGCTGCTGTTATTGGCTTGTGTAGCAGTGAGTATTTTAAGAAGCGCTTCAGTTACAGGAAGGCTGCTGTTATTGGCTTGTGTAGCAGTGAGAATTTTAAGAAGCGCTTCAGTTACAGGAAAGCTGCTGTTATTGGCTTGTGTAGCAGTAAGAATTTTAAGAAGCGCTTCAGTTACAGGAAGGCTGCTGTTATTGGCTTGTGCAGCAGTGAGAATTTTAAGCAGCTTTGGGCCGAGATGGAGTGGGAGGAGGTGGCAAACCCCGCCCCCGGGTCAGCAGTGTGTGTCTTCGTCTGATTTGTAGCGGCTCTTTATCAGACCGAGTGTATTTAAGCACAGTACTCACAGCCTCAAACACACATTAGAGGAGAATGAATCAACGGGATGGTCCCGCTAGGAACTGCAGGAACCAAACACAGTAGTGTTCAGGACATTTGTCATGGTTCCTGGCTTTTTCTTTTTTTTTCTTTTGCGGTTCTCGTCCTGGTTTCCCAATTGTGAATCAATCTGATTTTTTCCACGCTCTGTTCCGGGGTTTGCCTTCCTCATTATTATTTTCACCTGTGCTATTTCCACTTTCCCGGTGCTTGTTTGTCGTTCGACATTGCATCGAGCCAGGTATAGCCAGATACTAGCGACCTCGTGATATTAAACGCTATTTATGTTCACGAGGGATTTGCTATTTAGCTATTTTCAGGTATAGGATTTTTTTTCTTCCGTAAGCGTTCTGTGCTATTTATTTTTGTCCATTGCTGTTCTCACGGAGACAATTTTTCTTTGTTCATTTGTTTTGGTTTTACGCTCTTCCGGCTCTGAGCTTATGTAGCCGAAGATGTTCTTTTCTTTGCTAGATTTCCTGTTCTAGCGCCAGTATTGAGCTAGGGAGATTTAGTTGGTATTTCACTCGTTCTTAAGTTCGCCCTATTTTAGTGGGTTGATTTTGTTTTGGCTGTTTAGCCACAAAGAATTAGTTTCCTTTTTTTATTTTATTTTATTGTTTTTCTCCCCTTTATTGGTCCACACTGATGTGAGCTGACTTGTTCTGATTCCCCCACCTTCGCGTTTGAATCCCCGCCACATTGTAACATTATGGTCAGGCACGGAGCTGGACGCCCTGAAGGATGAAAAACAAAATCAAATATATAAAAGTTAAAATCATGCTTTACAGATGTGTCAGCCATTCTGAGGCCTAATAACTAGGGAGTGATATATCATTATTACAAGAATACCTAACCCTAACCCTGATCTAACGTCAGTTCATACAGAATAGAACTGAGTAGATATTGTATTCTTTCAATATATTTTGTTTTTTGTATTACATTTGTATAAAACTTGAATGAACCCAGTGTGAGCTTATTGAATGAAACAATCCTCAGTTGTTTGATTATATGTGGTACAGGTTAAACATGCAGGAGAGATTCCCTGAACAGTAAATACTTTATACATTTCACATCCACCCAGGTTGTACCAAAACAAGCACTGCAATCCTTCCGGGTTTTATAGATGCTATAAATCTCTCTTCACCTAACGTTACTTCGTCAGTGCATTCCTAAATGCTCTACTACATTCTCCATACTCACCATGCAAGCAGCTTCCGTGTTTAATGAAAGAAGCCCACTGCCCTCAGGTGAGGTCACATGACGGAAGGGGTGGGGGAGTTACCTCTCACCCATCAGCCTTCCTCAGCAGCGTCCACAAATATGCACATCCTCTTGGGTCATTTGAAGATGAACTGTTGAAACTTCCAGAACAGGAAGTCTGTTATTATTTCCATCAGACACAACCAGACATGCATAAGGGAGGCATTTTTAAACCTCATTTAAACATTCATTTAAATAGTGACATCATAGCTCTGCAGTGCTCTTTTGCCTGAAAAAAAACAAGATTTTTTTTATAAAGGAACATTCATTTTAAACTGAATGTAAAAAAAAAAGGATGAAGGGGGTAGACTTGATGATAAAAAGTGTTTAATGTGTCTGTTGATTACAGCAGAAATATTTTATACTGAAGAGCAGAAAAGACAACAGAAAAGAGCTGTAAATTTCTCCTTCTGTTTTGCTCTCAGGCAGCGAATGGTGTTGTTTCAGTCTTTGATTCTGTGTGGAGCGGGAGAAGGCCAGATTGTGATTTACTGTACTGTACCAAGCTGAATAAATAGGAGAACTTTCAGAAAGAAGCGTTGGTGCTGTGAACCGCTTTACAAAATGAATGGTGTTGAAACTTACTGGGGCTCCTTGAATCCTGATATTGGAAAACACTCTGGGATCAATCTCTACCTTTCTTCTTTGTCTCCTGCAATATCTGTCACATTGTTCCAACTTACATGTGTGTGTGCGTATATGTGTGTGTGTGTGTGTGTGTGTGTGTGTGTGTCTGTGTGCATGTTTCTGTGTGTGTCTGTGTGCGTATGTGTGTGTGTGTGTGTGTGTGTGTGTGTGTGTGTGTGTGTGTGTGTGTGTGTGTGTGTGCATGTGTGTGAGAGTGCATGAGTGCTGAGTGTATGTGTGTGTGAGTGCTGAGTGTGAGAAAGGAGATATATGAAAATAATGAATGTGTTTCAGGGTCACAAGGTGCTGCTGTTTAAAGGATAGAGAGGAAAAGCAACAGGACAGTCTCTGCAGAAGTGATTCTTTATGCTGTGATTGAATCGATAGACTGAGTGAATCCAGCAGTCTCTGCAGAAGTGATTCTTTATGCTGTGATTGAATCGATAGACTGAGTGAATCCAGCAGTTTCTGCAGAAGTGATTCTTTATGCTGTGATTGAATCGATAGAGTGAATCCAACAGCCTGATGCTGCTGTCTGCTGCCTGTTCTAATTTACTGTCCTCCAGCTAATGGAGTCACACTCCCTCTAATGGAGGGAGATGAAGAAATGGAAGGGGATCAGCAGGAATAAAGGGAAACATGAAGGATGGGGGACACTTTAACATTTAATGTAGGCTAACCATGTTCATATACATATTATATTACAATGTTCTGCAAACTGGAAACAGTAGAATTGTTCCCTCCAATTAAAGCTTGCATTTCAAAAAGGTCTGCAGTGACAGCGTCTTTATGAGAGGACTCATGGTGCGTCTTCAAAAATAATTCTCAATTACACCTATATAAGGGGGGGGGGGGGGGGCAGGGGAGGTGAATATATATGGCAGGCAGAATGAACATTTTATTTAAAAAAGTAAAGTAGAGGGGAATATACAGAGCACCTGCTCAGAACGGCATGTAAAACACTTTTACATGTCCTTGATCTAGCTGGGCGTCTGAGAAACATATAAGGTGTCGTTGTCTTTAAACTTCATATCTGCAGTATAGATCTTCACGCTCTGTATCGGGAAGAAGGTAGGGGGGGAAGGGGGGTCAGCCATTTCGAGGGCAAATCCGGAGTGCCAAGAATCTCACCATTATGAGTTAGGGATGGATTGTTTTATAGTCTGTGTTAAGGGGTGACATTGGAGTATTTTATAGTCAAGTCTTAAAAGGTGAGATTGGATGACAGTATAAAAGTGATAGTAAAAGTCAATCACCATGTGTTTACTGTCAATAGCATGACATCAGAGCAGGACTTCAGAGTCATGAGTAAGGAATGGGATTGCTTTAAGTTGTCAATAATAGCTGGACAGGCTAAAAAAGACTATATTCAAAGATTTGACTGGACTGCATGATAAATTCTACCGAAGATGAAGAATCACCTTTTCCTGTATCTCAGTCAGCATGGAAAAACCAAAACTATACCTGTATTAATTTCCACTTTAATAAACCCACACTGTAGAGGATGAGATAGAATGGGCTCTCTTATGCCAATAGAGGAATGGCTATGCACCTTACAGGTGTGCACGCGTGTGTGTGTGTGTGTGTGTGGTTAATGTAATGTTTGGTGTTTTATTTATTTGTTTGTGTCACGAATCTACTGTCATGTCACGTTTTATTTTCTCTTCTTGTCTTTGTTAGATTTCTTGTTTATGTCACGTATTGTGTTTAGCCTAGTCACGCCACGTTTTATGTTTTATTTTTGTTACGTTTCATTTTCATGTCATGTCACGTTTCATGTTTGATTATTGTTACGAGTTATTTTGTAGTCTTGTCATGTCACGTTTTATGTTTGATTCATGTTACGTTTCCCGTTCATTGTTAGCATACACATTTCCGTGTTTTTCCACAGCCTTGCGTTCATGCTGTTTCTCTTTTTCTTGCTGTCGCTCACGCTTTCCTAATTGTTTCATTCTCCCGTGTCTATTTACTAATCTACTAAAGTTAGATCAGGATTGGGTAATACTAACTCTCTAGCCATGTGTTCATGTTTACCTTACGTTTCTCGTGCATGTCATTTACTAATTTACTAACGCTAGGTCAGGATAGGTTTTTTACTAACGAGTACTAATTATCTTGTTACCTTGTCAGCCTTCCACACCTGATTTCCATTCGCATGCTGCTCTCAAGCTAAGTGTCTGCACCTGTCTACACCTGCATTTAAGCTCAGTGTTCATGTCTTGTCTTTGTGAAATTGTTGCCCCTGTTTATTCAGTGCACTATTGAGTGGTTTTTCAAGCCTGTCTTTTTGTTACAATTCAAGCCTGTTTTTTTGTTACGATCCAAGCCTTTTTTTGACCATTGTTATTGACCTCTGTTCTGTTATCACTGCCTGCCTGTACCACAAGTTTTGCCTGCTGTCTTTTTGGACTTTTGCCCCGCGGAGCGGACTTCGGTTTTGACTCTTGCTTTGCCTTCGACCCCGAGCCTGCCTACCGTCTGCCTGTACTTCTGCCCCGCTGACAGCTACTCTGGTTACTGGACTTTTGCATGGTGTACCGATTCCGAGACTGCCTTCTCCTTTGATACTGTACATTGGTTTTGGTTGGATTTCTGTGTATGAACTTTGCTTGTTTTTGACCATGCTCTTTGCACTATTTTACCACTGTTTCTGAGTCGTGCATTTAGGGTCCAACCCTCACGCACCCGTCTCAGTTTGTTTAAATATGTATTTATTAATTGGAATTAAAGTAATTGTGTGGCGTAAAAGAGAGGGTTGAAGAGCTAAATACCACTAGGGTATATGCAACTGTCCCATAATCCTGTCATTACCTGTCCTTGCAGTGGTTTGTTTAAACAGTATTCAGTGACTTATCTTCCATTGTTTGCTTGGTTTGCTTGATGCTTGCTTGTAGTGACCAGAATGCACTGGGGTCTCAGGGTGGCACAGAGTGCCTTCTCCAGCTGTTTGCTGTTGTGAGGAGAACAGCAGAATTCGCTCAGAAACGCTGTGCGGGAGGGGTGATTACCTGAACGCAATTACAGCCTCAAACAACATCCATCCATCATGCGATTGCACTTGTGCTTGTTCTGCTGCTCACAGTCCGTCCTTATTTAGTGTGCTTTTCTCCCCACATTGGAGAGACTGTCAGTCACTGCTGAGCTCCAGCACTAGCCTGGAAACAAGGACAGAATTCCAATGCACTCCCACCCCCATCTTACCTGTGAATAAAGATGAGGTGTCACAGGCCTTTCAGCAGAGAAACGGCAGGTGAACAGTCGCTACATGCTCCTGCCTACCTCTCACCTGGGCTAAATCATCTTGCCAAATACAAAATACAGCGTCCAATAATATGAGAGCAGAGCTTCTGCTCTGAATATTGCCCCCCCCTCCCCTCTCCACGTAAGAGGTCAACTTTATTACGATATAATTCTTAAACCTTTATGTAGGTGACCCCCTCCAGCCCCAGTGCAGCCTTGCCCCCCCACCTCACGCTTACAAAACAAACATGACACCCCCCCCCCCTCCAACCTCCCATACCAACTCACCCCACAAGTAACATGGAAAAACATAATAGTGTTCATACCATAGTTAAGCAGAAGAAGCTAACACGAATAATAATACTGATAGTAACAATAATAACAATAGTGTCAAAGTCAAAATGCTAATAATATACGTTTGTATAATAAATATAAATATATGCAGAAAAAAAGTGAAAAATAAAGAATACTGCAATATACTGGTTGAGATACTGAATAATTTTATCATTGACTGCGCATCTTTTTTTATCAAACTTTTTTTTCCTTGTATGGTCCGTATTATATCATTAGTATCTCATCAGGTTTTTTTGTTTTGAAATGATTTTCAGAAATAATACCCGGTTCCCCTCCTACCACTGTAATGAAATCAGGACCATATGTAAAAGGTTATGTGGAAGTTGACTCATCTCTCAGTGCAGAATTCAGCTCTATAGCAGGTACGTCACGGCTGGCCTTATTTCACATGCACTCATTACAGTCTTCGGTTGAGTTACTTGAATAAATGGTCACGCCCAGTTTTTGAAGTAGTCTGCTATTCCACAGCACAGAGCTGAGCAGTGCTGGAGGTGTGTACAAATGGGAAAAACAGCCCCTTCAGCCTGACCTTCACTTGGAACAGGGACTGCTGTGCCTTTAATGGGAATTTAGTTTAGGAAGTTATCTGAAGCTCATTCTTTTGGGAATAACACCCAAATTCAATTAAAATGACACAAGAGAGGTCTTTAATTGGCAGGCTTGACTTCTTCTAAGAAATCAGTTCTGGAGTGCTGGCTTTGAGCTCCCGGTTCATTGAAAATCCATTTTTAAAAATGTAGTTTATCTTATTTGGATTCAGACACTTACACACACATACTCAAACATATACATACACTTACATACACACACTCTCACAAACATGTACACAGACTTACACACTCTCAAACATGTACACACACTTACATGCACACACACAAACACACACACACACACACACACACACACACACACTATACCACACTATGCATTCATGTTTCAGTGCCCTGTTGTGGTAACACAAGCTGGCTCACACCGTATGCCATGGAAAGCCATGGTGAGCACCAGTAGCTCAAACCTGACCCCCCCATCAGTGGGAAAACCTTTGTCTGGCCCACGTTGGCTAATTTCTTCCCTTCTTTTCAAGCTATTTAGCCCAAGTGTGCAAAGCTCATTAAGATTCCTCCTGGGGGCAGTGTATCCATTGTGAAAGGTTAGTGTTTTGTCAACATGGGGGCCTAATGAAGCTGGAGCTGCATGGGGCTGCCAGCCGAGCTCAGGATCAGGGGTGTGGGAGCTTAGGATCAGGGGTGTGGGAGCTCAGGATCAGGGGTGTGGGAGCTCAGGATCAGGGGTGCAGGAGCTTAGGATCAGGGGTGTGGGAGCTCAGGATCAGGGGTGCGGGAGCTTAGGATCAGGGGTGCGGGAGCTCAGGATCAGGGGTATGGGAGCTCAGGATCAGGGGTGTGGGAGCTCAGGATCAGGGGTGCGGGAGCTTAGGATCAGGGGTGCGGGAGCTCAGGATCAGGGGTGTGGGAGCTCAGGATCAGGGGTGTGGGAGCTCAGGATCAGGGGTGTGGGGGTTTAGGATCAGGGGTGCGGGAGCTTAGGATCAGGGGTGTGGGGGTTTAGGATCAGGGGTGTGGGAGCTCAGGATCAGGGGTGCGGGAGCTCAGGATCAGGGGTGTGGGAGCTCAGGATCAGGGGTGTGGGAGCTCAGGATCAGGGGTGCGGGAGCTCAGGATCAGGGGTGTGGGGGTTTAGGATCAGGGGTGCGGGAGCTTAGGATCAGGGGTGTGGGGGGTTTAGGATCAGGGGTGTGGGAGCTCAGGATCAGGGGTGTGGGGGTTTAGGATCAGGGGTGTGGGAGCTCAGGATCAGGGGTGTGCGGGTTTAGGATCAGGGGTGCGGGAGCTCAGGATCAGGAGTGTGGGAGCTCAGGATCAGGGGTGTGGGAGCTCAGGATCAGGGGTGTGGGAGCTCAGGATCAGGGGTGTGGGAGCTCAGGATCAGGGGTGCGGGAGCTCAGGATCAGGGGTGTGGGAGCTCAGGATCAGGGGTGCGGGAGCTTAGGATCAGGGGTGTTTGAGCAGCAGTAAGATCAGTGGAGCAGAGCAGCGTTTGATAAACGATGAGATCAGTGGAACAGAGCAGTGTTTGAGCAGCAGTGAGATCAGTGGAACAGAGCAGTGTTTGAGTACCATTTGAGCACCGGTGAGATCAGTGGAGCAGCATTTGAGCACCGGTGAGATCAGTGGAGCAGCATTCGAGCAGCAGTGAGATCAGTGGAGTGGAGATCAGAATTTGTGCAGATCTTGAACTGAGCTGTACCGAGACAGGCAGGTGGGACAGCACTCTGAAATATAAATCCAATGTATTATTATAATTATAATTATTATTATTATTATTATTATTATTATTATTATTATTATTATTATTAAAATCTGTAGGGTAAATGTATTAGTATTGCAGAGTGTGGATGACCACTGGCAAAGTTTCAGACTCAAACCAAACCAATGTCTCCCCGTCAGCAAATCAGATAGCGTTAGCATTCAGGAGGAGCTAGTTGGGCAGCTGTCAGGGGTAACTGAAGAGGAGATGACAGCTGTCAGGGGTAACTGAAGAGGAGATGACAGCTGTCAGGGGTAACTGAAGAGGAGATGACAGCTGGAAGGGGGGGGTCAGCAGGCGGGAGCAGATCTACAAGAATAGAGAGAGCAGAAAGCAGAAAGGTGCACCATGCTGAACATGACAGGCCACAGCTATGGCATTCACATTACTGTGACTGTTCTATGGTACAATATTTAAAGCAGTGCAGTAAGACATGGTAAGAGTGTTATAAACCTTTCATAAGAATTCAATGTTGTTAATAACATCAAATCTGAGTGTACATTGTAAGATACATTTCTATGGCATAAAATGAAAAAAGATTGAATCAAACCATATATTCACAAGGCTATTAATTATTTCCATTTCCTGATAAAAAATATTTTCCTTACATTGAAATAGAAAGCCATCGTAAGCTATTAAATGTAAACTGGTCCTTTAAAACACACAGCGGCCTGGTTGGTTCCAGACTGACGTAGGGAGGGTGTAATCAGTGTAATCAGATAGCTGGTCAGACAGGCGTGCAGTAGCATTTCTCTAAATCTGTGTGCTTATACCCAGCTCCTGTTCCTTATCTCCTCTCAGACCCTTATCACCTCCCAGTCCTGCGGGAAAGACAGGGCCCAGTGACAGTGAGAAACATCCCCAAATCCGCTGGTCCATTCCAAACATGAACACCATTCCAAACACCGCCCCCGCCCCCCCCCCCCCCCCCCCCTTCCTCACTGAACTTCCTTTCTCACAAAAACTCTCTGCCTTCAAAGCCCTGCTGATGCTCTCACTGCCAGAAATTGTATTTAATTTTATTTGGTCATGTGTGAATTTTTGAGAGTGGATTTCTCACAGTTGCATGGCCAGATATTGCGTTCTGTTTTACTCTGATATCTCAGGTAGAATGACTCGGAATCAATAAGAGCAGGCCAGTCGGTTCAGGAAGTCAGTACAAGAAATGTATGAACAAGATACAAACTACTACTGAGATGGCAAGGCCAGGTTTAGTTACACTTACTTAAGTGCTTATTCTTATTTCTTTATTTATTTCATGTGTCTTTGTAAAATGTATGATTATAAAGAGACAGAGAGTGGGAGATAAGAACTGATCCTTAAAGCAAGACATATTGTGGACCTTGACATTTAAAATGTAATAAAAAATATTATTTGCATAATTCACGTGGAAGAAACCTCTCTTCAATATGAATAAATCCCAATAATCTGACAAAAGTCCAGATTTGCATCTGATCACTGGACAGAAAGATACAGGATTGTGCACCGGTGTACTGTATCGGATTTTCATTTCTGCAGAGGTTAAATGATGTCAGATCGGCATGGTAGTGGGGGCCACCCACATTTTGTGAGATAAAGAGGGAATGACACATTCATTGGGGAGGGGGGCTGCAGCATCCTCAGGTAACCTGCCTCTCACTCTCCCGAGAAAGATAAATCATACTTCCACCCGCATGTAATCACCACATCTTATCACACACATAAAGACAGGGTTACACAGTACCATACCCACACAGTAACATACTCACACAGTAACATACTCACACAGCATCATACTCACACAGTACCATACTCACACAGTAACATACTCACACAGCATTATACTCACACAGTACCATACTCACACAGTAACATACTCACACAGTACCATATGCACACAGTATCATACTCACACAGTAACATACTCACACAGCATCATACTCACACAGTAACACACTCACACAGTAGCATACTCACAATGTAACATACTCACACAGTAGCATACTCACAATGTAACATACTCACACAGTACCATATGCACACAGTAACATACTCACACAGTAGCATACTCACACAGTACCATACTCACACAGTAACATACTCACACAGTACCATATGCACACAGTAACATACTCACACAGTAGCATACTCACAATGTAACATACTCACACAGTACCATACTCACACAGTAACATACTCACACAGCATCATACTCACACAGTACCATACTCACACAGTAACATACTCACACAGCATTATACTCACACAGTACCATACTCACACAGTAACATACTCACACAGCATCATACTCACACAGTACCATACTCACACAGTAACATACTCACACAGTACCATACTCACACAGTAACATACTCACACAGCATTATACTCACACAGTACCATACTCACACAGTATCATACTCACACAGCATTATACTCACACAGTAACATACTCACACAGCATTATACTCACACAGTACCATACTCACACAGTATCATACTCACACAGTACCATACTCACACAGTACCATACTCACACAGTAACATACTCACACAGCATCATACTCACACAGTACCATACTCACACAGTATCATACTCACACAGTACCATACTCACACAGTACCATACTCACACAGTATCATACTCACACAGTACCATACTCACACAGTACCATACTCACACAGTATCATACTCACACAGTACCATACTCACACAGTACCATACTCACACAGCATCATACTCACACAGTAACATACTCACACAGTACCATACTCACACAGTAACATACTCACACAGTATCATACTCACACAGTAACACACTCACACAGTAGCATACTCACAATGTAACATACTCACACAGTACCATACTCACACAGTAACATACTCACACAGCATCATACTCACACAGTACCATACTCACACAGTAACATACTCACACAGCATTATACTCACACAGTAACATACTCACACAGTAACATACTCACACAGCATCATACTCACACAGTACCATACTCACACAGTAACATACTCACACAGTACCATACTCACACAGTAACATACTCACACAGTACCATACTCACACAGCATCATACTCACACAGTAACATACTCACACAGCATCATACTCACACAGTACCATACTCACACAGTAACATACTCACACAGCATTATACTCACACAGCATCATACTCACACAGTACCATACTCACACAGTAACATACTCACACAGTACCATACTCACACAGTAACATACTCACACAGTACCATACTCACACAGCATCATACTCACACAGTAACATACTCACACAGCATTATACTCACACAGTACCATACTCACACAGTAACATACTCACACAGCATCATACTCACACAGTACCATACTCACACAGTAACATACTCACACAGCATCATACTCACACAGTACCATACTCACACAGTAACATACTCACACAGTACCATACTCACACAGTAACATACTCACACAGTACCATACTCACACAGCATCATACTCACACAGTAACATACTCACACAGCATTATACTCACACAGTACCATACTCACACAGTAACATACTCACACAGCATCATACTCACACAGTAACATACTCACACAGTAACATACTCACACAGTACCATACTCACACAGTAACATACTCACACAGCATCATACTCACACAGTACCATACTCACACAGCATCATACTCACACAGTAACATACTCACACAGCATCATACTCACACAGTAACATACTCACACAGCATTATACTCACACAGTACCATACTCACACAGTAACATACTCACACAGCATCATACTCACACAGTACCATACTCACACAGTAACATACTCACACAGTACCATACTCACACAGTAACATACTCACACAGCATCATACTCACACAGTACCATACTCACACAGTAACATACTCACACAGCATCATACTCACACAGTACCATACTCACACAGTAACATACTCACACAGCATTATACTCACACAGTACCATACTCACACAGTAACATACTCACACAGTACCATACTCACACAGTAACATACTCACACAGCATTATACTCACACAGTAACATACTCACACAGTAACATACTCACAATGTAACATACTCACACAGTACCATACTCACACAGTACCATACTCACACAGTAACATACTCACACAGCATTATACTCACACAGTAACATACTCACACAGTAACATACTCACACAGTAACATACTCACACAGCATTATACTCACACAGTAACATACTCACACAGTAGCATATTCACACAGTAACATACTCACACAGCATTATACTCACACAGTAACATACTCACACAGTAGCATATTCACACAGTACCATACTCACACAGTAACATATTCACACAGTACCATACTCACACAGTAACACACTCACACAGTACCATACTCACACAGTACCATACTCACACAGTACCATACTCACACAGTAACATACTCACACAGCATTATACTCACACAGTAACATACTCACACAGTAGCATATTCACACAGTACCATACTCACACAGTAACATATTCACACAGTATCATACTCACACAGTAACACACTCACACAGTACCATACTCACACAGTAACACACTCACACAGTAGCATACTCACAATGTAACATACTCACACAGTATCATACTCACACAGTATCATACTCACACAGTAGCATACTCACACAGGGGGGGGGGGTTCTAGAGCCCATCTCAGCATGCATTGGGAATACACCCTGGACAGGTCACCAATCCATGGCAGGGCACACACATTCACTCACACACTCATATCTATGGCCAATTTAGAGTCTCCAATTAGTCTAACCTGCATGCCTTTGGACTGTAGGAGAAAACCGGAGTACCCGGAGGTAACCCACATGGACACGGGAAGAACATGCTAATTTCTCACAGAAAAGTCCTTGGTCGGGATTCTAACTTGGCGCCTTCTTGCTGTGAGGTGACAGGGCTAACCACTGCACCACCATGCTGCCCCAGAGGAACAACAACCAACCAAAAAAATAATAATTTCAGTAAACTTTGATCCCTGGAAAAGACCCGTCACACCTACATCACCACTCAACTTCCCAGAGACACTCCCAGATTCGCTCGCCACGTTTGCTTCACAAATAGTTACTCAATGAACGGCACTTCTTGGAAGCTTTTCTTTGTATTTTCTGACCTCTGCAGTCACTTTATTATTGACTGCAAGTTTCCATAGACCTGAGATTGACAGTAATAATATTCCTGTCATATGATTTTCTCTAGTCCTGTTGATGGATGTTTCTGTAGTGCTGGATCACCTCTCAGTGTGTATATGAGCATATGTCTTTAAAGCCTCTGGGTTCTATATCTCTGTATATAGACATGCTCTAATGTATGAAAATGCCCCCACTGCCATAGAAACACCTTAAGTTTTTTCTCATGCCAGTCCAGCCCACCCCATGTCAGCACTGTTAATAGGGCGCTGGTCTATTGGGCCTGAGGTAATGCGTTTGATGCCATAATTATTTCCAGGTGACAACATTGCAACTCATTTGTGTTTCTCTTGGTCCAGGAGAAGGTTTAGTTGTTCTTGGGTTGCCAGGAAACAAACATCTGCAATCAGACCTGTGTGTTAATCATGGCCCCGCCATTTCCAAAATGAGCTCAGACACAACACAGAAATTTCTACCAATCAATTTTCAATTTTCACTGAAACACGGTTGATGTGAAATAGTTAGTGGCTCATAGTTTTTTGTAAGAGAACGCCCTGTGAGTACCGAAGGAGTCGATGAATGGATCAATCTATATGAAGAAAAACAAAGTCAAACAAGGACAAGCCATGACTTTCAAACGGTTAGAGAGGTGGCTGATGGAATTATGGGTAGAATTCAAGCCAAAAGGAATTGCTGAGAGTTACAGCACTTTTTGCCTAAATTATATACAAATCAAATATGGTTTTTCAGGCCATAGTAATAATGATTGATAATTATTGATCCACTTCAGAGAGTAAAGTCTACGTGGAACCTAATTATCTGGGCTACAGTGGAGGATGGAATTTTTTGCCCTAATAATACTTGCTCAATAAAATAAAAAAAACTGGATTGTGCTGCTTATCAGGCCCATATCTGAATCCTGGAATATTCACTTCCTGTTGAACTGACTCCAGTTTCATGATCTCATTTCCTCCTGAGTGTCTGAAGCTGTCTGACTGCTTTGTATTTTATATCTGCCATTTCCTCCTGAGTGTCTGAAGCTGTCTGACTGCTTTGTATTTAATATCTGCCATTTCCTCCTGAGTGTCTGAAGCTGTCTGACTGCTTTGTATTTAATATCTGCCATTTCCTCCTGGTTGTCTGAAGCTGTCTGACTGCTTTGTATTTTATATCCGCCATTTCCTCCTGAGTGTCTGAAGCTGTCTGACTGCTTTGTATTTAATATCTGCCATTTCCTCCTGATTGTCTGAAGCTGTCTGACTGCTTTGTATTTAATATCTGCCATTTCCTCCTGATTGTCTGAAGCTGTCTGACTGCTTTGCATTTTATATCCGCCATTTCCTCCTGAGTGTCTGAAGCTGTCTGACTGCTTTGTATTTTATATCCGTCATTTCCTCCTGAGTGTCTGAAGCTGTCTGACTGCTTTGTATTTAATATCTGCCATTTCCTCCTGAGTGTCTGAAGCTGTCTGACTGCTTTGTATTTTATATCCGCCATTTCCTCCTGAGTGTCTGAAGCTGTCTGACTGCTTTGTATTTTATATCCGCCATTTCCTCCTGAGTGTCTGAAGCTGTCTGACTGCTTTGCATTTTATATCCGCCATTTCCTCCTGAGTGTCTGAAGCTGTCTGACTGCTTTGTATTTAATATCTGCCATTTCCTCCTGAGTGTCTGAAGCTGTCTGACTGCTTTGTATTTTATATCCGCCATTTCCTCCTGAGTGTCTGAGGCTGTCTGACTGCTTTGTATTTTATATCCGCCATTTCCTCCTGATTGTCTGAAGCTGTCTGACTGCTTTGTATTTTATATCCGCCATTTCCTCCTGAGTGTCTGAAGCTGTCTGACTGCTTTGTATTTAATATCCGCCATTTCCTCCTGAGTGTCTGAAGCTGTCTGACTGCTTTGTATTTTATATCCGCCATTTCCTCCTGAGTGTCTGAAGCTGTCTGACTGCTTTGTATTTTATATCCGCCATTTCCTCCTGATTGTCTGAAGCTGTCTGACTGCTTTGTATTTTATATCCGCCATTTCCTCCTGAGTGTCTGAAGCTGTCTGACTGCTTTGTATTTTATATCCGCCATTTCCTCCTGAGTGTCTGAAGCTGTCTGACTGCTTTGTATTTTATATCTGCCATTTCCTCCTGAGTGTCTGAAGCTGTCTGACTGCTTTGTATTTTATATCCGTCATTTCCTCCTGATTGTCTGAAGCTGTCTGACTGCTTTGTATTTTATATTTGTCAGTAATGCGGTGGAGAAGAACAAATTCCCATTCAGAGTAAACATTATATTTAAAAAAATGATTTTAATATATTGGTTTCATTCCCTTTATAGGGTTTAAAATAATAAGAAACATAGACCTATTAATTATTTTGTAATTATGTACCAAGAGAGGATTTATAATTAAATTGAAAAACCCTAATAAGTGATTTAGCCTGTAAGATCTCTAGTACTGTTTGATAATTTATACAGATTATAAATAACTTCAATCATTTTAACCGTTAATATATGCGGAAAGAAATTAATACACTTACAGCTGCTATTAAGATGAAAAGGTATTTGATAAATGTGCATGACTAAATCCACCAAGACAAACGGGATCTGACACTCTTAACATTCTGACATATATTTTCCTTCAGGTGGCTGTGGGCCCTTTGGTGGAGGTTAGTGCGTGAGTGTTTGGAATTATAAACTCAGCTGAATGGAGAGGACCTGTTTCAGTTTGCATTACCACTGCCCCGCCCCTTTCTATCACCTGGCCTTCTTGCTATTCTCACCACCTTATTTTGTTGGGTGGGGGGATTAGCCTATTTTATTGCATTAATATAATGTGAAAATAGTCAATCTTAGCATCATGTTATGCTGTAACTAATTCTATGTATGTTTCAACAACTGTAATGAAAAAAATTATCACAATGACTCCAGCCCCACCTACATAATAGAAGGTCCAACCCAGATGCCCCAAATCTCCTTCAATCATAAATCTGAGGAGGTCACGTGACCTACATGAGCTATGGTTGGGGATAGCTAGAGCTCCTGCTCCCACTCGTCTCACTGCTCCTACGAGGCCCAAATCACAGACACTATTTCATTAGCCCTTGCTAACCAGCAAGAGAAGCTACAGCTAGCCGTCACCCGCATGGTAAATACAGCGATTCAGGGAGTAAATGACTTGCTAAAAGACTTGTAAAAAAACTTGATATCACACATGGCAACTGTGCAAAGTTTAATTGGCAAGGTTGATTCACTTCTGTCTGAAACTAGAGGGCTCAAACGTAAGGTTTCTAACTTCTCAGCTGATCTGCATAAAGTTAAACAGAAAATGGCTGAACTGGAAGACCGAGAGAGGCGTTGTAATGTAAGGCTAGTTGGGAAGGGTACGACCCAGTTGACTTTTTACAAAAAATGCTTCCTAAATGGCTTCCCTAGCTTGGAAATAGGGTCATTGAAATTGAACGTGCACATAGGATTGAAATTGAACGTACCCCGCCGCAAAAAGACACTCCCAGAACCCTAATTTTCAAGGTTTCGAGATATCGTGATCGGCAGGCCATTTTACAAAGAGCGAGAGAAGCAAGGAAGGATCGACCAATTCAAGACCAGGTGAGAAACTTGAGGTTTTATGTCGATTACAGCGCGGTCACTCTGCAGAGAAGGAAGGCATTTGCACCTATTCAGAAGGACTTGCAAGTGTCGCAAGTGTCGCACAACGGCGATCAGTCATCTTTTGCGTTCAGAGGATGTACACCGCTTACAAGAAAGAACAAGCCAGGACATAACGGGTCACCTAGCATATATTTGTGTGTGCATTCATAATAAGAAGTATGCCTTCATGTCAGTATATGCCCTGACAGTTTTTGAAAACACATTGATTATATTTTTTGTTCTCGTAGTTCAAGTATATGAGTTAATTCAAAAAGGATGCTTCCTGCAGTTTTCTCTGATCATAACGTGTTATTGTCACAGATGGAAATACAGCGTTGGTGATTCAATGTCTTTCTTTTGCAGAACCCTTACCCTGCCTTTGTAAAAAAATAAAAAAATTATTTAGTTGAATTTTAAAATAACAATCGAGATTCTGTTGATGACCCAATGTATGTCTGGATGGCCACCAAAGGCTTTATAAGGAATTTGACTCTCTTTTGCTTCCCACCTAAACAAAAGCAGAAATAAAAGAATAGAAGATTTGGAGCGAGTGTGTCAATCACTCGAACAGAACATGAAATTTAAACATACAATTAAAGTGCAACACGATTTACGAGTAACTCGTCTGGAACTGAATGATCTTCTGAGAAGGAGGGCTGAATGTATCATGCACAGGGTAAAACGGAACTATTATTCCCATAGTAGTAAACCGAGTAGGCTTTTGGTTCTGCAGTTGAAACAATCTGAATCCCGTGCCTGAATTAATGTTATTCGTTCACCAACAAAAGGTCTAGTGTCTGAGCCGGACGAGATAAACGCTACATTTCAGTCCTTTTTTCAAGACTTGTATACGTCTAATTTTTATACAGATAGGCAAAGGTGTGAGGCATTTTTGCATAATCTAGATCTTCCGAAGTTACTCAATCAATTTAGTTAGGAAAGCCCATCTCTCTAAATGAGCTACGTACATCCTATATTGAAGGGTTCTAAAAAGGGGAAAGCGCCAGGACCAGATGGCATACCGCCAGAGTTACTGCTACACTTTTGGGACATCCTCGGTCCAATGTTGCTGGAGTTTATACAAACAGGGATTCCATCCACATTTAAATGTTTTAATTTTTTACTCCCTAAAAAAGCGAAAGATCATACTGAATGTTCCAATTTTTGCCCAATATCTTAATAAATTCCTATATGAAATTATATGCACAGGTTTTGGCCCCACGTTTAGGAAAATGTATGGATAAATTGATCCATCCAGATCAATCTGGTTTTATGAAGGGACGGCTGGCAGCTGACAATATTCGGAGATTGATGCACATTATACATGGGGTACAGGAGCTGGATAATCCATGTGCAATCCTCTCATTGGATGCAGAAAAAGCTTTTGACTGATTAGAACTGGAATATTTGTGGATTGCACTGAAAAAATTAGGTCTTGGTCAAAGTTGTATCAATATGATTCGTGTTATGTATTCCAACCCATCTGCCATGGTTGTCACTAATGGTTTACACTCTAATCCCCTTAATATTAGTAGAGGAACGCGTCAAGGTTGCCCACTGTCACCATTGCCCACTGTCACCGTTGCTCTTTGTATTGTCGCTTGAACCATTAGCTCAAAACCTTAGACAGAACTCAATAACTGGACAAAATCAGCCCTGATGGTTCTTAATGATAAAGGTAAAAATATTTCTGCCCCCTTTTTAATCCCAGTTAAAACCCAATTTACATATTTGGACATTAATATCCAAGCTTCCTTCCATGGAATAGTGAAAGTTAACGAAGAGAAAACTCTGAAGACTATTGAGCATGATCTGAACAGGTGGACAGTGATGCCGGCCTCTTTGCAGACAAGAATATCAATAGTAAAAATGTATGTTTTACCTCGTATAGATTTTTGTAGTATGGTGATTTCGTTGCCCCCTCCAGTAGGGTTTTGGACAAAAGTTAATCAAATTATGCGTAAATTTATATGGGACGGTAAGCACCCCAGAATACGATATAGGAATTTGCAACGCTCCAAATCTGATGGTGGGCTTTCATTACCTCATTTTCAGTTTTATCATCAATCCTTTCAAATGCGCCCTCTTAAAATGTGGATGAATGAGACATCATCTGTGTCGTGGAAAGCAATTGCGGAAGCCACCATTTATCCAATTAGGCTCCAGGATGTATTATTTTCTGGTATATCCGATAAAAAATGTTTGTTAAAGTTTGGTCCTGTTATTACTAACACAATAGCTCATTTTAGATCAGAAAAAACGGGTGGGTTGTAACATAAAATGGCATCTTCTAACACCAATATGGAATAATATTATGGGAAAGTTATGGGAATCTGATTTGGAGAATGAGATGATCAATTGGGAAGTGGTATGGGTAAATATCTTTAGTTCATCCAAAAATCCCAATCATCTGCTTATTCATTTTAAATTGTGTCACTGTGCATATTTGACACCTTTCTATAAGGTATTATAGTAAGCAAGCCCCAAGTCCCAACTGTAGTCTGTGTCCCAATGGAGTTCCAGGTACATTTAAACACATGGTATGGGATTGCCTTGGGGTTTACATATTTTGGAGTAATATAGTACCCATTCTGTCAAAGATAGTTCACTCGGATATACCCTTTGAACCGAGCGTACTCCTTCTTAATGACAACTCAAATATTCAAATATGGAAAGCAACGTAAAGTTTTGCTTACCGGGTTAACAGCAGCAAAAAAAACGTATTGTCCAGCGCTGGTTACATGATCTTCACATTCAAAAATGGTTATTGTCTTTTCAAGACATTGTCATGATGGAACTGTCAGCGGCTAGAGTCAATAAAGCTAGGGCTACTACATTAGCGTTCTAGAAAGGGACTGCTGTTGAATTAACGGAATTGCTTGGTTAATGTTAATCTATGTAATCAGTTTTCTTTCTCTTCAATGTCCTTTCATGGGGGGACAATTTCCTCTGCCACCTTTATGTTTGTATTATTATTTGTATTTTATTTTGTTTTATTCTTGAATGATGAAGTGTACTGAAATGGTGGTGGGGGGTGGGTTTAATTCTAATTGATTGTAAGGTCTGATCTCTGACTTTTCATATAAATAAATATATTTAATCAATAAATCTAACCCAATCACATAGAGTGTATGATCGCAAATGTAATACAAAACTCAACACTAACATTTTCTGTAATTACATATTTTCTTGTGAAACTAATTGCTCCACCTATCCGCAGTATTTGCACTGTGGTGTGATAACTTGGGTATACTTCCTATAAAGTGACTTAAGGTAGTACTATTTTACCTGAAATAACATAACAGCTATGACACTTGTTTATTCACATAAAAATAGAACTATGTGCATTTGGCATCTCATACGTGATGTGTGCAAGGCAGCCAATCATATTGGTCACCCGCCTTTATTTAATCTCCTGACCAATCACATCAGTTCTGTATCCAGAAAAATCAGTTTCACGGCTGAATGCATCTGATAAGAGACTTTTGCTAAATACAGCTCAGGTCCAGGAGGGAATCTTTATGATTTTCGCTGACCTTATTTATTGGTTCGTTTGAGTGTGGAGTTTGAAAGATTTTCTCGTAATGAAGGACCAATCCCTTGCCATTGCAATAGGTTTAGATTGGGAATTAGGCCAGAGACACAAAACCGATGTTTCCACAGTCCTTAGAAAGGTTGGCCTCAGTCCAAGAGCTAAGCATTGTGAAGCCATTTCCCCAGGCACACGCAGAACACCTCCTCTTATCTGAGCCGCGTCTCATTTTTCCTTAATGAAAGCCCAGCGATGAGGGTGAATTGAAAAGAGAGGTTCTTCCTGTGCATTCTTGGCCCAGGACTCCAGACAGAGGAACATAGAGGCACAGTGTTGCTACTTCATCTTTCTTTCATTTTAGTTAATAAATTCTGACTGTAACCCAGTGCACCACAGGCAGATGAAAGCGCAATCAAAGCAAGGCCGATCTGCGGTGCAGATAAGATCCCCGCATACGGACCGCTGGGAAACTTGGGTATTTACACACACACGCCCTGAGCTTTCCCCCCACACACACACATACACACACACACACACACCCTGAGCTGCCTACACACTCACATACACGCACACACACACATACACACACACACGTCCTGAGCTTTCCCCCCACACACACACATACACACACACACACACCCTGAACTGCCTACACACTCACATACACGCACACACACACGCACACACGCCCTGAGCTGGCCACACACACTCACTCACACACACACACACACACACACGCACACACGCCCTGAGTTGGCCACACACACTCACTCACACACACACACACACAAGCACACACACCCTGAGTTGGCCACACACACACACACACACATGCCCTGAGCTGCACATACACACACAAACAAGCGCTCACACGCACACACACACACACACACCCTGAGTTGCGCATACACACACACAAACCCGCCCTGAGCTGCGCGCACACACATACACACACACACCCTGAGCTTCGCACACACATACACACGGACTGCAGGGAGTTCACCCCCAATCCAGGATAACCCACACAAACATACATGCACACACACAGGCAGAAGGTTCATCAGGACCCTTTTCATCAGTTAGAATCTTTATTTACAATCTTAAAAGGAAATACAGTTATATTTGAATTTTCCACACAAGCATGCATAGATAAGGCAGGGAGGGCAGCAGCAAACCCCCCAAAACAACCATACGCTAACGCGGCATCCACACAGCGGGATGGTTGATGGTACAACGGCAGGGACGTAGTTGACGGTACAGAAATGTCCGTCGCGGTAACGCATTGTTTATATCTGTTGCCATATTTACAGTCCACGCAAAACGGATTAACGGTGTACCAAAGAGCGCCTTTGCAAAATGGACCGCGACCGAAAGTGTATTTATACATTGTGTGTGTATTACTGCGTTGTTTCAGTCTGTGTCTTCATGAATGGGTGGTGTGTGTATATGTATCATAATGTCAGGTAGTTTAGGTAGCTCCTCTAGCTAGTTAGTTACACCTCAAATCATACACAGAAAAGCTTCTGAAAATACAACTAATAATAATGTGTACCTGGAATCTGCATGTCAGTGCTTACAACACTCCATGCTGCAGCCTTTTTGTCAAGATCTCAATTTTTTTACTTTTTGGTTCGATATTTTCTCCCACTTCTCTTGTTCTCTACCAAGAAGTTGTACAAACTTCTTATCCATTTTGAAACGGACCACTTCCGTTCGATCAGCATGTGACCATACCGCCATGGTAGACAGCAAAAATAAGAATATTTTCTATTCCGACGGCAAGTTCGTCCTGCCGTCTGCAATTTTGCGGTCTTTGTCTCTATGAAAACAATGACATCCGGTTTCGTCCTGCCGTCCTGCCCGCTGTGTGAACGGCCCTGAACACACTGCTAGTACGGTGATCTCCGGCTGACGTGGTGACTATATGTAATGACCGTTCCATACCAAAAGAACCCATTCATCCAGCCAGCTTAATGCCATGATAACATTACGTGGATCACTGGCAATGTGTAGCAACAAGCATATTGGACTTTCCCCTGGAAGGTTTGAAGTAAGATTAAGCTAAACCAGGGAAAAATACTAAGTGTAATGGTGAAAAATATGACTTTTCAGCTACCAGAGGAAGACATTGTGTAATGACCTTTCGCCTACCGGATGAAGCCATTCGTACTGCCAATTCAAGGCCAATGTAACATTATGTGGATCAATGGCTATGTGTACCAACAAGCATGTTGGACTTTCGCCCTGGAAGGCTTGAAGTAGGATTAAACTAGAGCAGGAGAAAATGTGTAATGATGAAAGCTACAGTATGTGTATGACCTTTGGCTTCGCTGCCTTCATAAGCCTGAGGCTGTTCGAACTAGTGAATTAGTATTTAGTATGTGCACCAACAAGCATGCTGGCATTTCCCCGAGAGCCAAGATTAAACCAATTCAAGGGAAATATACTACTTCTATATCAGTGTAAATGATTCCACACTCCTTGCCAGTACAAACAGAAGCAGCCATGCTTCTAGACTGCTGAGCTCGTTGCTTTTAGGAAATAATTTGGTCGACACCCGGACAGATGTGATGTTTGTAAGAGGCGGATGACCAATGGCGCGTGGCGTTCAGCGGACACAGCCGAGACATCAGCTGATTAACCTGGAGCCAGGCTTGACTTTTAATTGCCTGCCTCAACTAACCCGATGCTCGATGAAGGATACAGTTCACCCCCAAAACAGAGTGCCCCACAAAACAGCCGGCTAACACTGCAACATTTTGGGCTTGTCTAAAAGACAGTTTTACCTCCATGTATAATTTAGTAAATATTACGGTTATTTGATTTCTCCTTTACATAAAAATGGAAGTTTAGAACTCAGTAGAATGTGAACATTATCTGGCACCCTGGCTCAGCCATGCTGACTTATCCCACTGATAAAATCTGTGGATTACCTGTGTGATGTGAGCTTTGAACCGTACAGGAACTTTACCATATCACATTCACCAGCTTTCTGTGTGTAAAAAAAAGAGCTTACGGAAAATAATATTTAAATAACAGGTTCAAGATGGGTCAGATGAGTTTAAAACAGCTATAACGGCTCTTCAGAAACCCAAGAAGGCAAGGAATTATTTACAGCACTGAACTGTAGGTCTTCCATTCTCATTTCAGAAGAAGCTACAAGGTCATAGGTTCATTGTGCCTCAAGCCAGGAAAAACTGCCATAAGATTTTAAGGGCAATATATTCTAGATGAGCAAGCAGGACCACAGCATTGCACGGTGATCTCAAGATGTAAACTGTGTAAGTCACTGGATAAGAGCGGCTGCTGAATGCCTAAATGTAAATGCTTAGTATTTGTGTACTGTTTGTTAACATATCTATGATCATTCACACAGGCAGGTGAAATGGGCGTGTCTTTTATTCACTTTGTCACGCAGGCAGGTGAAATGGGTGTGTCTTTCATTCACTCTGTCACACAGACAGGAGGTGGAGCACATGACAGCAGGTAGAACCAACATTTCTTGTGACTTGTTGTGTGAACCAACTGCTCCAAAAAATTAAGGGAACACTTAATCATCACAGTATAACACCAAGTCAATTAAACCAAACCGGTCATGCTGGATGATGTTGCAGGCAGCATAACATTCGCCACGGCGTCTCCAGACTCTTTCACATCTGTCACATGTGCTCAGTGTGAACCTGCTCTCATCTGTGAAGAGAACGGGGCGCCAATGGCGAACCTGCCAATTCTGGTGTTCTCTGGCAAATGCCAATCGAGCTGCACGGTGCTGGGCTGTGAGCACAGGTCCCACTACACGACGTCGGGCCCTCATGCCACCCTCATGGAGTCTGTTTCTGACAGTTTGGTCAAAAACATGCACACAAGTAGCCCACTGGAGGATATTTTGTAGGGCTCTGGCAGTGCTTCTCCTGTTCCTCCTCGCACAAAGGAGCAGATACTGTCAGTCTTGCCACTGGGTTGTTGCCCTTCTACGGCCCTGTCCAGCTCTCCTTGTGTAATGGCCCGTCTCCCGGTATCTCCTCCATGAGAGCCTGTGCTGGGAGACACAGCAAACCTTCTTGCAACGGCACATATGGATGTGCCATCCTGGAGGAGCTGGACTACCTGTGCAACCTGAATGGGCTGCAGGTACCGCCTCATGCAACCAGTAGTGATAAGGGCACTAGCAAAATGCAAAACTAGAGAAAAATCAGTCAGGAAGGATAAGTAGAGAGAAATGGTCTGTGGCCACCACCTGCAAAACCATTAACTTTTGGGGGGTTGTCTTGCTGTTGCCACTCCTGTCCATCTGTTGTCACTTTCATTTGCACCAAAGCAGGTGAAATTGATTCACAATCGTTTACGCTTTTTAACTGGAGAGATCGATATCCCAGAAGTTTAATTGACTTGGTGTTATACTGTGTTGATTAAGTGTTCCCTTAATTTCTTTGAGCAGTGTACTTTGCATGGAGTTTATGGGTAGTTTGTAGTTCAGTGTCCACAGAAGGCATCCACACCTGGTGAGTAAAATAAATGGGGATGTTGTGAGTTGTGAGAGAGGACAGATAAATAATGAATTGTCACACTCTTCCCTTTCTCTTTCCGCTTTTCATGTGGCAGCCAAAAGTCATGAGAGATACAAATGACCCCGTCTTACAAATGAGCTGTTTTCATGTTGGGCCCTGAAGTGTCAGTCCCTGTTCTATATGTTTCTGCTCTGTTTCTCTCAGCAATCAGTTTGAGTAACTTGTTGACATGACTGCCTCCCCTCGTGTTTGCTGTCGAAAGTGCTCCGCTCGCAAAGCTGGGTTATTTCTTTGATCAAAAGCTTATTACAAAATGTAAAAGAGTCAGCAAAAACCAAAACTCTTTACAAATGAACATTTGCAGTCACTGGGTTTGGAAGCAATATGTTCTGTCAGCAATTTCCTGAATTTTTGTGGTTGGTATTTCATTTAGAATCAATACAAATCCTGTCATGTTGCCTAGTTTCTGTTTTATAATATTGTTAAACACTCCAGTATAAGGTGATAATTCACCTCCCTTGTCCATCACTTGATTCAAACAATAATGTTTACAGTATCAGTCTCCAAAAAGCAGCCATCTTCTCAAATCCACAGTGATCTGTTTTCATGTCAGACAAGCAGTAAATGTGACTGTGACTGTGTAATTCAGGAACTCTTTTCTGTAACTGAGTGCAGTTTTACCTGCATTAACATGGCTTCTGAGTGTGGCTGTGTTTCTATGCCTCCTCTGCGTGTGGCTGTGTTTCTATTCCTCCTCTGGGTGTGGCTGTGTTTCTATTCCTCCTCAGTGTGTGGCTGTGTTTCTATTCCTCCTCTGCGTGTGGCTGTGTTTCTATTCCTCCTCTGGGTGTGGCTGTGTTTCTATTCCTCCTCTGGGTGTGGCTGTGTTTCTATTCCTCCTCTGGGTGTGACTGTGTTTCTATTCCTCCTCTGGGTGTGGCTGTGTTTCTATTCCTCCTCTGGGTGTGGCTGTATGTCTATTTCTCCTCTGGGTGTGACTGTGTTTCTATTTATCCTCTGTGTGTGGTTGTGTTTCTATTTGTCCTCTGGGTGTGGCTGTGTTTCTATTCCTCCTCTGAGTGTGGCTGTGTTTCTATTCCTCCTCTGGGTGTGACTGTGTTTCTATTCCTCCTCTGGGTGTGGCTGTGTTTCTATTCCTCCTCTGGGTGTGGCTGTATGTCTATTTCTCCTCTGGGTGTGGCTGTGTTTCTATTCCTCCTCTGGGTGTGGCTGTGTTTCTATTCCTCCTCTGGGTGTGGCTGTGTTTCTATTCCTCCTCTGGGTGTGGCTGTGTTTCTATTCCTCCTCAGGGTGTGGCTGTATGTCTATTTCTCCTCTGGGTGTGACTGTGTTTCTATTTATCCTCTGTGTGTGGTTGTGTTTCTATTTGTCCTCTGGGTGTGGCTGTGTTTCTATTCCTCCTCTGTGTGTGGCTGTGTTTCTATTTCTCCTCTGCGTGTGGCTGTGTTTCTACTCCTCCTCTGGGTGTGGCTGTGTTTCTATTTCTCCTCTGCGTGTGGCTGTGTTTCTATTCCTCCTCTGGGTGTGGCTGTGTTTCTATTTCTCCTCTGGGTGTGGCTGTGTTTCTATTTCTCCTCTGGGTGTGACTGTGTTTCTATTTCTCCTCTGGGTGTGGCTGTGTTTCTATTTCTCCTCTGGGTGTGGCTGTGTTTCTATTCCTCCTCTGCGTGTGGCTGTGTTTCTATTCCTCCTCTGGGTGTGGCTGTGTTTCTATTCCTCCTCTGGGTGTGGCTGTGTTTCTATTTCTCCTCTGGGTGTGGCTGTGTTTCTATTCCTCCTCTGGGTGTGGCTGTGTTTCTATTTCTCCTCTGGGTGTGGCTGTGTTTCTATTTCTCCTCTGCGTGTGGCTGTGTTTCTATTCCTCCTCTGGGTGTGGCTGTGTTTCTATTTCTCCTCTGCGTGTGGCTGTGTTTCTATTTCTCCTCTGGGTGTGACTGTGTTTCTATTTCTCCTCTGGGTGTGGCTGTGTTTCTATTTCTCCTCTGGGTGTGGTTGTGTTTCTATTCCTCCTCTGCGTGTGGCTGTGTTTCTATTCCTCCTCTGGGTGTGGCTGTGTTTCTATTCCTCCTCTGCGTGTGGCTGTGTTTCTATTTCTCCTCTGGGTGTGGCTGTGTTTCTATTCCTCCTCTGGGTGTGGCTGTGTTTCTATTTCTCCTCTGGGTGTGGCTGTGTTTCTATTCCTCCTCTGGGTGTGGCTGTGTTTCTATTTCTCCTCTGGGTGTGGCTGTGTTTCTATTTCTCCTCTGCGTGTGGCTGTGTTTCTATTTCTCCTCTGGGTGTGGCTGTGTTTCTATTCCTCCTCTGGGTGTGGCTGTGTTTCTATTTCTCCTCTGGGTGTGGCTGTGTTTCTATTTCTCCTCTGGGTGTGGCTGTGTTTCTATTCCTCCTCTGCGTGTGGCTGTGTTTCTATTTCTCCTCTGGGTGTGGCTGTGTTTCTATTTCTCCTCTGGGTGTGACTGTGTTTCTATTTCTCCTCTGCGTGTGGCTGTGTTTCTATTCCTCCTCTGGGTGTGGCTGTGTTTCTATTTCTCCTCTGCGTGTGGTTGTGTTTCTATTTGTCCTCTGCATGTGGCTGTGTTTCTATTTCTCCTCTGGGTGTGGCTGTGTTTCTATTTCTCCTCTGGGTGTGACTGTGTTTCTATTTCTCCTCTGGGTGTGGCTGTGTTTCTTTTCCTCCTCTGGGTGTGGCTGTGTTTCTTTTCCTCCTCTGGGTGTGGCTGTGTTTCTATTCCTCCTCTGGGTGTGGCTGTGTTTCTATTCCTCCTCTGTGTGTGGCTGTATGTCTATTTCTCCTCTGGGTGTGGCTGTGTTTCTATTCCTCCTCTGGGTGTGGCTGTGTTTCTATTCCTCCTCTGGGTGTGGCTGTGTTTCTATTCCTCCTCTGGGTGTGGCTGTGTTTCTATTCCTCCTCTGGGTGTGGCTGTGTTTCTATTTCTCCTCTGGGTGTGGCTGTGTTTCTATTTCTCCTCTGGGTGTGGCTGTGTTTCTATTTCTCCTCTGGGTGTGGCTGTGTTTCTATTTCTCCTCTGGGTGTGACTGTGTTTCTATTTCTCCTCTGGGTGTGGCTGTGTTTCTATTCCTCCTCTGCGTGTGGCTGTGTTTCTATTTCTCCTCTGGGTGTGGCTGTGTTTCTATTCCTCCTCTGGGTGTGGCTGTGTTTCTATTTCTCCTCTGGGTGTGGCTGTGTTTCTATTTCTCCTCTGGGTGTGGCTGTGTTTCTATTTCTCCTCTGGGTGTGGCTGTGTTTCTATTTCTCCTCTGGGTGTGGCTGTGTTTCTATTACTCCTCTGGGTGTGTCTGTGTTTCTATTTCTCCTCTGGGTGTGGCTGTGTTTCTATTTCTCCTCTGGGTGTGGCTGTGTTTCTATTCCTCCTCTGGGTGTGGCTGTGTTTCTATTTCTCCTCTGGGTGTGGCTGTGTTTCTATTTCTCCTCTGGGTGTGGCTGTGTTTCTATTCCTCCTCTGCGTGTGGCTGTGTTTCTATTTCTCCTCTGCGTGTGGCTGTGTTTCTATTTCTCCTCTGGGTGTGACTGTGTTTCTATTTCTCCTCTGGGTGTGGCTGTGTTTCTATTTCTCCTCTGGGTGTGGCTGTGTTTCTATTTCTCCTCTGGGTGTGGCTGTGTTTCTATTTCTCCTCTGGGTGTGGCTGTGTTTCTATTCCTCCTCTGCGTGTGGCTGTGTTTCTATTCCTCCTCTGTGTGTGGCTGTGTTTCTATTCCTCCTCTGCGTGTGGCTGTGTTTTTATTTCTCCTCTGGGTGTGGCTGTGTTTCTATTCCTCCTCTGGGTGTGGCTGTGTTTCTATTTCTCCTCTGGGTGTGACTGTGTTTCTATTCCTCCTCTGGGTGTGGCTGTGTTTCTATTTCTCCTCTGGGTGTGGCTGTGTTTCTATTTCTCCTCTGGGTGTGGCTGTGTTTCTATTTCTCCTCTGGGTGTGGCTGTGTTGCTATTCCTCCTCTGGGTGTGGCTGTGTTTCTATTTCTCCTCTGGGTGTGGCTGTGTTGCTATTCCTCCTCTGGGTGTGGCTGTGTTTCTATTCCTCCTCTGGTTTTATAAAGAGAGAGTGATGGAGAGAGAGACAGAGGAATGATGATGACGGAGGAAGAAGGACAGAAAGATGGAGTGGGGTTACAGAGTGTGAAAGGAGGAGGAGAAAGCTGGAAATAGGCAGAGAGGGGGAGAGATGGGGAATGAGGAGTGAGAAAGAGGGGGATGTAGCGGCGGAGGGAACGTGTTGGCCCTGGCTCTGTGCCTCTAAGTAGATGAAGATAAATGAGGCTGCAGAGTGGCTGGGTTCTGCTCTCTGGACGGAGGCTGCAGAGTAGTCATTTATTTATAATTACCTCTCAATTACCATTAACACTGCCAGACTTACTCAGACTGCGAATCAGTCCTGGTCTGTGCTAACACCCCCCCCAGCTTAAACACCCTTCCACACACCCAGAGACATTCTGTACACTGTAACCCCACCTTTCACACACCTCTACATGAGAACATAGCCCGATCCTGCACGGTTAAAAAGATGCACTTTTTTCCTTTTCATTTTTTTGCAGGTCAGAACTGAATGAATACAAATTCTCATAATTTCTGCCCAGAGGACAATTTGAGGCTGTAACAAATACTGTCGGCAGCATGAGATTAAATCCCATTTGTCTGAAATTCAGTCCAGCTTCAATTTATGTGAAAATTGCTGACGCCGTCAGTTCCATAAAAGCGAATAACTCAGCAAAATCGACATGGGCAGAAATGAAACAAAGTCATATGTTCTTGTCGTTAAGTTTCAAATGCATATTTTATATTTTTTTCCTATTGATTAAGGGGCTATTTCTCTCTGTATGTGGTACATTACAACTGATGGTGGCTACTTTCAGTATATCGGCAGTGGAAGATGGGTACTTCAGACAGATAATTCTTGCATATATCTGTCAGTGTGAAATAAGTCTTTAGAACAGAGCACACACAGAACACTTATTAGAACAGAACACGTTAGAACAGAATCCATACACACAAAACCCACAATATAACCAAACACACAGACAGAACACAGATTAGAATAGAATACACATTACAACAGAACACACACACACATTAGAACCAAACACACAAACAGAACACGCATTAGAACAGAACATACACACATATTAGAACAGAACACACCACTGAAGGTAAATTTTAAAAAAATATTCAGTAAACCTGCTGCTGAGTATGGATTTATCTGGAATAATGAGCTCTTCACTGGCATTGGTCTGAGTGTAAATCCATTTTAGATAATGAACTCTTCACTAGCATTGATCTAAGTGTAAATCCATTTTAGATAATGAACTCTTCACTAACATTGATCTAAGTGTAGATCCATCTGAGATAATTAACTCTTCACTAACATTGATCTAAGTGTAGATCTATCTGAGATAATGAACTCTTCACTAGCATTGATCTAAGTGTAAATCCATTTTAGATAATGAACTCTTCACTAACATTGATCTAAGTGTAGATCCATTTTAGATAATGAACTCTTCACTAACATTGATCTGAGTGTGGATCTATCTGAGATAATGAACTCTTCACTAGCATTGATCTAAGTGTAAATCCATTTAGATAATGAACTCTTCACTAACATTGATCTAAGTGTAGATCTATCTGAGATAATGAACTCTTCACTAGCATTGATCTAAGTGTAAATCCATTTTAGATAATGAACTCTTCACTAACATTGATCTAAGTGTAGATCCATTTTAGATAATGAACTCTTCACTAACATTGATCTGAGTGTGGATCTATCTGAGATAATGAACTCTTCACTAGCATTGATCTAAGTGTAAATCCATTTAGATAATGAACTCTTCACTAACATTGATCTAAGTGTAGATCCATCTGAGATAATGAACTCTTCACTAACATTGATCTAAGTGTAGATCTATCTGAGATAATGAACTCTTCACTAGCATTGATCTAAGTGTAAATCCATTTTAGATAATGAACTCTTCACTAACATTGATCTAAGTGTAGATCCATTTTAGACAATGAATTCTTCACTAACATTGATCTGAGTGTGGATCTATCTGAGATAATGAACTCTTCACTAGCATTGATCTAAGTGTAGATCCATTTTAGATAATGAACTCTTCACTAACATTGATCTAAGTGTAGATCCATCTGAGATAATGAACTCTTCACTAGCATTGATCTAAGTGTAGATCTATCTGAGATAATGAACTCTTCACTAACATTGATCTAAGTGTAGATCTATCTGAGATAATGAACTCTTCACTAACATTGATCTAAGTGTAGATCCATCTGAGATAATGAACTCTTCACTAAATTGATCTAAGTGTAGATCTATCGAAGATAATGAACTCTTCACTAGCATTGATCTAAATGTAAATCCATCTGAGATAATGAACTCTTCACTAACATTGATCTAAGTGTAGATCCATCTGAGATAATGAACTCTTCACTAGCATTGAATAGGATTTAAGATGCTAACATTTAGGATGCTGACCTAAATTTTAAATCTCACATAGACGAGGTGACCAAGACTGCATTTTTTCATCAAAGAAATATAGCCAAAGTAAGACCCTTTTTAACTCACCAAGATGCTGAAAAACTGATACAAACTTTTATCTTTAGCCGCTTGGACTACTGTAATGCACTTTTTACTGGCCTGCCTAAGAAGTATATTGATAAGCTCCAAGTTATGCAGAACGCTGGTGCTAGAATTTTAACAAAAACCAAAAAAAAAGAACATATTACACCCGTCCTTGCTGCTCTGCACTGGCTTCCAGTTTCTTTTAGAATCAATTTTAAAGTTTTGTTACTTGCATATAAAGCTTTAAATGGCCTAGCACCTTTTTATATCAAAGATAGCCTATCAGCTTATGTACCAACTCGAGCACTTAGATCATCAACAGCGGGCTTACTTAATGTACCTGTGGTGAAACAGAAAAAAAGTGGTGAGAGTGCCTACTGCTATTATGCACCAAAACTCTGGAACACTCTCCCACAAAACATTAGAATAGCAGATTCAGTTGGTAATTTTAAAAAGCAGCTCAAAACCTTCCTTTTTAATTTGGCTTTTAATTATTTTTTTATTCTCCTCATTGATACTTTTTCATATTTTTATTTTATTTTATTACATTTTTATTGTTATCTTTTATTTTACTTATTTATTTATCTTACTCATTACACATTGACTCTTTTATACTACATTTTTTTATTTTTTTTATTTTATTGTTTCCATTTCAATATGCATTGTTTTATTTATCTAGTTTATTCTCCATGTTTCTATGTTTTAAACCTTTATAACTGATTATGATTGCTGTGCTTTTCTCTGTTTTTAGCTTTTGTTTTTATTTTTCCTGTTAAGCACTTTGAGCTGCAGTCTGTATGAAAATATACAAATAAAGTTATTATTATTATTATTATTATTATTGTTGTTGTTGATCTAAGTGTAAATCAATTTTAGATAATGAGCTCTTTAGTAACATTGATCTGAGTGTGGATCTATCTGAGATAATGAACTCTTCACTAGCATTGATCTGAGTGTAGGTTTATCTGAGATAATGAACTCTTCACTAGCATTGATCTGAGTGTAGGTTTATCTGAGATAATGAACTCTTCACTAACATTAATCTAAGTGTAGATCCATCTGAGATAATGAACTCTTCACTAACATTAATCTAAGTGTAGATCTATCTGAGATAATGAACTCTTCACTAGCATTGATCTGAGATAATGAACTCTTCACTAGCATTGATCTGAGTCTGTCTTCGACAGCCTCACCAGACTAAGCACATGGCTGCTGCCTGTGTAGTGGAGTATTACAAATAAATAACAGATAAAAGATTGCAAGTGAAATCCATCTGTCATTTTAGCCATTCTTTCATTGTTCCTGGTGATAACCTGGCACTCATCAGTATCATGGTGGGTAGCCCTGCTCAGCCAGAGCTTCACTTTAATTGGCTCATTCATTGTTGAGATTGAAGGTTTTTTCCTGTCAGGGAATTCATCTCCATTCAGTGGCTGCAGCATTCGACCTTTGACCTTGACACAATATTGTCTGCCTGCTGGTCCGGTGAGTGCACGGTGGACATGATTTACTCCTGTCTGCGATGGTGCAGAACTGCAGAAGAGACCTTATCTACTGTAAGCCCAGCTCGGAGCTCAGGAATGTTAAAAGGACATTGGAATTTTATTGTTAATCATCTCCTTGAGATCCTCACTTTTAACAGAGCAGTAAAGCCTTTATTCCCAGCTTACACCTTGGCTGGGCTCTAGTTAAGGCTCTGTTGAATTAAAATAGGAATATTTAGGGCTGAGAACTGTGTGTTTGTTAGAAAGTTTACCCTAAAGTCGTCTGAAGGAGAGGAGAAAATTACCCCAGGAGATCCTGAGAAGATTGCATTAGCATACGTACATCTGGGCTGGGATTGATTGAATTTACAATGCGTTTCTAAAGATTTCTCAACCAGATTGAATATGAAAAATAAATGAATATTCTTCCAAAATGGAACAGATGTAGCTGTTCACATGTAGGCAAGTGTGTTGTGGGAAGGTTATATTAAATAAAAAACATGGAAAAAATAAAAGCCAACCATTCCTTTTTCCTTCAATTTGCAAGGAAATTAAGTTTTTCTGTGCCATGGTTACCTCTGTTCAAAAAGGCCTGTTTACAAATGGTGAAAATAATTTCTTAAGCACAAGCTGTCCAGCTGGGGATGGGACAGTGGGTTAGACTATCAACTAAGGCATGTATAAATGAACGCAAGAAAACTCCATGGCAGAGTAAACACAGAATGGGAAATATGTTACCTACGTGTTTCTCTGTGAGTCTGTGTTACCTGTGTGTTACCTGTGTTTCCCCTTTCTGCTGCCATGACATAGCATGACTCATCATGTGACTTTTATCAAGTAACTTCACCAGGATTCTCTATCTGCACCTACGGAGTGCATTAAACATGCTTTTAAACCCATTTCCTTAATAGCACAGATAGCTTCTTATAAGTTATGTGCACTTGTTCTTTAATTAAGTCTCATTAGTTTCATAATTGCTTATTTCCTTTTGGTACCTTAATACTGACAACAGAGATATATTAAATGATTCCTAAATTATGAGTGGAAGCATTAACCTGATGCTAACAGAGGGAAAGGCAAATTCAAAGAGGGAACTGGACTCAGTTCAGCATTGTAACTACAGACACTGTGCAGCACTGGAACTACATAAACTGTGCAGCTCTGTAACTACAGACACTATGCAGCACTGGAACTACAGACACTGTGCAGCTCTGTAATTACAGACACTGCACAGTGCAAAGCTCTAAACTATATTCAAATATAAGAATGATGAGAACATTCAGCCCATTGAGTCTCTTAGACTGACAAGCCCGAACATAACGATGAGCAGGGTGCCTTTCTAGGGCTCTGTCTCAACTACATAACCTGGAAACTGTTGCACACATTACTGTATGCTGAAGATTATTCAATAATAACAGTATTAATGTTGTTTTTATTATGAATGATATTATATTTATCTTTGAATAGTGTTCAATAAAAAAAAATTCACAAGCACTGTATGATAACTCAATCTATTTCAGCAAGACCCACAAAACAGCGAAGGCCGATATACTAAAGTAATTATACTGCATGTTAAGCACAGCCCTGAAGCAGCACCTTTTAAAAAGGGTATTATCCACCACTGCAATAGCATCCACTCAACTGCAATGAAAGTGTAATATGTGTGTTGGAGGAGACAGGAGGGGAAGAGTGCAGAGCTGTCACTGTCACACAGATTTATATCCATTGTGTGTTACCAATATATTCTGTTTCTTCTTCAAGACCTGTGACTAAAATAAGCTTTTCCCCCTGTTCAAACACAGAGCACTGGGGCATTTCAAGCAACATCAGGTTCATTTTCTACACGAAAAATACATCCTGAGCCTGTGCTGAGCACTCACTTCTAGCACTAAAAACTCTTATCTAAAATATTTATCAGAAATGTGTTTGTACTGTCAGGGAATTCTGAAACTTGAAAATTTTGACTGATTATACCTTTGAAGTAACATTTCATAACATTTTTGAAAGTAACTAATGTTCCCAAGTCTCCTTTGAATGTGTTATCGCTCAGACAAAACCCCCTTCAGACACGAGTTCAGGGGCACTGTTCAAGTGCATGTCAGTCCTTTCACTATAGTGCTAGTTTTGGCAGTGCTTCCTCCTGCTGATGCTCACCAGTACTGCAATCTATTCTTTAAGCCATTCTCCTTTAACATGCAATGGCAGAATTGATGAGAGTGGGGTGGAGGAATCATACAGTAAATCCCTTCCTGCCTAAACTGGACACTCCCAAAGGACCAGGCAACTATCCTTTCCCTGTGGGATTGCTACCGTCAGCTTACAGTGTGAATATTGTAGACCTGGTAATATTGATTATGAATTGGAACAGGTGGGGAACCTTGGAGCAGTTTGTACAAACATTTCAGGTCCTTGTTCACTCCAGGGAGACCTGAGAGTTTACCAGGAGAACTGCGCTCAACCCAAAAACTAACTGTTATGACTGATCGATTCGACCGATGGTATCCTGAATCTGTGCTGAATCTGTGAATCTCTGCTATCTTCTGGAACAAATCAATTAGCCTAAGAATGGTTCTGTTTTTAACACGGGTTACATTTATGATTAAATAATGGTTCTGTTTTTTCTGGGTTACATTTATGATTAAATAACTCAAGGACAAGTAAAATAACAAACTGAATCTTCATGTTCAAATGTCTTAAATAATTAAACTCTCAACGCTCTCTTCCCCCCTCTCTCAATTTATTTCTCTCTCCCTCTTGCCCTTTCTCTCCTCTCTCTCTCTCTCTTTCCATTTTGAGGTCTCAAAGGTACAAACAGAAAGAACCTCCAGATGAGAAAATAATGGCTCGTATCAATGATTCAGCCACTGCATTAAACTGTCTACTGACATCTGTAATGCCTCAGCAAGAAGTTAAAGGCTGAACCCTCTACTACAGTGGTACCCCAACACTCTACCACAACAGTACCCCAACACTACCACAGTGGTACCCCAACACTCGACCACAACAGTACTCCAACGCTACCACAGTGGTACCCCAACACTACCACAACAGTACCTCAACACTCTACCACAACAGTACCTCAACACTCTACCACAATGGTACCCCAACACTCTACCACAACAATACCCCAACACTCTACCACAACAGTACCCCAATACTCTACCACAACAATACCCCAACACTCTACCACAACAGTACCCCAATACTCTACCACAACAGTACCCCAACACACTACCACAGTGGTACCCCAACACTCTACCACAAGAGTACCCCAACACCCTACATCAGCAATACCCCAACACTCTACCACAACAGTACCACCCCTCTCTCCCTGACCCTCTTCAAATACGAAAAGGCTGAATTTCCTGAGCTCAAAGTCCTGCCAACCCTGTCTGTGACCATCGACACCAGGCACCAGTGAACTGGACAAAGGAAAACAAACAACAACATTTCTAATGCAGTTTATTTTCTCTGGTCCCTCAGAGCCGCTATCAAACCTGTCACCTCAAACCTGATGGAGGAGGAGGGTTTGTTTTGCGCTTAATTCCTGAGGTTTGGATGAAATTTGGCAGCTTTTTCACTTACTGTGTGATAGCTTCCCTGTACAGTTCTTAACTGGAATATTGAATTTCTCTCACACATTTTAAAATGTCACTTGTAATTTTTGGCTAATATGATATTCCCCATGGTAGAAACAGTTTAGTGGTGTTAGCGAGACACTTGTAGCATTAACTGAAATCAACTGACTTCTGTTAAAGAGGATTTATACATTACTCATATCATAAAGGAGTATTGTTTATGCATTGACAATTTTTTAAGTGTTAAGCTGTGTTTCCCAGTCTAACCGTGCTGGGTGAGTGTTAAGCTGTGTTCCCCATTCTGGCCGTGCTGGGTGAGTGTTAAGCTGTGTTCCCCAGTATGGCCATGCTGGGTGAGTGTTAAGCTGTGTTTCCCAGTCTAACCATGCTGGGTGAGTGATAAGCTGTGTTCCCCATTCTGGCCATGCTGGGTGAGTGTTAAGCTGTGTTCCCCAGTCTGGCCGTGCTGGGTGAGTGTTAAGCTGTGTTCCCCAGTCTGGCCGTGCTGGGTGAGTGTTAAGCTGAGTTCCCCAGTCTGGCCATGCTGGGTGAGTGTTAAGCTGTGTTCCCCAGTCTGGCCGTGCTGGGTGAGTGTTAAGCTGTGTTCCCCAGTCTGGCCGTGCTGGGTGAGTGTTAAGCTGTGTTCCCCAGTCTGGCCGTGCTGGGTGAGTGTTAAGCTGTGTTCCCCAGTCTGGGTGAGTGTTAAACAGGCACACATGAGAAAGACAGACGTGTTACACATTTATTTACAACCATATTTTACTCTGAATTATTTATGGGGGGGCTTGATCAATTATTGAAGGGGATTTTTACAGCATTGTGAGGTGAGCTCAATTATTTAGAGGCAATCTAGGGCTTGGGGTGGGGGGAATGTGTCGAATCGTCGGAACGGGTTGTCACATGAGGGTGAGGGGTGTGGCTTGGGTGGGTGTGGCTTCGAGAAGAGGAGAAGAGGTTGCCCCCCCAAGGCTGTCACTTCTGACCCCCCCCCCCCCACACACACATCACATACACACCTTAATTATACAGGTCAGTAGCGGCAGTCAGCCGCTTCGCCAAGGTTCTCACCTGATGCTCGTTCTGCACCTGTAATCTCAGAATCTCCCCCATTCGGTACAGTCACTCACAACAACCTCTACTTGTCCATGGTGAGCCGTTACATATCAGGACCATGAATTTAGCATTTTTTATGTTGGCCTTTGTATAAGTTTTTTTAAATATATGGTTCATACATAAAATCTTACATCTGTCAAAAAGAGTGACTTCTTTGAAGCTTTAAAAACACAATGTTATAAGAATTTGCATGTGACTATTGTCACTTCCAAAAAATGTCTCTCCACATTTGGCAGAAACTAAAAATGTGAATAAAAATCCACCATTTTTTGGCACAGGTTTCCTGTCGGGCTGATGGAACATGATTTACAGCACAGAAACCCAGGTATTCTGATCTCACTTGGTCACTGTGCATTTCACTCATTCTTACAAATAAGACTTAAAAGCTTCATTCGAGACCACCTGAGATTTTTTTTTAAATGTTCAAAAGCGTTTTGAAACTTTCAGATTCTGCAACTAGTTTATATGAGTGACAGTGCAATGAGCTGCACAACTGTAATGTTATTGAACACTGCAGTAGCCTTCACAAAGCTCTGGACCAGGGAGAAACGTGGTGGAGCGTGTGCAGTGGTGGAGCGTGTGCAGTGGTGGAGCGTGTGCAGTAGTGGAGCGTGTGTGGTAGTGGAGCGTGTGCAGTAGTGGAGCGTGTGCAGTGGTGGAGCGTGTGCGGTGGTGGAGCGTGTGCAGTAGTGGAGCGTGTGCGGTGGTGGAGCGTGTGCAGTGGTGGAGCATGTGCAGTAGTGGAGCATGTGTGGTGGTGGAGCGTGTGCCGTAGTGGAGCGTGTGCAGTAGTGGATCGTGTGTGTTGGTGGAGCATGTGCAGTAGTGGAGCATGTGTGGTAGTGGAGCGTGTGCCGTAGTGGAGCGTGTGCCGTAGTGGAGCGTGTGCCGTAGTGGAGCGTGTGCAGTAGTGGATCGTGTGTGTTGGTGGAGCATGTGCGGTAGTGGAGCGCATGCGGTAGTGGAGGGCATGCGGTAGTGGAGCGCATGCGGTAGTGGAGCGTGTGCGGTAGTGGAGCATGTGCGGTAGTGGAGCGCATGCGGTAGTGGAGCGTGTGCGGTAGTGGAGCGTGTGCGGTGGTGGAGCTTGTGCGGTGTAGGCAGGAGATAGTTAACACTCACGCCTGTCAGATACAGATCTCCAGGGTGGCTATTTGTTTTGGAGCTGCCTTTGGCAGGTCCGCTGGAGGCCTGTCAGGTTGCAGACAAACCCCAGCGTGTCCGGCAACCGTTCAGGCCTGCCTTTTCTCCTCAGAACCTCCACACCGGTCAGACAGCTGGTCCACGGAAATTCTTGCTCCAGGTGACAATTTCAAGTAAATGGAAAATCTTTGAAAGTCTTAGTAAATGAAAATGTGTTTAGCAGCGCTGAAATAAGGGGAAGAGGGTTCAGCTGAAGTACTTGGATCTCAGATGGATGTTGGAACAGGTTTCATTCATTCAGATCAAGGGAGCTGAAACAATCTGGCTTTGGTTCTCCCTTAAATGAATGGGTCCAATTACATGACAAGCGGGTCGCATTTAATTCCTCAGCAGTTAAATTGTTTCGGCACAAATTTCAACCAAGCGTTTGCAAAGGCCTTAAAGGCTTCTGAAGTTCATGGTATGAAATCACGAAAAAATTAAATCATTTAATTATTCAATTCCAAAAGGGGACGGGTTTAAAAAACAGAAACATGTGGAAGTTTTTATGAGGTTACATACACGAGGCCGTTATGAGAATGCACAAGCAAATGGGAGAGCAGGAAGGAGCAGTAAAGTTTGAGAAGAGAGTAGAGGAGAGAAAATGGAAGGCATTCGAGGGCTATGGAGGGAGAAAAGGCCCAATTCACAGAATCACTGTAAAATCTCTGAGTGAACGTTTGGTTCTTGTGTTGGAGTGCAATGTAATTTGTCAGTATGTTGTTTTTGGCCGGGGGGGGGGGGGGGGGGGGGGGGGGGGGGGGGGGGGGGGGGCAATGGGAAAAGGCGAGCGTGACCCTGGTGTCTCTCAGAATGAAGCGTGACCCTGACCTCCAGTCCAGATTGAGGGGAGCCAGTGTGTCTGAAAACCTGGACGCAGTTCAGCGAGTCAAGTGTACAATGAAGTCACCGAAACAATTCCCCTCAACACGAAGCAGAACAAACAGAGGGCACTGTTTCACGCGTGTCAAGAGGATTCAAAATGGCAGCTCAGATTGTGGAACTGGCCACGTTTCTGAACAATATGTTATTTTCTATTGCCAACGGTCACGGTCAGATCCTTCAGCCCAGACATGTGGTTAAGGGCTCTAATTCTGGAATCCTTCACCAGTTTACTTTTTCTTTTCAGACCTGAGCATTGTTGTATTAGCTTTGCCTTCGTTCACTCTTATCCTAGCCTACTCAGTGTGTAAAAGTTACAAATAAATTGTCAATTTAACAGAATTTAACAATTGTTCACCTTGAACCTTGCACTATGACAATTTATGATAACGATGGTAACAATGCCTTGTAAACCAAGCTTACTGCTAATAAATAATTAGCAAGCCATAAAGTATTCCCAGCATCATTAATAATGTTTAATTATGAATGAAAATTGAACACAATGTACCACAATATAATCTGCACTGACAGATAGTGCACTCAGAATATAGAGTAGCTATAACTTCTGACTGGCCGTGGAGAAGAGGAGCGGTCACAGTCTGCTACAGGCAATGTGTAAGCAGAGGTATGAGAAGGTTTATGCAACTGGAGCTGATGCAACAATGCTAACCTGATGTAACACCACTCGTAATTTAGGACGTAAAAAATGAAAGAATTATCAGAGGTGCTGTAGACGTACAGAGGAGAGTAACTTGCAGCTGGTGCTCTCGCCCGCACACATTATACATTCATGTGTGCGCGGCTCTGCTTAAAAAGGCTCAGGACGCCATGTCAGCATGTCTGGGGAGCAGCAGGTGAGCTCAGAAAATGCACCTGAGGGAAAAATAAACCCAAAGGTGCTTTAACAGGCCTCAAACCCTCTGCCCCAACGGCCAGTGGAATGATCCAGAAATGCCCCTTTTCCTGAGGAACAAAGGGACCACGTTTACCTTTGACACGGCTGGCTTCCTCTCCGGATGCCGACAGGTCATTTTCATTCCCAGAGTCATAGCCACAGGCATCAGTCTTTTTTAACGCTTCTTTTTCTTTAAATCTCAGGTCCAATTTATTCTGGCAGCTTGCTGGTAAAAAAATTAATAAATAACTGAGAAAATGACATAAACAATCTACACGTGCATAAATATGTGACGGATACTATGTTCATATTTTTGCATATGGCAATCTGCTCCATCTGCTCCTGCTGCTAATTGAATGAAAGTCGTGGCTCAAGCAGCACTGTGCAGACGTCATTCCCTGGGGGTGGGGGGGTAATTATCACGGCTGCTGAACGTAAACAGACTGAAGCGGGTTAACATTTATAAAGGACAGGGGGGGCACACTGGGGGCTACTGAGGCATCAGAATCCTATATAACCCCCCTATATATACCCCCTCCACCCCCTGCCATTGTCATTCTATGGATTTTTTACATTTATTTCAGCTAATTGGGTTGACATCAATCCCTTTTTATCCGCATTTACTTGTATGAAACAAACACTGAATAAAAGAATCCGTGTGAAGAAATAACAGTGCAGAGATAAATACACCCAAGAACAGAAGAGAGCATGGAGGAACACACTAGAGCAACACACTAGTGATTCACAGTGAAAGCTGACCATTGTCAGGCCATTGTTGCATTCTATAGTAATTTGATTAGCATGTTGAGAGGATGTTAGGAAATGTGTTCATTCCAGAAGACCTCTTTACCTAGTGGAAAACTGGTCCAAGCTGTGTAAAGAACGGATAATGAAGATGACTGGAATCCTTGTGCTGAAGTGACCAACTTTCCACAAATTATTTTATTTGCTTTTGTCTTTTTGCAGTGAACTGGCCTGTGTTATAGAAATTAGTTCTTCAGAAAAGATGCAAAACATATGAATGAAATGCTGAGGAATTTGAGCCTTGTGGCTAAGGGTCCAGTGGAGTACATCTGTATAACAAACATTCAGAGCTCACGTTACAGTGCCATCCACATCATTATATATTATTTCCACAGAGCCATTGTGCACGGAACCAATTTCAGGCAAGAAAATTACCCTGGGGATGATTTGTCACTGGGCACCAGCTAACTGCCATGGGGATGAATTGTCCTGGGCACAATTTAATCTAAATGTGGAAGTAATTGTTGGAGAGAGTAATTAGGGAAGTCAGCGTTTGATGGGTGTTTGGTACGAGATGGGCATTTTCAGCGGGCTGTGATGTGTAAGGATAATACACTGGGCCCATATTGCTGCAGTAAAACACAGACTGCATTTTTGAATGGGCTCCAGGAGTGCATTACTAGAGATAAAAATGTCAGCCAAATTAATAACTCCCTGCTATTATCATTATTATCATAATCTGCCACCACCATAAACACTGTATAAAGCCCCTCCCAAACTTTAGATAGTGGAGGTAGGCACGTGGGAACGGGACCCCTCACCCCCTTTAGTGAGTGGGAGGTGGTGATGGAGAACTATCAGTCCTGCTGGGGGGCCAGATTAGAGAGGAAGTGATGAGTGAGGGAGGGGGGAATTAAATAAATAAGTAAATGAAGGAATAAAAAGAGGAACAACAGAATGATGGAGGACTGAAAGGCTCTGCTTTTCAATCTCAACATCAAACAGGAGGGGGTTGGCAGTCAAGACTGGGGGTAGGGTGTTTGGGGGCAGTCAGGTGTGGTGGGGGCAGTCAGGGCCGGGGTGGAGGTTTGGGGGCAGTCAGGGCTGGGGGGGGGGGGGGTTTGGTGGCAGTCAGGGCTGGTGGGGAGGCACTGTGCGCACAGAAGAAAGAGGGAGAGGAGGGATGAAGGGAATAAAAACAGAATAGAGATATACTGTACATATCATGATGATATCTGGGAATTCAGGTAAGAGGACAGGTAAGGGAACAGTGTTTTGGGATGCGGTGGGGGATTTCAAATTCTCACAACCTGCTGTGTTGTAATTAACCTGAGCTATGCCATGATTAACCTGTGCTGTGCCATGATTAACCTGTGCTCAGCTGTGCTTAACTTGTGCTGAGCTGTGATTAACCTGTGCTATGTCATGATGTGATTAACCTGTGCTATGCTATGATTAACCTGTGCTGTGATGTGATTAACCTGTGCTGTGCTATGATTTACATGTGATGTGATTTACCTGTGCTATGCTATGATTAACCTGTGCTGTGCTATGATTAACCTGTCCTGTGCTATGATTAACCTGTGTTGTGGTGTGATTAACCTGTGCTGTGCTATGATTAACCTGTGCTGTGCTATGATTAACCTGTGTTGTGGTGTGATTAACCTGTGCTGTGCTATGATTAACCTGTGCTGTGCTATGATTAACCTGTGCTGTGCCATGATTAACCTGTGTTGTGCTGTGATTAACCTGTGCTGTGCTATGATTAACCTGTGCTGTGCTATGATTAACCTGTGTTGAGGTGTGATTTACCTGTGTTGTGCTGTGATTAACCTGTGTTGTGGTGTGATTAACCTGTGCTGTGCCATGGTTAACCTGTGTTGTACTCATTGCTGTATTTTAGCACAAATCTTTTACACATACTACCCACTCTGTCCCACTTGGACAGGAAATCACTGAACTCATCCCCTCCGCATATTTCACATCTGAGCTGCCATGACTGTTGAGTGCAGGGAAGACAGGCCACCTGCTGGACCCCCCCTCTAATTGGGGTGGAGAAGAGTCCCCCCTTCCCCTGTCTGCGTTCCTGCTCTCCCTCTGAACACTCCACACAACTTAAAAACTGGCTGACCCCCACCTGCACCACAGGCCGTGGGCCAGGAGAACCCAGCGCTCCGTTTCCCCTCGACTTAACGCTTTCTATGGGATTTGGACTGGCCCGGCGGGAGGACTCGGACCGGCCCGCAGAGGGCGTCGTGTCTGGGCCAACAGGCACTGTGGGACACTGAGATACCTTAGACCAGAGCAAGAGAAAGGGAAGTGGTTAGTTTCACACTGACATACACACTCACACACACACACACACACACATGCACACACACAAACACACAGACTCTAACACATCCCAGTGGGGTACGGAACCAAACTCTAACCCAACCTTGGTCTGGTACAGAGCCAAACTCTAACCCAACCTTAGTCTGGTACAGAGCCAAACTCTAACCCAACCTTAGTCTGGTAGGCTACAGAGACAAACTCTAACCCAACCTTAGTCTGGTACAGAGCCAAATTCTAATCCAACCTTAGTCTGGTATAGAGCCAAATTCTAATCCAACCTTAGTCTGGTATAGAGCCAAACTCTAACCCAACCTTGGTCTGGTAACAAGCCAAACTCTTATTTAGTCTGTCTGATGGTGTGAACCACTTTGTATTGAACATGCTTTGACCAGCCCTTTCGTATTTTCTATGAGTGTTGCGATGGCGTGCGCCAGGAGGGGGAGTCTGAAGTCGCGCGCCAGGAGGAGGAGTCTGAAGTCACGGGCCAGCAGAGGCGGTGCCTGAATGTGTGGGCGGAGCCTGAAAAGTGGTCTGTTGAGTGTAAAACTGCTGGTTCCGTAAACACGCAGAGCCCTGGACTACAGATGAACTGGAGACAGGTCCAAACTCCTCACTGTTTACGCAAGTCTGAGACACTGAGAGCACGTTTCATCCTCCACTGCCCTCTTTCCACTTGAAAGCCCCAGTCTGGCTGGAAGAAAAACAGGCCCCGCTGAATACCCAAACTGCATCTCTCGACGACACTGTTTGTTTTGTTGCTTCAGCATTCGACAACATGCAGTTGTGGAAAATGTGATTTAAGATTTAACTGAATTCATTAAGCGTGACCCAAGCAACTTCCAAATGCCGTTCTGCGCAAAGCCTGAAACACTAGAGGAACAGCAAGAAGAGGTGGCCTAAAAACAATGCTGTTTTTAAAAACTAAGTGAGAAAGATGTACTCATAGTGAATGATTGCATATTTGCATAAATCCACGGATTGCTTATGTTCAGTTTCTTGATTCTTGATGTTGGACACTGGACACCAACTCACTGCGGTTGGCACACAGCTTGAGCAAATTAATTGTATTTGAAACCATCATAAAGGTCACACTAAAGGTGACTGACAGAAAGTTTTGGGATAAAATGCACGGAGTGAGGGTGTGATGAGATGTGTGCTGGTGGACTGCAGTGTAGAGGAGAGCTGACAGGAACCTTTATCAGTCTATATACCCCAGGAGCTGAAATAACACTTTCAGAGTGGCAGTACAGCACATCAGAGAGGCTGGGGCCTCGCACACGTTATTGATGCCTGACCAAATTAACTGTGACAGGTGGCGCTCATGTAAGAAACTGTCCATCATAACTCACGGCAAGGCACCCGCCAGGCCGCGACTCATTTCTACGGCGGTAAAGACTGTTTCACTCCAGTGACATCAAATCAACGGGACACCAGCGATGGCAATGAATTCTTTATCGCCTGGAATATATTAACACAACGACATTGACCTCTATCCCCCAAGTGTACAGAATCCTTTTCACTGCATGGGAATCAGGCAACAGCACTTTTCAGGCATCAGGCAGATGTCTGCGTGAGAAAAATGTGTTCAATTGATTTCATTACAATAAAACGTGCTTTTTAATTTAAGAATTAAAAAAAATGTGAAAGCTTGTTTCATTAATGACACATCTCGTCCTTATTTTACACTGTTAACATATTTTGTTTAACACTGTGCATAAAATTGTGCAGTGCGGCTGGTTCTTTAACACAGGCAAACCCCAGCAGTGCGGCTGGTTCTTTAACACAGGCAAACCCCAGCAGTGCGGCCGGTTCTTTAGCACAGGCAAACCCCTTCAGCACTACAGATTTCCCATCTTCCCTCTCCCTGCTTGTGCACATGCTCAGATGCTAAATGTACCCAGAATCCTTCACGAAGAGATTTCCCTCTCCGAGAGTCCCATTTCCCAGCAGCCTTCCTCTCTTTTAATTGTAGAATCTTTGTCTTTCTTTTCATTGTTGAATATTTCACTCTTTCCTGTGGTGCTCCTGTTAGTGTAGCTCATTCCCGCTTTCATTGTTTGTCTTTCTGTTATTGCAACAGATGGAAACGGGAAGGAAAGCAATAGGGAAATTATATGTGATGTGTTGCCACTGAGACTGGTAACTATTAAAGTAAGGAGTATTAAATTATTTTCCATCCAATCGTGCTGCCAGAGGACCGGGGTGCAGACAGGGGATTCCTTGCCTCGGAGCTCCGGATCGAGGCCCTGCAGTCGAGTGCCTGCACAAACTGTACGTATGTCTCTGAAAAGCTTCTGAAATATGAGTGTAGGCCTTTAGTGAGGCTTTCAGCAAGACCCTGCCCCCCCTCGCTCACCACACACGCCCAGCGTACGCAACGCCTCTTCAGCAAGACCACGCTCCCCTCACTAACCACACACCCAGCGTACGCAACGCCTCTTCAGCAAGACCACGCTCCCCTCACTAACCACACACCCAGCGTACGCAACGCCTCTTCAGCAAGACCACGCTCCCCTCACTAACCACACACCCAGTGTACGCAACACCTCTTCAGCAAGACCACGCTCCCATCACTAACCACACACCCAGTGTACGCAACACCTCTTCAGCAAGACCACGCTCCCATCACTAACCACACACCCAGCGTACGCAACACCTCTTCAGCAAGACCACGCTCCCATCACTAACCACACACCCAGCGTACGCAACACCTCTTCAGCAAGACCACGCTCCCATCACTAACCACACACCCAGCGTACGCAACACCTCTTCAGCAAGACCACGCTCCCCTCACTAGCCACACACCCAGCGTACGCAACGCCTCTTCAGCAAGACCACGCTCCCCTCACTAACCACACACCCAGTGTACGCAACACCTCTTCAGCAAGACCACGCTCCCATCACTAACCACACACCCAGCGTACGCAACACCTCTTCAGCAAGACCACGCTCCCCTCACTAACCACACACCCAGCGTACGCAACACCTCTTCAGCAAGACCACGCTCCCCTCACTAACCACACACCCAGCGTACGCAACACCTCTTCAGCAAGACCACGCTCCCATCACTAACCACACACCCAGCGTACGCAACACCTCTTCAGCAAGACCACGCTCCCCTCACTAACCACACACCCAGCGTACGCAATGCCTCTTCAGCAAGACCACGCTCCCCTCACTAACCACACACCCAGCGTACGCAACACCTCTTCAGCAAGACCACGCTCCCCTCACTAGCCACACACCCAGCGTACGCAACGCCTCTTCAGCAAGACCACGCTCCCCTCACTAACCACACACCCAGTGTACACAACGCCTCTTCAGCAAGACCACGCTCCCATCACTAACCACACACCCAGCGTACGCAACACCTCTTCAGCAAGACCACGCTCCCCTCACTAACCACACACCCAGCGTACGCAACGCCTCTTCAGCAAGACCACGCTCCCCTCACTAACCACACACCCAGCGTACGCAACGCCTCTTCAGCAAGACCACGCTCCCATCACTAACCACACACCCAGCGTACGCAACGCCTCTTCAGCAAGACCACGCTCCCCTCACTAACCACACACCCAGCGTACGCAACACCTCTTCAGCAAGACCACGCTCCCCTCACTAACCACACACCCAGCGTACGCAACGCCTCTTCAGCAAGACCACGCCCTTCTCACTAACCACACACCCAGCATACGCAACGCCTCTTCAGCAAGACCACGCCCTTCTCACTAACCACACGCCCGGCATACGCACGCAACGGCTCTTCAGCAAGACCACGCCCTTCGCACTAACCACACGCCCGGCTTACGCAACGCCTCTTCAGCAAGACCTCTCCTCCTCACTAACCACACGCCCAGCATACGCAATGCCTCTTCCATCAGCACAAGCTGATCCAACAGTCTCTAAACCCATGTTTCTGCGATCGATACCACAGTTTGGATCAATTCCTTTTCAGTCAATCCAGGAAATAATTTTTAATTTATGAACAAATATTAAAATGCCCCTAATGATCCATGAGGATTTTTTAATTAACTAATTAAATTTAAATGTGTTTACTGATTTCACGGAATCGACCTGGTTCAGCTCAACACTCTGGTGCTATCAGCAGAGTCACAGAAGGAGCACACTTGAGACAGGCAGATGGGTGTGATTATCCACAGTCTCCCTCACCTGGATGAGTACCTACAGAGTGAAGGGGTGGGGGGCAGGGTTCGATAGCCCCGGCGAAAGAAGGGACTAATCACTGCTAGATCAGATTTCTCAACATGAGCCCTACAGATCTCTGCAGGGGTGCGGGTTAGGCTGTGGTCATGAGTCACAGCTTGAAAACATGACATCAAAAATCATCAGCTGTTTACTTCATGCAGGACTGTTGTCGATTGCTTCTTTTCGTGGTCCCAGGATCAACTGAACCGGGTGAATAAACGGGTGTAAGGGCGCTCCACAGCTACATTATATCTTTAATTAAGGCAGTAGTGAAGCTTTATATGCGTATATTCACTCATTCCAAAAGTGGCTGTAAAGATAGCGATAAAGTCCATTTTGGTCACGTTGGAGGCCAATTTTTCTGCTGATTCTACTTTGCCTTTCCCTGTGCGATTAAGAGTTCCGTTCCTCTGGAACTTTTTATTAGCCCCTTTTATGGCTTCCGTACGTTATTTCGAAAGGTTACCCGGTCAAAGATGTGAATCACAAAGTGCTCCTCTCAGCTTTACTAGCTGGTGAAACTCTTCCTATCCTATGCAAAGAGAGGCCCTTAATATCCTTTTATTAAAGGAGTGGAAGGCAGATAAATGGCAAATGGAGAGTTGTGTGTGGAAATGTACACTGCAAAGTACTCCATGTTCCTGCACGCATGTCCCATCATACACTGCGCTCCTTCTGGACAGTGATGATCAGAGAGTTTGGGGGGCAGGGGGGAACGCAGCGGAGCCTCTGTCTCGGGGCAGAGGGAGGGCACATCTCTCTGACTGAAATACAAAACAGAGGCCCCTGTCCTCTCCTGAGGTCACCACCCAATCAGCGAGCTCCGCAGGGGTCAGAGGTCAGGGCCAAGCACTTTAAAGCATAGTCAGTTCCTGAGGGAGAGAGGCTAGGGGGCTGGAGTGTGTACACACAGTGACCTTTAGATGTGTCACGCATAAATGCAGCCTTTCAGCCGCTCTGGCACACCATCGCTCGATTTATTGGGCTGTAATTAATGGCAATATTTTGATGTGTTGTGATGGGTGCTAATTCATGTGCTTTGAATTTACCTCCACTGGCTTCCTTGGATAAGTTAAATCACCTGACACACCGATATTTATCCCCGGACAAATGAGAAATGTCAGGGGAAGAATTGAGGCCTGAAGCCTGAAGCGGCTGTTGCCTGGGTCTCTCTCTGTTTCCTTCAGCAACAGGGTAAACAGAGAGAAAGAAACCAAAACAAACCTCCTTACTCTCATACCTTTGCCTGTACTTAAGACACTTGAATAACATTTTATGAATCACAGACCATTTCTCTGTAAATTTGGAAACACCTGTCTTTGTCAAGGCAGCCTATTCCAGTCACTAGGAGATCAGATTCAAATAAGACAAAAAAGAAAACAGACACCGGAGGAATCATTTGCTGATTCTAGGGTTCATCGTGCTTTAGGGTGTCATTTCGCCGCATTGAGTGCTTTTATGGAAATGGCATCAACATTTACAAGCCCTAAATTGAGTAGTTGTTGCCCATGTTCATAAAGGACATCACACCGGCTGGTTCCATCTGAGAGGACCGGCTGTTTTAATAACGCTGTCTCACTGAAGTCTGGCTGAGCTTCATACAACAACTCCTCACAAAGAGACTGAAGTATACACAGGGCAGGTTAGGTCTGTAGTTTACTTTGCAGTTACAGTTTAATGTATATCACAAACTGGAGCTGGAATTGGATTGATTGGGGGTGTTTTGAGGGAAAAGGTCAAGGGGTCTTTAAAAATGAACCCCGGGGTTTGAGCACATAGATATTTGATGGGCTGTAGGCGATACATCTATAAATTCTAGGCCTTTTGAAATATAAAATGTATTTTAGAGTACTACATTTTGTTCCTTATGACTGCTCACTTTGCATATGATGTCAGATAAATTAAAATACATCAATAAAAGCAAGGGAAAATGGGACTCATAGTGGGAATTGACTCATTTTCTAGTTGGAATCATTAAACACAAAGAGCCGTAATAGTCTTTTATTTCACTTATATAGCATCCTGTAAAATGTGCTTGTTTAAAGTTAATGGGCACACATTCTTGTTTTCATTATTTGCAAGTCTTAGCCACTTAAATGTCTCATAATATCCTGTGTAGTTGATTTTCATATGTTTTTCTTGTAGAGCATATTCTCCAGCTGGACTAGCCTGTGCATGGGTGAATGTGGGCTAGCAACTCAGAAACCTCCACCGTGTAAGGCAACACCAAAGTTATGGGGAAAAAATGTATGAAAGTTTCGATGAAAGTAAGTGTTAGTAGTATAAATGGCAGTAGTAATACATAGTAAGAGCAGCATAGAGCAGAGCAGCATACCTCTCTGTAACACTTTGTACTGGTGTGTGTAACTCTCTGTAACTCTGTACTTATGTGTATAACTCTCTGTAACTCTCTGTACTGGTGTGTGTAACTCTCTGTAACTCTGTACTCATGTGTATAACTCTCTGTAACTCTCTATACTGGTGTGTGTAATTCTCTATACTGGTATGTGTAACTTTCTGTACTGGTGTGTGTAACTCTCTGTACTTTTCTGTGTAACTCTTTGCAACTCTCTTCTGGTGTATGTAACTCTCTGCCCTGGTGTGTGTAGCTCAGTAGCTTCCCCCGCTGGTGTGTGTAAGTGTAATCAGAGCTTGAGTGTGTCCGCCCCAGTGTCTCCAGTAGGGCTTGAGAGGGTCCCTCAGACCCAACCCACAGAGACAGGCGCAATGGGAAGTTGGCAGAGTTCGGTCAGAGGCGTGTCCTAAACCCGGCGAGCTTCGTTCATTTTTCAGCGATAGACACTTGTGAGAAACAACAGGCCCCTCACTGGCCCTCCAGGCTTACAATGTCACCTCTCACTAACACACTGAGCATTATTCTATTCTACGAAGCATATCAGATACACAGAGAATCTCACATATGAAACAGCAATATTTATTTATTTATTTTAAGAAGCTGTCAGGGTGCTTTATTTTCCGTGCATCATCACAAAATTTATTCATTCTGCAGCCCAGTTGCACTTTGTTGCATTTTAATCAGGGTTCTCAGATGTGGGCACATTAAACAAGGCAATAAACAGCTCGAAACAGACTTCTTTAGCTAAAATACTGCCTTTCATTTCCATTGACTCTCAGTAAATGAACCTAGATGGGCTGTTTGCCCACCGTCAGATACTGATGCCAAACCACTGCAGTTCATTTAAACAGGTTACCCTTTATGTAGGCATATGCACAGTGAGATTCATGTGTTTCAAAATTTCCAACAAATTAAATCTTTTTTAAATATTGTGTTTATAAAAAGTAATGTTATATCAGTCATTTAAATAATGTAATTAAGTCAGTAAGATATATATTTCCTAATTAGATTATCAAGATTTATTATTATTATGATTATGATTATTATTAGTAGCAGTAGTAGCAGCAGTAGTAGTATTAAGCATAGTAGTACGTATTAATATATTTTCTATAGTGTACTCACAGCAAAAACAATTAAAAACAAAAATGATAAATATTTTAGGATCCAACAGAATATCTTACTTCAGTGTAAATTGAATATATGTACAAAAGTTGAATATATGGGTATATGTGTGTAAAATTTAAAATGAAAACAGGGAAACAAATAGAACAAGAAATACTACAGAAACAATTTTTTAAACAAAATGCAAAAGGATAAATTAAAAACTGTCAAAATTATTAAATGACTTCCGAAATGTTTTATTTTTTTAAAAGACTAATGATAATAGTTTTTTACAATCATTTTGGAACTCATTTCAGAACCTTGAGGTAATTTTTCTAAATTGTAGACTAGACCTGTGTCAAATACCGAAATAAAATACTTTGTATTTGTAAATACATTAAATACTATTTGAAGTGTTTTCAAATACATTTGCCCAAACAAATTATTTATATTTGAAGATTTTTCAAAATAAAAATTGAGAAACAAATAGTTGTATTTGAAGTATTTCAAAATATTCAAATACTACATTTTTTGATTATTTCAAATACAAAACAAATACAATTTTAGTATTTGCAAATGCTTAATTTAAATATCGTTCAAATACTATTTCAAATAAATAAATGTCAAATACTTTCATTTAATACAGTGCCCAAGAATGCAGCAGCTTTAATTAAAATGTTAAAATATATATTATATGTTGGATTCATCTTTTGCCAGGGTAAAGGATGTCATCATTCAATGGTGATTGAGCACACCTGGCATTAATCAGCCAATCAACACTACTATATAAGGTGCTTGTTCAAACGCAGGTGTTGAGTGTTTGGAGCCGTTTTTTAAATTTTTTATTTTTTTTAAATTTAATTTTTTTTTTTTTTTTTTTTTTTTTGGAGAGTTGTGTGCCTGCCATGTTTTGACCCTGCCTTGTGTTTTTACCCCTGCTTGTTTGAGAATCTCGTCTGGTTACCGACCCTTCTGAAAGCCCACTGACTACGATTAAGATTCACCCCGCTTGTTGATTAAGATTCACCCCGCTTGTTGTTTAAGATTCACCCCGCTTGTTGATTAAGATTCACCCCGCTTGTTGATTAAGATTCACCCCGCTTGTTGATTAAGATTCACCCCGCTTGTTGATTAAGATTCACCCCGCTTGTTGATTAAGATTCACCCCGCTTGTTTAAGATTCACCCCGCTTGTTGATTAAGATTCACCCCGCTTGTTGATTCAGATTCACCCCGCTTGTTGATTAAGATTCACCCCGCTTGTTGATTAAGATTCACCCCGCTTGTTGATTAAGATTCACCCCGCTTGTTGATTAAGATTCACCCCGCTTGTTATTAAGATTCACCCCGCTTGTTGATTCAGATTCACCCCGCTTGTTGATTAAGATTCACCCCGCTTGTTGATTCAGATTCACCCCGCTTGTTATTAAGATTCACCCCGCTTGTTGATTCAGATTCACCCCGCTTGTTGATTAAGATTCACCCCGCTTGTCTGATTAAGATTCACCCCGCTTGTTGATTAAGATTCACCCCGCTTGTTTGATTAAGATTCACCCCGCTTGTTGATTCAGATTCACCCCGCTTGTTGATTCAGATTCACCCCGCTTGTTGATTAAGATTCACCCCGCTTGTTTGATTAAGATTCACCCCGCTTGTTGATTCAGATTCACCCCGCTTGTTGATTAAGATTCACCCCGCTTGTTTGATTAAGATTCACCCCGCTTGTTGATTCAGATTCACCCCGCTTGTTGATTAAGATTCACCCCGCTTGTTGATTAAGATTCACCCCGCTTGTTTGATTAAGATTCACCCCGCTTGTTGATTAAGATTCACCCCGCTTGTTGATTAAGATTCACCCCGCTTGTTGATTAAGATTCACCCCGCTTGTTTGTTTGCATCATGGCACCTGTGAAGTCTAAGATCATAAGATTCTATGACCTGCCTGAGGAAACTGAAGGAAACTTTAAAGCTTCTTGCAGACATTGCAACAGTCAGATATCCTGCTCCTTAAGAGCCCTCTCCAACCTGCATGCACATATCAGGGTAAGTCGTTTACCGTAACAGTATTTGATTGTGTTTGTTGTCATATGTTTTAGATCTTTCTGTGAATAGAGTGCTGGTTTAGTCTCACTCTCACTGTTCTTGGTGAAGCTGTTGCTGTCCTTACCCCCTTTGAGGTAGCCACAGACTGTGTGCAAGGCTCCAACATTGTTACAGCCAGCTACATTATTCCATGCATCAGGGGACTGTCCAGCTATCTGAATCACTTCGCCTGCAAGCACAACGGTAAACTCATTAAAAGCCTGAGGGCAGCGAATGACAAGAGGATTACCATCTACGAAGAAAATCCAACATACCAAATGGCCTCAGTACTAGACCCACGTTTCAAACTAGCGTGATGTACTACCACTGAGAGGGCAACACTCACAGCTGATCTTCAGCATCTTGCGGCCAAGTTCACCGTCACAGTTGCTGAGCTAAGTGAACCTGCAGCGAAGACTGGAATGGAGATGCCATTTAATTTTATGGACCAACCAAACCCGACGCAATCTGGAAGGGATGCTATCGTCCAAAAGGAAATTGACGAATATTTCCTAATCCCACGTCTGCACCCAACAGCAGATCCTCTGCAGTTCTGGAAGACCCATTGGCGGACGTATCCAGCGCTCGCTAAAGTAGCTGCAGACTACCTGCATCGTCTGCAGCTGTGGACCGTGTATTCGGCCTCCGTGGCCGTATCTTTCGACCACACCGCTGCTCACTTAGTGATCAACTGTTCGAGACTGTTGTTTTTGAAATGCAACAAGGCTCATGTATAATAAATATCAGTATCTGTTCTGAATAAAACATTCATTGAGAACTATACATTATCTTTGTTTTGTATTTTTTTCCTTTTAGATACACAGCTTTCCGCCTTTTGTCATGCCAACATTTTGGTGAATACAGCTTCTGATTTATTTACCCAGTTAGGAAAGAAGGTCAATACTGTTCAATCTGTTCAGTACAAACATAGCATGCTAGTTAGCTTTAGCAACAACACTGCTTGTATAATAAATATGACAAGAAAATCCACAAAATAGATTCACAAGATTAAAAGAGTAATGAACTTAGTAATTAAGTAATTAAGGTTTATTTCCTATACAATAAAGGTAATCTTCAGGTATCCCCCTGCTTTCAGTCTTCATGCTAAAACAAACATGCTGTCTTTGTACTGAACACACCAAGATGATAATGGTATCAATATTCTTGTCTAACTCTGGGGAAGTCGATAAAGAAATTTATTTTAAATGTTGGGAGTGTCCCATTAAAGAAAATAAGGACATGTGTTTAATCGGTTAATCCTTATTATTTGAAACTGAGAAAATGTGAAAGAGAGTTGCTGAAAAGTTTTAAAGGCACTATAAATACTGTGGACAAATGTGTTCGGCATAGAAGGATTAAAGGCGCTGACTATTTGCATAAATAAATCAAATACTTTTATTTATTTGCATAAATAAATCAAACACTAAGTAAAAAGTACTAAGGTACTAACCTTTTTTTAAAGTTTGGTATTTGATTGCTTTAAAATAATAGCATTTTGAAACACAATAAGTAATCAAATCCTTTTTTTCAATTACATTTTTGTCTCCAAAAAATTCTAATACGAGTATTTAAAAGCCATGACATACATATTTGACACAGGTCTGTTGTAGACTCAAAACCGATAATCAAAATCGAACTCAAAACATTTTTCAAAACTCAACACCTTTTTCAACTGCATAAATACAATACACATAAACCTAAAATAATTTGTTCACTGAACCAAATTCACAATTACACAACTTACCATCAAAGTATTAACATTTCAAAATACACACATTACATATGTGACTATTTTATTACAATGCATCAAACTATCAATTAATCCAACAGCTCAAAACGATAAGTAACTATAGCATTATTAATAATGCATAGATTTATGGAAGCTGATGGGGGGGGGTTTATGGAGGGGGGGGGTACAGAGGACAAGGCCATGGACCAAGACAGTGACGGCAACAGCAAAGAGTGTCCAATGAAATCCAAACAATAGTTGTGGATTTTGTCATAAATCGTCATAAATCATGGCATGACAATGACAACAGCTACAATGATTCAGCCAAACCTCAGGAGATCAACAGTGGCCTCAATCATCAGAACTTTCCGCCATGAGAACCGGTAAGTCTTCACATTGCACTATGCATTACTCTCAATTGTCAAATTACTGTATAATGCATGCCACTGCATACCACACATTAGGTGTTGTGATTGAATGTTGTGACATTCTTTGGTTTTCCTGACAGAATTGACATACGCCTGGTCGAAATTCAGCGGCATATCATTGACAATGACGACATGTTCAACAAGGTGGAGGCCATAAGTCTGCCGCCTATTGCATGCATTCTGAAAAGGCACCAGGTGTCTCTAAAAGAGATGGTGCCTTTTGAAAGTAATGCAGATAGAGTGAAGCAACTGCATGTTCAGTTTCAAGATTCCTGTTATCAAAGATTCAAGTTTGATCTACATTATTCTCTAGGATAATTTTTCTTTCAATTTATTTTTAGAGGGTGATGGAGCTGGATGCTGCAGAGAACCACCGCAAATTCCTCTTTGTGGACGAGGCAGGCTTCTGCCTCGTTTTTTTTTTCGTAGCTAGAATTACTGTATTATTTGTTGCTATGATTCAAACAAACCTATGTTGTAATTGTATTTTTTTAAATAAATTTTGTTCAATGATTCCACTCTGTTCTACTGGCTCTACAATTCCCTTTATTTAAAACTACAAAAAGAGTCATATTGAAACATGTATCAAGTATGTTTTACTGCAATATTAAAGGATTGTAAAAACAACTAAACAGTGAAGCTATCTGTATGTTGTGTGTGAGTGATCTAAACTAATGTTCCTATAGTATTTCATGATAAATTAATTATTTGAACGAATGATTCTGAAGAGCAATGTTACTTCAAAAATATGAATGCACAATGCAAGGCTTTGAACATAGGACAGGCTGTGTGTTACAAGTGCTGGCCATTTAGAGTTTTGTGTCTAAGGTTTTGAAAATTGAGCACAAACTTGTGAGATGAGCGCCAAAGTGATTGTAAAAAAAAAACTAAGTTTAAACAAAAAATAGACATAAATCCCATGTGGATGAGCATCTGTAAAACGTAAGGATTACATAGCCAATCTGTGTGAAGTTTGCACTTCCTGCAGTACTCTGAACTGGCTGGAATGAAATGAAAGTCACCTTAAATGCACTCATGTAATACTCCACTTCATTCTGTAGCAAGGTTTGATTAGATTTTTTATTTTCCTCTTTTTTTAGGTTAGCACTTTTGGGCCACTCTATTAAAAATCTGCTGTGCTCTGAAATATTACCATTTAATGGCTGCAAACTATCAAGTAATCTAGGAATAAATGATTATATTCATTACATAGAAGAAATGTCAGAATACTTCATCAGCCTAATGCCATATTCGATCTAGGGATGATTTTGTAATAGATTAAGTATATGGGGATCAAAATATCTGGGAATTAACTATATAAATAAGCATAATATATAACATACACCAGAGCAAATTTATATTTTATATAATGTTTTAATGACATTTACTGCCAATAAAAAAATGAAGATTATAAAGAATATACATTCAAATATTTTGATAGTGATCTAAAGTACACAGTATGACTGGTGTTAGTGTAACCTGTCTGTACAAGAGAAACCTGAGCGGAGGGAGCCCGTCTCTACTGCAGGAGGATAAACAAATCAAAGCCTTGAACTGACATAGAAAGGGACTCCCTTAATGTGTGTGTGGGTGTGGGTGTGTGTGTGTGTGCGTGAGTGTGTGCATGCGTGAGTCCATATGTGTGCATGTTTGTGCATGCGTGTGTGTGAATGTGTGTGACTGTGTGTGTGAGCGTGAGTGTGTGTCTGTGTGTGTGCATGTGTGAGTGCATGTGTGTGTGTGTGTGTGTGTGCGCATGAGTGAGTGCATGCGTGCATGCGTGTTTGTGTGTGCATGTGGGTGAGTGTGCGTGTGCATGCGTGTGTGCATATGTGTGCGTGTTTGTTTGTGTGCGTGCATGTGTGTGTGTGTGTGTGTGTGTGTCTTTGTGTGAGTGCGGCAGTGTAGTACAGTGGTTAAGGAACTGGGTTTGTAACCGAAAGGTCGTCCCCCGTAGAGGGACACTGCGTTACCCCCCCTGAGCAACTACTTCAACTGAATTTGCTTCAGTCTACAGTAGCTGTAAATGGATACTATGTATAAATTCAAAAATGCTGTGTAAGTCGCTCTGGATAAGAGCGTCTGCTAAATGCCTATAATGTAATGTAATGTAATGCGTATCTGCCTGAGTGTGTGTGGCTGTATGCCCGTGCGTGTGTGTGTGTGTGTGTGTGTGTGTATAACTCGTACTGTGGAAGCAACGAGAGCCACAGAGTCCAGTACCAGCACTGCCAAATCACTGCACTCCCCTAATCCCCCATAATCCTCTCTGTCTCCAGGCAGGTGATCACAGCTTGCAGCTCCGCTCTGATGTTTGTGGCCTGAGTGGAATACAGCGCCTCGTTTCCACCCCTCACCCCGAAAACAGTGAGAATATACCACCCATTCTATACCTTTACCTGTATCTCCACATAAGTGGAGTACCCCGCAGAAGTTGTTGCCCTCTGTCGTGGTCCGTGTTGGAATATCAGTTCCTCCTTGTGTGTGCTCCTGAGGATGCTGGGTAGAGCTGCATGCCAGGCCCCCGCCCATTCCCTCCCAGCCCCCTGTGAACTTCTCACCCCTGATCCGCCGCTCTGGCCTCTGTCCAACCCCGACTCCACCTCACAGCGCGGCGATTTCACAGAGTTTCACAGATCAGTCAGCGCGGACTCGCGCGTTCCCGACTCTGGCCCTCCTTCCCAAATATCCCTGGAATTTTCCTGAGTGACAGGGCTTAATAATGTCCAAAAGTAATTCTGAAGTATTAAGGGCCTGCTAACGAACATTTGGAATCATGTCAGGAACTGGAATCTTAGTCTGGATTTAGTGTCTCTGTGTCTCGTTTGCAGTGCAGAGAGTAATGAGGTGGTGAATATTTCAGCAGTGAAAATATACATACATGCTCATATAGAAGAGATTCTCATTACATTCTAGGTAAATTCCTCTCCATAACGAGAAAGCAAGTTTCAGCGACCATCAATAAGCCTCTGATCCAACTTATCTTGTAAAGAAACACATGCCCTGTGTGTGGATTTGTCTTTTTACATTAAAATACATTGACGAGAATAATGAACGCACACGTATATTAATATGCCGTGAAATTGCGTGTGAAGTTAGCATTAGCTAGCAACGCAAAGGCATTACTATAATGTCTAAGAATGTGCACTGCACGCTGATCTCAATCTGTGATAAAGTGCCATCTGTGGGTTTCTTATAGTCCCGTTTCTAACTAGAAGCATTGAGTTAGGTGGCCTGTTCCAGAGCCGGGCCAGATTAAAAAGCCGTGAGGTTATTATTGTAGCTTCCCTCGTCATGGACGGTCTCTTTCTTCCACTCTCTGGTTTCCAGGAGGGATTAGAGCGGCTGTGTTTCTCATGGCTGCTATCGCTACATCTCCGCATGTCCCACAATCCTTTGCTGCCGCCCTCTCGCTCAGAACGGGCAGCGACAGATTTTTCAGCTTTGGGTTTTAATTTGATTAGATGTGCCAGAGTAAAATGGATACAGTTTTTCATTCCACTTTCAGGACAGGGTGAATGTTGTGTTTGGCTGAGGCTGTGAGGAGCCATTGTGGGGGAAAATGAGGCAGGAGAATGGGGGACCAGTGCGGCAGAGGGGGGCACTGGAGAGGGGGCACCAGAGGGTACCCAACTGTCATCAGGTTCTAATTCTCATGCACATTTGTAAATCACTAAAAGGTTTCAGTCTCTAATTAAGGACTTTTTGACGTGCCAAATAAAACAGATTTGTTTTACCTTTTCTGGAACAACCCCCCCTCCCCCCAAAATGGCAGCAGAGTGTATCAGGAATGTCATTTCCCCCCTTGAAATGCAAAGCTTTGATTGGGTTTATTTATGTGATGGTGGAACAGAATGAGGAGAGATATGTTCAAACAGCACCGCAGGGTGCCTTACACAAGAGCCAGGTGTGCTTTGCTCATGGATTCATTAACACTGTTTTACACACTATAAATACCACACATTATGTAATTCCCATAAATCAGACAGCAGGGCTGGATGTGCCATGCCAACAAAAACAAAAAAAACAACGCCCTGTCGTGTCAAGCCCAAATCAAAAGCTCTGAGAATTAAGAAAACTGAAAAAAACGCAGGCAGGGATGTGTGGGATAGCAGGGCTGGTACTGTGAGTTAGCAGGGCTGGTAGTGTGGGTTAGCAGGGATGGTAGTGTGGGTTAGCAGGGCTGGTAGTGTGGGTTAGCAGGGCTGGTACTGTGAGTTAGCAGGGCTGGTAGTGTGGGTTAGCAGGGCTGGTAGTGTGGGTTAGCAGGGCTGGTACTGTGAGTTAGCAGGGCTGGTAGTGTGGGTTAGCAGGGCTGGTAGTGTGGGTTAGCAGGGCTGGTAGTGTGGGTTAGCAGGGCTGGTAGTGTGGTTAGCAGGGCTGGTAGTGTGGGTTAGCAGGGCTGGTAGTGTGAGTTAGCAGGGCTGGTAGTGTGGATTAGAAGGGTACCAGCCGTGTGGGTTAGCAGGGCTGGTAGTGTGGGTTAGCAGGGCTGGTAGTGTGGATTAGAAGGGTACCAGCCGTGTGGGTTAGAAGGGCTGGTAGTGTGGGTTAGCAGGGCTGGTAGTGTGAGTTAGCAGGGCTGGTAGTGCGGGTTAGAAGGGCTGGTAGTGTGCGTTAGCAGGGCTGGTAGTGTGGGTTAGCAGGGCTGGTAGTGTGAGTTAGCAGGGCTGGCAGTGTGGGTTAGCAGGGCTGGTAGTGTGGATTAGAAGGGTACCAGCCGTGTGGGTTAGCAGGGCTGGTAGTGTGGGTTAGCAGGGCTGGTAGTGTGGATTAGAAGGGTACCAGCCGTGTGGGTTAGAAGGGCTGGTAGTGTGGGTTAGCAGGGCTGGTAGTGTGAGTTAGCAGGGCTGGTAGTGCGGGTTAGAAGGGCTGGTAGTGTGCGTTAGCAGGGCTGGCAGTGTGGGTTAGCAGGGTTGGTAGTGTGGGTTTGGAGGGATAGACTGGAATACGGCCAGATTACAGCGCCCCCTGCTGTCTGTGCTCTGCCCTCATCTCTCATAGTCAGGGGAGCTACCAAACTGTGAAGGGTATCAATATATGAACACGACTAATTTGAAGTCTGGCAGGACCATGAATCATTTTTATTATAGGGGTTGAGGGTTTGTGTGTGTGTGCGTGCACAGTGTGCGGTGTGCGTGTTGCAGTCCTTTTCTTTCTGTTGTTTTGTGTGTGCGTAGATGTGTGCCCCCCCGGGTACTGCGTGGGTATCTGCACCCAGTTAGCTGCACCTGAATCGGGGGCCTTCTCGTCCGGGTGTGGAACAGGGTTTGAATAACAGCACAGTTTCCAGAGAACACTAAAGAGTTATATTGTTCTGTCCATCCGTCCGTCTGTGTGCTGGAGTCACTGTTCACAGGGCCTGACAGACAAAAAAACACTGCTGTTCAAACACAGTCAGACAGATCCACCGGCATTCTATCACCACACACATGCACGTACACCTACACACACACACACATACACACTCCCCATGGCCAACCTCACCAATGTGCAATTTATTTTTCAATTATCAGATTGCAGACTGCTTATATACACTCAGCATTGTTTCTGCTGGGATGTGGGCAGATCTGCGGTTTACCCTGCGCCTCCCCTTCCACATTCAGTCACCCTGCGCCTCCCCTTCCACATTCAGTCACCCTGCGCCTCCCCTTCCACATTCAGTCACCCTGCGCCTCCCCTTCCACATTCAGTCACCCTGCGCCTCCCCTTCCACATTCAGTCACCCTGCGCCTCCCCTTCCACATTCAGTCACCCTGCGCCTCCCCTTCCACATTCAGTCACCCTGCGCCTCCCCTTCCACATTCAGTCACCCTGCGCCTCCCCTTCCACATTCAGTCACCCTGCGCCTCCCCTTTCACGTTTAGTCACCCTGCGCCTCCCCATTCACGTTTAGTCACCCTGCGCCTCCCCATTCACGTTTAGTCACCCTGCGCCTGCCCTTCCACATTCAGTCACCCTGCGCCTCCCCTTCCACATTTAGTCACCCTGCGCCTCCCCATTCACGTTTAGTCACCCTGCGCCTCCCCTTCCACAGTCAGCCTGCGCCTCCCCTTCCACATTCAGTCACCCTGCACCTCCCCTTCCACATTCATTCATCAGTTCATCTCTTATCACTGGCTTCATGCACCTGAGACAGGAGAAACACTGCCATCTAGTGGACCATACATAATATAAGAACAGGCAGCCAAGTTTGTGTGCATGTGTGTGTGCATGTGTGTGTACATGTGTACATGTGTGTTTGCATGTGTGTGTGCATGTGTACATGTGTGTGTGCATGCGATTGTGTGTGTGAGTGTGTGCATGTGTGTGTGCATGTGTACATGTGTGTGTGCATGCGAGTGTGTGTGCATGTGTACATGTGTGTGTGCATGCGAGTGTGTGTGTAGTAGTAGTAGTAGTACAGCACATTTATAGCTGGGAGACGATAATGATGCTGTGCTTTTTTTGAACTCTTGTGAGTCATTACTGATTGGCCTGTGAAGTATGAGTGGGGGTATATACATTAGTGGAGGTATATGAAAAGCCCGTACCTTCAGACTCAGCAACAGCTACTTTCCCTGGGCCATAAGAACTCTTAAACAACAAATATCTCCTGTATAAATATAAACTGTGCTAAATTCTCTGACTGTTTTTTTTTATTTTATTTTATTTTATTTTTTATTTCATTTCTTGCATCCAATCCATTTTTTTTTTTTATATTTCCGACTGCTGCTGATTTTGTGTTATATCGATACTGCACTGTGCTTTTTTTGCTGTTTTTATTTTTTTTTTGCTTTTTTATTTTTTATTTATTTTTTTTTTTTTTTTTTCTATTTTTATCTATTTTTTTTTTTTTTTTTTTTTTGTGTGTGTGTGTGTGTGTCGTCATGTCTTATCTCATGTGTCATGTCATGTCAAAAATGTTCCTGGTTCCTGGTTAAATTAATATATAATATATAAATAAAATAAAGCTTTTGATATAGTATAAGTGGGGGTATATATATATGGGGTGCATATATGAGGGGGGTGTATACATGGCCAAAAGGCATCTCTAACCTGTTTAATGCAGGTACAGAGAAAGCTTTGATTAGCTGATCATGTGAGAGCGGGGAGCTGGCTCCGTTCCCAGGAATGTGATCCAGTTTACCTCTCCACACTCATTCAGTCTGTAAAGGACACAAACATCAGCACATAAAGGCCAGGCTATTTATCCAGGACCAGTTGTGCTAAAAGGCCTGATAAAAAGCCCTCTAACATTATGAGCTATTTGAGAGCGTACACGGTGGTAATGCACTCATTCAGCGGTGGTAGTTACAGCCCTGCAGAGCCCCGCCGAGCCTCAGCAAACAGAGGCGTGAGGAGCCCAGGAGCACTGATGATGATGAGCCGGAATGGCCACTCGACCTGCCGTTTGCACCTTAGATATGTGTGTGTCTGTGCGCTGTGTGTGTCTGTGTTTTGTATGTGTGTCTGTGTGTGTCTGTGTGCTTTCTGTGTTTGTGTGTGTGCTGTGTGTGCCTGGACGCTGTGTATGTCTGTGTGTGTCTTTGCGCTGTGTGTGTCTGTGCTGCTGTGTGTGTCTCTCATATACTTACACATACATACACACACTCGCACGCACACACACACATTCTCATACATACACATACACACACACATTTACACACTTGCACGCGCACACACACACTCACACACACATTTACACTCACACATGCACACACTACTGGGTAAATGTGTTGGTGGAATCTGAATTAAGAGGATTATCAGATGGAAAGTTCTCTAGCGCTGTTTTACTCTCTTTGGAAGTACAGAATCAATTACAACTACAACTCCAGCCCCATATTCAAATTATATAACCACTCCTACACTGAGGCTATATTAATATAAAACATAAATGAAGAAGTCACTGTCAAAATCCTGCTTAAGGGGAACCAGCACCACAAGAACACAAGTCTGTTTAAATGGTATAACTCTTCAAACACACACACACACACACACACACACACATTGCCCTCAACCCCGATAATGTATTCCAACCATCTGAATGCTAGTCCTACTGGGACTTCTACAAGTGCCACTCCACTGTCAACACTGTTTTTCTTGCTTTTTACCTTTTATAAAAGAATATATTTGGCATGTCAGGTAACACTTCAAACTTATTGTATGAGTCATTCTAAAGCCTAACAGCAAGTGCAAATATTTTCAAAAAGTATATATAAAAAATGTATTGCCAAGCATTCTTAAAACATTTTTGAAATTGAAATGTGAATTTGGCAGTTTTCACAGACTTTTTCATAGTTTCATAGAGATTTTACACAGCAAGTGCAACTCAATTTTCACATTATAATACTTAAAAATACATTTGCTTCATTTCTGTAACTCCACACTCTTATGCTTCAATTATGTAACTCCACACTGGGTGTATTCTGTATACAACAGTGAAACTATAATCACTGGGTGTTTTTTAGTGAATCAGTTATATTTATTTATGAACAAACAACAAAGCTGACTCGTTAGATCTGGTAATATGAGTTTGAAATGTCATTATAATTTTTTTTAAAAGGTAACCTTTTATGCTGTAAAGAACATTTTCAAAACCATTTAAAGATTTGTGAAGTTGTAAAAATACAGGCTGAAATCTTTATTCAACACATATTTGATATTTCTACATTACAAAAAGGTATGTAGAAACACTCACATTACTTTGCAACTATAATGAGAGAGGAGAATAATGTCATAATACCATCAATAAAAATACATTTCTGTTAAATTTATTTGGTTGGGAAAGACCTTTATATTTTACTATTTGGACTGCATTCAATATTCATATTGTTTCTCACAGGGTGCATATAGACATAAATTACCATCACAATACCCTGTAGACTCATTTATACAGGGAAAGACAATGGAAGAAACACTCAAACACATACTTGCTATTAACAAAACTATTCTCTATTGTGCCTGTATGAAACCACATGATACAAAATGCTGTAAAACTGAGGAGTTGAAACTAATGAAATAGGCCACGCTTGTGACCCAGGTCACATGTAGGCATTTTACTTATTTATAACAGACTCAGGGAGGCATTTTCTGCAGCAGCAAAAAAAAAAAAAAAAAATGAATATTTGCTTCATTTTCATATACAGAAATGTACTCATACACAGGAGGTATTCAGACAGTATGATTTCACTTCAGCTCACTACATGAGAAAATGCAGATTTATATAAAATTGTGTGAGATCATATGAGCGCAGAGTACATTTTCACCCTTAATGATGTATTCCAACAAACTTTCAGTCCACAGTCTCTATAGGTGTACACTGTACAGTGAGCAACACAATTCATTGGACAGTGAAACATGTTTTGTTATTTTGGTTCTGTACTCTAGCACTTTGAGTTTGAAAGGATACAATGTGACCTGTGACCCAACAACATCAAAAGACTCTTGGGCTGCGTCCCAATATTTTTCCCTCCCCACCTCCCTTCTTCCACTCCCCCACTACCACTCCTCTCCTACCCAGAAGTATGCAAAACTGTCTGAACGTTTCGAGTACAAGTATTTGCATGTACAGTATACAATGTACCTGACATTGTGGTTTGCGTCGAGACATTAATTAATATGTAACCATTAATACGTAATTAAGATGTAATCAGCAACATTAGATTAAAACACAAAGATCCATTTCCGGGGCACGGAAGAGAGGAGGTGGTAGTGGAGGAAGTGAGGGTGCATTTTTCGACTATTGGGATGCACCCTTGATATTTTATTTTCTGGTACTCTTCCAAGAGATACTATAACCTCGCTGCATTTGAATTCATCTCTATGGGAATTGGGGGGTGGGACTAGATTTAGCTGTAAATTACACTGGAACAGTATGGAACACATGGTTGGCTAAATGGCTCTAAGAAAAATTTGTCAGGAGAAACAACCATTAAAGTGATCCATCCATATCTACTGATCTACTGCATTTGCAATTCCCATAGAGATCCATTCAAATGCAGAGAGGTTATAATATCGCTTGTAAGAGTTCCAGAAAATAAAATATCAAGAGTCTTTTGATGTTGTTGGGTCACAGACATCAGGAAGTCATGGCATGCAAATGATATGCCATCAGATATTTAAAATGATTACTTTATTCTACATTATGTTAAACTGTCCAATATTTTTTGAGGGGGCTGGGAACTATGTACAAAAGTTTATATAATTTCTAAACGGTTCATCCGATATGAATGAAAATACCCTCAAATTAAAGCTGACAGTCTGCACTTCAACCTCATTGTCATTGTATTTTCAAACTCAAAGTGCTAGACTACAAAACCAAAATAACAAAAAATGTGTCCAATGAATTATGGTGCTCACTGTATATCAAAGGTCTCCGACTTTAAGCTCGGTAACTCCAACGTCTAAGATGAAAAGAGCACAACCACAATTAGAATCTCACTGAAAGGACTTACTTTACTTATTTTTACTCAGAATAAATGTTTTTTAAAAATTATATAATGTGATATATGAAAATATTGACTTACCGTAAATGACAAGCTGTAAGCAATCATAATTCTCAAATATATCAAAATATCTTTGTGGAATGGAAATTAAATATTGTATTGAAGTTTATTTATAGCACATTTGTATGCAATGGGCTTCACGATAAAAACAAATACATGATAATAGCATTTCTGTTTCATATATGGAAATAATGCAGATTGCGGCACTAATTCAGTAGCATGCTTATGCACTTTCATGTTGTAGGGTCATGAACGCAAGTACAGATTCATAACTCATTTAAATAAAGTCATAAACTTAATTCAAGGTATAGTGACGCATCTATAGCACAAATTCATCACACCTTGTGTTTCACAAGATTAGACTATTTTAATGAATTACTGTGCATGTGTTGGCGTGACAGGCCAGGCCAGGAATGGTGTAAGACCGCTGTCCGTGTGGCACAGCGTTTTCCCAGATGCGTCTCCTGCTCGATCCTCCTACACAGCTTCTGCCGATTATTTCCGCTCGATGTGTCGGTAAAACGGGCGAGCCTATTTGTCCGTGTTTATCACTGTTTACTTTCACGGTAACGTACACACACGACCCGAGGTGCAGTTCCCGAGCAGAATACCGGGAGGTGGAGTCACACGACGCAAAGAAAGAAAGATACACCGCAATTTAAAAAACAACCCATCCGCTGATTCACACAATGACTACCCTGCTATCGTGTTATGCTATACACATTACTTTGATTGGCTTGAACTGTTTACCCTACAGTCCTCATATACAGGCAATTGTTTTTACCGAGGTTAATGTAAGCCCTTATTTCCAGTGGAACTGCTTCAGCTGCCAATTAACCAGAATGCCACTGAAGTAGGCGTATGCATTTCTGCCTTCAACAGACGCAGCTAGCCTAGACCATGCTAATACAGGGCAGTACATTTAAGCAATATAATAATTTCACTTTCTGAATTTATTACAATTTTCTCCTTAAGATCAGCATCTACTAAAATCTTAATGTTGAGTAATAAACAAATGCAGCCGCTTAGTAAGTTCATTACTCACCATTATGAAAGAAAAGGGAGAGAAGAGTGCCAGGGTTTTTTATGGTTCATTTAAATGCTGGGACTTTTTATTACCATGGACAATTCCATCTGTTAAATAAAATAAAAGTATGGCCACCAAGCCAAAGTGGGTCAAAACAAGCTCATGTTTCTGAAATGTCACTCGTAATGTAAATGAAAAGAGACAAAGGTGTGGTCCTGGGCAAGGCCACATTAGAGACCTGAGCCATGCGGCAACGCCCACGGGTGCAGTTTCCATAAGGACCCTGGAGCACTGGAGCACCGTTTACCCTTTACTGCAAAAGGAAGCCATTACGGCTCATACCCTACAAGTTCATCACAAGGTGACTCTGGTGCCCAAGGGTATGGTTTTACATAAGGAGACACATTGGGGCCCTGCTCATTGTTGTGTTCCTAAACAAGCTGGAACCACATTCACTTTCCACCGCACACGGCAGCCATTACGGCTCTAAGCCCCCAGCTTTGCCACCTGTGCCTGGGGAGCCTCCACTCGTGGGAAAAAATGTGGGTGAAAAGTTCAGTCTTGGTATTAGGAGGGTTGACACCTTGCATCGCCTTCCTGTCGTTTGAAAAACATGAGCAAGAAAATTCCTATTCCATCACGATGCAGCTCAACGCTAATGCTGTCCTGGGCCAATCAGAGCTCGGAGAGCCTGCCGTTCAGCGTTCAGCTGAACCAACCCACACAGACTGAGAGAGAATAGAGAGAGAGAGAGAAGGGCCTACAGCATGTGGTCTGAACCCCACCCCCACCCCAGCACCACCATGTAATTACTGCTGCATGGTTACCTTGTCAGAAAGCGTGTTCAGATCCTCTAAGTGTGCGCTGTCAGGCTACAGCACAGCGGGACACACTTACCGCGCGTCACACCTCTTACACTCTGCGTAAAAACGCTGTAGCATTACAATAAAGGCTGACGTTACAGCAGCCTGTTCCAGATCATTCCACAGAGGACGGGAATGCCAGGTGAGGTGAATAGATGGAACGGGGAACACGCTAAGGTTGTAAAATCCCCATGAGGTAGAGCAGAGAGTCGCTGTTATGCGCCAAATTACACAAAGACATTCTTTCTGTACACTGCTGCTCCCCAGCATGTTTCACGTTGAGATTTTAGAGATTTTACGCAGACATGTTTTATTTATTTGAGATGCCTCTGACCTCCAGTGCTACTGAAAATGTAAATTAATGAAATACCACAATCACTGCCCTTTCATAAAATAAAATACGTAACATATGTGCTGTGTGTATTTGTAAAAAGAACAGCCATTTGTGCATATCCACAATACATACAAATTTATTAACTTCAATAAATAACCTAATCTGCCATGTATTATTAAATATATGAACACAAGCAGAAATGTATTGTACTTTATGCAGTTCTGTACATGCAACAAAAATGGAGAAGATTAAGATATTGGCATTATTATAATTATTAAATTTTTTATATTAAGATAAATGCTGACATTTAAGAACATCAACATCAAGGCAAATGTAGGTAATATACACAAAATATTTGGCAATTAGAATTATTAATTTATTACGTTTTTAGACATTTTTTTAAATAATTCAAATATCCATACCTTTAAATTGAGTAACCAACCAACTTTTTTGAGCTTTTTTATCAATTAAATCTAATAAGGGGTTAAAGCATTTCAATGGAAATTTGTTGTTTACTGAATTTCCCTTCCTGGTAAAATAATATTATCCATGAGACAAAAAAGACTATTTTATATATTTATGCAGCTTTTTATAATTAATCAAATAAATGTTTTTATTAAAATCACATCCACAAAATATTCACATGTTAATGCATACAGGGGTGTCCTTTGAGGATTTCAGCTCGACCTTAAACCTCAACGTCAGGTTCAAGCAGCACTGCTGAAATGTCAGGCCGTGTGTTGGTTTGTATGGATACACTGTTTGGGAAGTTTCATGAACTTTGCTTTAATGCGAGTCAAAATACTTGGAATGGTACAAGAGGAAAATTCAGTATAATAAATTCATAATGCATTTGATGTGGAGAAACACATGGATAAATAGACATTATAAATAGACATTTAACAGATACAGATCTGCTCATCATCTGCTCCTACTTAAAGGATAAGAGAGAAATTTCCTGTGGCTGAGCATGGATTCAATTGTTTTGAAAAGGCCTTTTTAACCTTACCCTATAAAACAAATAAATTGTTCCATCTCCAAATAGTTTATTAATAGTACAGTTGCTTCGATTAAACAAAATGATTGTAGTGACAGAACTAATCATATTATGGTTAACACATTTTTGACTATAGGGGAAGTAATGAAAATAAATATTTTAATGAATATCAAAGACCGTAGATTTTTTTATAGCACAATTTACAGAACCTGCCAAGTGTTTCTCAGAAGGAATTTGGTTTGCTACTCTAGAAATATTGTATTTTAATTTTTTTATGTTCACTGTTTTAAACCAATGTAGAAAAAAACTATCATTTTTTTATTTATTATTTTATTTATCATTATTATTTTATTATTTTCTGGCATTTTAGTGATGAAAATTTGTCATAAAAATAGTTTTTGAAAAATGCTAAAAAATAAAGAAATTATTATTATTATTATTATTATTATTATTAATAATAATAAATTACTGTGACTTTGTGAATTGACTCCACCTTCCAGCCCAGCAAAATAAAATACTGCCAAGTAGCAGGAGGACAAAAATATATACAGTGCTGTCCGTATGTATTTGGACAGTGACTATGAGGTTACACTGTAGACTTTCAGCTTTAATTTGAGGTTTTTTACATCCATATCGGGTGAACTGTGTAGCAGTTGTACCCCTTTTTATACATAGTCTATCCATTTTAGGGGACGAAATGTAATTGGACAAATTAACATAAACTTAAATAGTCTATTTGGTTGCAAGTACTTTACATGCGATGACTTTCTAGAGTGATGGTTTGAGGCTAGTTTGATACCTCATACAGCCATTTAGAACACCACGTGTTACATATTGTTCCAACGTAATTTACAGCTTAATCTAGTCCCCTCCCAATTCCCATAGAGATCCATTCAAATGCAGATAGGTTGTAATGTCACTTGTAAGATTACCTGAAAATAAGATATTAAGAGTATTTTGATGTTGTTGGGTCGGAGACATCAGGAAGGCATGGCATGCAATGGATATGTAACCAAATATTAAATAGGATGACTATAAGTTTATGTTAATTTGTCCAATTACTTCTCATCCCCTAAAATGTGGGGACTATGTATATAAAGGGCTACAATTGTGACACGTTTCACCCAATATGGATGTAAGCTGAAAGTCTGCCCTTTAACCTCATAGTCACTATTCCATTTCAATTCCAATGTGTTGGAAAACAGATCCAAAACAGCAAAAATTGTGTCACTGTCCAAATACTTACAGACTGTACTGTATACATTTAGTTTGTTAACTGTTTTGATAAGGAATGTTGTTGATTCACTCAACACAACATACCTACTGTACACTATAAATACGTTATTAAAAAAAAGTGAACATCATAGGAACTCCAACATTGCTATTTTCAAATTTGTGTCAAATAGCTAGTTTGAGCACTATGCTGGTTTTCAGAAAATGTTCTGGTAATGTCTCATCTCAAAGAATCCCAGATTACACAACATTCTTGCACCACAGTAATTCAATATATACTTATGTTTTTTAGTGCAAAAACAGCTCCCATGAATCTCCAGCCTTGTTTTTTGAAAGAAGGACAGAAGAATCCATGTGTGGATTAAATGTGGGCGCTGCAGAGAACTGTGGGTAATTGCCAGGGTTCTTTTTCCGGATATTTCCATGCTGCAGCTGGTATAATTGTTCTTGTAATTAAATCTAACTAATCAACTCATTAATGGGATTAATTTAGGTTCCTGCATGTATCCTACTACAGTGTCAGATCAAAATTAGACAGCCTTCAAGGAGGCCCCTGTTCTAATTATTTTCTCTTTATCTAGTTCTAGCCAGTCTGTGCAACATGGGATATATTATTTATGTGTGAAATATCTTCATCAAGTCATATGATAACATACATCTCCATTCTGACATTTAATTAACTATAAAATATACCGCTGTAGATCAGGCAACAGGAAACAGACAGTACAAGCAAAAGGAAACTAAAGAAGAAGATGAGATTGTACACAGATGGAAGGTAAAGAGCTGGAGATAGAGCTAGTAGATAGATACACTTGCAGAAGAAGAGGTGGGAGTTTCCTATAGTTTGAAAGGAACCATAGATTTCTGTTATGAAAGTGCTGGGGAGTGGTTGATGGGGATACAGCAGCACACTAGTTGTTCAGCGTTGCTGTGCCGCTATTATTTGTCCCCATGACCAACACCCAAAGAACTGGCAAGCCAAGTCATGGTGGAGAGAGCAGTGTGTGTGTGTGTGTGTGTGTGTGTGTGAGTGTGTAAGAGTGTGCACGCGCGTGTGTGTATAAGAGTGTGTGTGTGTGTATTGGCGCGTGTCCGCATGTATGTGTCTGTGCGCGTGAGTGTGTATTTGTGGCATGTATTTGTGTGTGTGTGTGTGAAAGGGGGGGTTAGGGCACAGCAGCGTTCCCGAGCCCCGCACTCTCTTCCAGGAGCGTCGTGCGCAGATTAAAACCTTTCCTAATTGGATTTAATGAGTGATTTAACAGCACAGCCCTGCCCAATCAAATCACACTGCTTCTGTGCACGAGCTTCAACCTGGCTCACTGGGTTCTGCTAGACCTCCAAATCTTTCCTTTCCCTTCATCTCTCTTTCTCTCTGCCTCTCTTTTTGTCCTTCTATCTCTCCAAGCTTACCTCTCTGTCCATTCAGAAACACAAACTATTTTTACCTGCATTTCTGTCCATCTTCTTGACAATGCATGTGGATGCACAAAAAACTATTTGGATTATTACCACTGTGTTCTTCACTACCGTACACATGCATATATCCAATTATATATATATAGACTATGTCTCGGTGAGCTGGGCGCTTGATTTTGGGCCAATGAACAGTCAGAAATAAACTACAGTGATTAAAGCTTAATTTCCAGAAGACAGATTTTGAAGTAATAATGTAAAATGCAGCTTAATTATTGTAGTTATTGCTTTGTTTGACCGCTGGTAGGCATGTGATGGTCACCGCATGGACTGTACGTATCTGACTGTCTGAGAACATCTGAAAAATGATTTTATTTAGGGTGCCACAACTTGATGAGGGGAACACAGATGCCTCTTTTAAAATCAAATCCAAAGATAAATATGAGTTTGGTGGTTTTGAGGTTCTTATTTGATTATATTTAGATTATGATTGCAGTTAGATTTTATTAAACCATACTGTAATGTTTTGTCATTTATGGCTCTTGATTGTTATGAAATCTAGAATTCTGTGAGGATACAAAATATGGTGTGAGATGGCAGGCTAAAGCGATTGCAATAAATATATATGGAATACATTTCTAAATATTACAATAAGGAGGTTTGTTTCATCCCTTAATCATCTTCAGCCACAGCGGCATAGCACAGGTCACCCTGGGAATGTCCTCATTAATATTTAAATAACATTTTTCCAATTTCCACTCAGATATTGATACTGCTGCCAAATGCATCTGTGGCTGTCATCTCAAATATGATAAAACACAGAAGTACGCCAGACAGCTGACAACTCAATACTGTATCAGTTTACCACACAGCTGCCAGAAAGAATCTCTATCAGTCAAAATTAATTATGGAAATAGTAGTCATTTTTTAAATACTTTATTTTACATATAGACAAACATTTAAATGAAATATTGAAAATCCTTTTTAGAAAAAAAAGGCTATTACATTGACTACAGGATCAAGTGCACAGTGGGTACCCCAGATTTCTCCTGTTATGACTTGCAAGTAGACACAGAGTACCCACACATCCAGTAAATGGAGCCCGCCACTATGCAAAGCGCACGCTGCCAGGGATCATTCAAATTCTACACCATGTACTGTGTAACATGCTCATTAGCATACCGTAGTCATTCAGTAGATATGAAAATATGAATTTTTTGTGCAGAGTGAATATATTTACGCAGTGAACATCTCATTTTCATAACCACAAGGAACAGTTCAAATGCAACAATCTGTATCGATTGGTTTTAAGGATGCATGATATAGCATTTATGCACCACCTTTATCTGCCTATACCTTTCATCTTATTTCAAAGGCATCGTTCACAGATCAGTGACTGTGTGCTAAAGAAACAGGAAGCGTCAGAGTTAATGAATTAATACTGCCTTTTGCATTTGCATTGCTATGCTGTGCTATTGGCTGAACAAGAAGTGAGGTTATTTCTGCTCGATAAATACATGGTAAAAACATAAATAAAGATTTCTCTTTTAACCCCTCCCCCCTCCCTCTCCCTACTCCTCTTAAGAGTGGAGAGGGCAACCGGCTGCCCTCAAGCACTTCACTTTTTTCCCTCCCTCCCTCCCTCCCCACATCACTTGCGGTTCAGCAGCAGGGCAGTAGGTCGTGCCATACATTTGATTTTCACACTGTTTCCCCACTGAACGCCACATCAAGTTAATCAGGACTAACAAACGCAGGACCTCTACGAGCGCGGCTCGGCCAGGCTTAGGCGAGGGGGGGGGCGATAATCCCCCCCCCCCGCCGGGGCCGAGGGGGCGGGGGAGTTACTGTTTACGCTGGAAGTGACATAACTGTCCTGTCGCTCTCCGTCTTGGTGTTACAGTTGTTACGCTCGGCCATTGTCCAGGGCTGCTGACACCACCTGTTCCCATGACAATGAGCTTGGGGTTTCTGCGAACAGATGGGGCGAAATGATGGGGTGCAGTGGACAAAAGGAAGAGAGAAAACATGACGGGGTGGGGGGAAGGAGAGGGTGGGGATGAGAACGAGGTTGTCTTGTTTTCAAACACACTGCCATCAATGTTAGCTTCAGTAGCAGTCCCTCAACAGCAAGCTTCCCACAGAGCACACACTACAGGAGCACCTTGTCTTTGAAGTTCGGTTCCTGTGGAATTATTGAGCAGCATTGCTGCTGTGTAGATGTGACCCATCACTTCAGCACAGCCACCTTCACCACTGCCTTAACCGGACAGCAGTCCGGTCACAGCACAAACACAAAACCCAAATCCAGTTTGGCAGCTAATCTTTTATCATATCAACACAGATGATTTACCGTGACATCTCAGTTCTGCCCCTGCCTCCTCCCCCCCCCCCCCAACACACACACACACACACACCTCTTTCCCTCCACAGCACGTCACATGTTATTGACCTCGTAATTATATTCTGGGTACACTCCTGGACTTTAAAGAAAGTGTTAGCCCTTAGCTTTAAGTGAGTGCTTAAGAGATTTTCTCCATGTGGATATAAGAGTGTTTTGATCTTATACCAGCACAAATATTTCCAAGTATTTCATATTCTATATTACATGGGGTTTTGGTGCCTTGTCAATCTGTGACTATTTCATGAAGAAAATGAAAAATATTTACATGCCTTTAAATAATTTGGAATAAACAGGAGTAAAGTGGAATAAATTCACTTTGTAACTGAAAACATTCATTTAAATATTTAAAAAATAGTTATAATTTTTTTGACCCAGTTTGTTCATATTTATATTTTTACCCCTTTTCTGTGAAATAGAGGTTGAAATTGGGGTGGTACAGCTATGAAAAAACACTCAAACCCACCAACACCGCTGTTCTTTCACAGCAGGCTGACGTCGCCCCTCATTCTGCAAAAAACCCATATCACTGTCTCCCTGAAACGCTCCAACATGCAGTCAGTTAGCGGCCATTCGAGGGGGATCAGCAAGCAAATCCCAAAATGTTGTGACCCCTCCCCTCATGTCCTTATGGCCTAATATCAAACTCAACCACCACCCCCCCAGACAAAAAAAACAACTGAGTTCATTGAAAGTTCACCCGAAATCAAATATACATGTACCATTCAGTAATTTCTGATTTTGTCTCGTAACCCCACCCACCGCCAGCTCCTCAGCGTCCCGCATGCTGACCCAATCCCATACCACAGAGAGGTCAAAGTCCTGCCCGCCATGGGCTTGTCCAATCAAATAAAAGCAAGCATGGCGGTATCAGTCCGCTGACTACCCCCCAGCAAAGACTGGGGTTCACTGAAAGGACAGCGAATTTCCTTATCCTCAACACACATCCCTTTCGTAGGAAAGAGGTTTGGGCGAATTCTGTCGCCTGTCTTACCCATCGGGTAAGCCATGATGAATCTCCAGATTCACTCACTTGGGCAAACAGTGCCTCCTGCTGTTCAGCCAAGCTACCGCGTTGTAAGAAACTTGTCAGTAAAGGTTTCTCCGGTCTTTATTTCCTCAAATATAAGCAGTGAAGCCACCGGACCCGATTTATGACAAAACTCTTTCTGAACTACAATTCAGATTTATCTCATGGAAGATATTTTAAAAAAAATAGAAATTAGCATCAAACTAAACATAGAGCTTCCACGGCCCAGTCAGTAAATGAACCACAGAAAAAATCATTGCTATGAAGATATAAATATACAGCTGTGAATAAATAGAGATTACAGGACATTACATGAATCACAGTTAAATACCAAATAAAAATATTAATTTTATACAGTAAAAAAAAATCTTTTGGAGTGCATGAAAAAGTCTTACGAGGGGAGAGTTTTGTCATTAAAAGTTTAAGCTGAAGGAGCATCAGTAAATGGAACAGACTTACTTTTATAGAACAATATTTAATATTTAGTAAAAAACTGAATATAATTTTTGAATGCTTTGAATATATGACATGCACAATATAGCCCCTAGTTCATCTGGAATTTTCTTCCCTCATATTTTGAGACTACATTAAGTCATAAATACACACATTAAAAACATGCTCACTACTGTTAAATGCTTTGTTCTTGCCTCATATGTATTATGTAATATTTATGTAATATTAATTACACTTGGTATTATGTTTCTCTCGTCAATAAAATGTATCACTTAGAATATAGATGTCACAATTCAGTTAAAATTTATGTTAAGCATATTACTTATAAATATAAACTATATGTATTTTTTTATACATATTGATAGTGACATATACATGTGTTAAATATACATTCTTTGGTGATTATCATTTAATTCCATTAAAATTATTACAATATGTTATCAATAGGTTATATTATCATTTATGCATGTTCAATTTATGTAAATTTCACATTTACTTCTAACCAGATATTTAAGGTAGCGAAATACCCATCTGAAGTATGCAGTAAATCTAACATTTTTGCCAACAATATTTTTAAATGGTATTTCTGTTAATTGAGTAATACCTTTTTTATTTTTTTATTTACAGTTTTCACAAAACAACTTATATGGACACAAATAGGAATTACCACATAATGTAGTTTACCTGGATAACTTACACAATGCTTTTCTGTGAAATAGAAAGTGGTCATTAAGAGATTAAATACTATTTTCATATTTATGAAGAACCATCAAAATATAAAGGCAACACTATAAGTTCCACATTTTTTTAATTACAATTTAAGGCTTTTAAAAACATTTTAAAATCCTCAGATCAACGTTTTTAGTATGCCTTGCATTGCATGGTTACATTAATGATTCATTCTTTAGTTCTGTGAAATTACATTGTAATAGGAGAGGCTCAGTTTTTGTTACAGCCTTTACCATGATAATGTGATTCTTTCTGACACGTATGAAGTGATGCTGAAGCCTAAATGTGCTCCTTTAAAGTCAAATATTTTGTTAATTAATCCTTAAAATTTAAAATAAACTGCCTGTGATTACAGAAATAAGCAAAAAAATTATAATCATAATAATAACACTAATAATTTATTAAACAAGACTTTAATAACTACATAAATTTGTAAATATATTTCCCAAGCAGAAATGATTGCAGTGTAAAATTTAAAAAGTTTATTTTTCATTTTTATATTTAACTGATATATACAGTGCCCTCCACTATTATTGGCACCCCTGGTAAAAACTTGTAAAAATTAGCTTAATGTCATACTGAAAAAAATTGAAAAATCCAACCTTTAATTGAAGTAAACTTATTATGAAAAAAAAAAAACTCATCATCAAGATATTTTTTTTTTTAACAATTATTTGCACCCTGCATTTATATATAAGAAAAAATAATTTAAAAAAAAATATATTTTTTTTGCATCATAACTTGAATTCTTCTTTCTTCTCCTTTTCATAGAAAAAAAAAAAAAAAAAAAAACAAAAAAAAACAAAAAATCCATCCATCCATATCATCTGGCATGCTGGGTGGAGGCTCGGTGGAGTGATCAGACCTACCTCAGCTTGATGATTTACAGCCATATTTTTTCCATCATGTTTTCCATTCTGCATAATTTACACCTAAATCTAGTCCCACCCCCCAATTTCCAGAGATCCATTCAAATGCAGAGACGTTATAGTATCGCTTGTAAAAGTACCAGAAAATAAGATATCTGGAGTCTTTAGATGTTTTGAGTCACAGACATCAGGAAGTCATGGCATGCAAAGAATATGTGACCAAAATTTATATATATTTTTATTTAAAGGCACTGTCAACTTAGTGTATATACAACTTAGTGTATATAAACTCATGCACATAGTAGATGTCCTAACTGACTTGCCAACACTATAGTTTGCTAACATGAAATCTGTGGAGTGGTTAGAAATAAGTTTTAATGACTTCAACCTAAGCGTATGTAAACTTCCGACTTCAACTGTATATATTCCTCACACATACAGTATAGCTGAACTGAATATTAAATCACCATTGTCACATTCTCCTCCATCTCTTCCAACATGCCATCACTAAATGAAACATTATGAGTCAACCAAATTAATTAGCCAATTCAATTAATTTACTAACCATTAAATTCAAAGTGCTGCTTATCTACTCTGCTTATCTCATCATGTTATTTAACCATTTGGACTAAAATGCAAACTCTTTATCCTAATTATGGAATTGTTATGCAAGAGGAAAGTACCACAAAGCATCACCAAATCACAAAATAAAATTAATCGGGTCATTAGCTAATTAATTAGTCAAATTTAATATGCTACTTATTCATACTTCATGAAAAAGCAACCAGATTCTGCTTATATTGTATTTTGTACTCTTTTTTTCATAAAATTCAGCAAGAAAAAAAGTTAAAATGGGAAATCCTGGAAAAGAAATTCATTATGTGAAGTCAAACACGCTTCTGCACAATTTACTAGTATTTTCTCTTACGGGACATGACGTGGAGCTACAAACAGGATGTGGAAATGTCCTGTGATGACAGGCATTTATTTTATTTTACCTTTATTTAACCTTTATTTATTCAGGAGAGACCTCTTGAGATTAAAAATCTCATTTCCAAGAGCGTCCTGACCAGACATGGCAGCAGCAGTTACAGCAAAGTTACAGACAGACAACATTTAACAAGTTAAAGATGGACAGCAGATGTTCACATACTTTTGGCCATGTTGTGTATATCATTTTCTCATTTTACTGAGCATAGAAAACATATGATAAACAATAAATTGAATTTAATCATGCACTTTTTGCTCATATAAATTGAGGTTTCCAATAATAATTCTGGTGGGCACTGCAACTGTACACCGCAGGTCTGTACACCCCAGGTCTGTCTTCACATGTCTGGAGCCACAAGGACAAAAGGTCAGAATATAAGTATCCAACAGCACAGAGATGCTGAATGGAACATTTGTATTGCGTTGATACATTTCTAAAACAAGTTTTAACATTCCCTTGTAGCCAAAATATTTTTTTAAATATGGTTTATGCACTCTGTACATGTGCTCATGAAATTAACGAATAAATACATTTTTAAAACTCGCCATTTTTAAACAGCAAAGTGAAAACCCTTAATAAAAAAAAATGGTGTTTTGTGTACCTGGCTATTTTTTGTAACATTTGACAGCAGTTGTGGTATAAAGCAAAATAAGGGGTCTGGGGACCTCTAGAGGCCAGTGTACAAAATGCAGCAGGTCCAGTGGAATCTAAAAATTCAGATAAAGTGGCATCTAGCTCTGAGCATCAGCTATAGCCCTGCTTTAATCATAAACAATACCCCTGCTTTAATCATAAACAATAGCCCTGCCCCTGAGAGCCTGCCACCCCGACAGATGCTTTTCTCAAATTAAACAGCATGAATTAATTTACTAGGAAATTAAATGAAACCCAGAAAATGCACTTTTCCACCTGCCAAACGAAGACCACACTGAAGTGATCCTGTTCTCTGTGAGACATTCTAGTGTGTGCGCGCGCGCGCGACAACTCCACTGAGTTTACCAGGTCAGGCATTTGCTTTCACACCCTGCAGAACATAGTTTTGCTGAATCATCTAAAATATTGGAATAAAACAGAGGATATTACGGCAGACATCAGCCACATGTTCTCACTTTGGTTACAAGGGGTCCATTTTCAGTTTTTGGACAGAAGTGATACAAATGGCTATAAAACTCAACCATTAGCTCAGGGGTTCATTCCAATTGCTTATTTTCACTCCTTGCATCCTTTCCTCGCTCCTTAGCAAATGGAACGTCCTTGCTCAATCAAGCATCAGCGTCATTATATTCTCACGTGCGTAACTATATGCTTTTTATTTTTTCATTAATAAACGGTGCTTTTGTTAGTTATAAAGAATAATTGTCTTTATGGATTAGCGCTTTTTAATAAATGGAAAGGAACGGTAAGATTGCATTTGTGTAGGGGTGTGCCTGCGACGTGGCAGAGAGTGGTGGATACTTCATACATGTCACGCGTTCCAAGAAAAGGCTTCGGCAAAGGCTACACTCGTGTTTCCTCACTGAAGCATCCTCTGGGAGCCTCCTCCTCGATGGAGCATTTAGCGGTTTGGAATGTTCATGATCGTTTTCCGGATCAGGCAAGGACCGAGGAGAAGAGGACGGATAAAATAAGCGATTGGAATCCACCCTAGGTCTGCGTTACAACTTAACTCCACTTGACCTCTGACCTCTCTTTGCAACCTTTAACAGGTAACCATGACTACAATCGATCACAACTACAACAGACGCATTTAAACTGCAACAGTGATGCATTTACCCAGGCAGCTTTTAAAAATTCAACCATCAACTGCAGCTTATAAAGTTTCAAGGGCACACTGACAGACAAATGATCTGTAACGAGAATTAATTTGAAAATAAATGTAATGTGGAACACAGAGCATAAGTTTCAGCTCAAAGTAACAGCAAAAGAAGAGCTTCTGCTGCATAAACAAACAAAATAAGACAGAAAATATAGTACCATTTCTTTAATTGGAATATAGAAAGGCTCCGGATTGGCCAGTATACAGTCTCACCTTTGACCTAAACCCCACCTTCTTGCATCTATGTTGACAAACATCAAAACCGATTCTGACATGCTTCGTTTTTTCGAGGCTCCATCATGGGTCTTTTGTCCAAGGTGAGAACACCTCATGTACTCCTGTGCTAAAAATGTGAAAATGGGGATGCGGATTTAAATGTGTGTGTTACTTTCTGTACTGGAGGTTTTGGGGGTCTTAGTACTGTATACTTGGGGTCCCTCTTTCCTGGTGCAAACAGGACAAAACATTCCTCACCATATTTGAGCTTTCAAAGACATTTTCCACAGGAAATATAATCACAGTGTAGTGTGTGGGTGGTGTGTACAGTCAAAGTGGTGGTGTGTAGAATCAGGGTGGAGGTGTGAGAAGTCCACTCCGTTCTGCACACTTTCTCACCCCCACAGTCCACACAAACACACACCGTCTCCAAAGCTGCAGAGGGAAAACAGAGGTCATTCATTTCACATGAATATTCATAAAGCCCTTCAGTTACAGCCTGTATTCACACTTATTTCTCATTAAAGTGATGGTCAAGGGATTCAAAAAACTTCAAATAACCACAACATATCGCAGAGGGATCTATCCACTACATACCAACCAAATATCTTTTCAAGAAAATGTGAATAGGTATATTAATATACATCTCAAAGTCAGCTAATAAACTCAGTCTTGAAAGAACTTTTGAAGATCCGTCTAAATCCACGCCCTCAACCCGAGTGCCATCGACGTCATCCAGCCCTCCATGTTTGAACCACAGAAATGTCTTCTTATACAGTTCTGTGGTTTGAACCCGGCGAAGAATTAATGCAATCAATTCAAAATAAAATACAGTACGGCTGCTATCAAGAGATAAATATCACACGCAAGCTCTCAATCAAAGTCAAGTTAACTTAAAACGTTAAGCAGAGTATTGCAACCGTTTGATGTAACGTTAGTCTATTTAAAGCAAGCTAAATTGCAAGGCGACATTTCACCACATGCATGTTCCACACAACTCATTAAATAATGGTAGGTTTTTATCTTGTTTTTAACATTTATTTAAAGGCCCGTTCATTCATTTTGGTAGCTTATCGAACAAAAATCACTTGCATGGCAACTAAGTACTTCGGTGGATAATGGTTCTCATCGTCGTATTTTTGCTACTGTAACCAGCCACTGAACAATACGACAAAACCATTTCCAAGGCATGGTTTATTTGGCAAAATCTATCTATTATTTTCTAGTTATTCTCTGACGAATGAGCAGTGCACCATGTAAAAACGACACGTGAGTGATATAGTGCATTTCCATGCTGAGCTGTGCAAAGAGCAAGCTAATGTTACTAGCTAAGACCACAGAGGGATGGATAAAAAGGTGAAAGATTGGGAGAGGGATAAAATTGGTATAGGGATACTTTATAATCACACCTACAGCACTGTACAATGAGTACTTTATCATCTATAATGACACCTACTATGCGTGGGAATCACAAAGTAACTCACGATAGGATACTATCACGATACGTTGCCCACGATAACGATGGTATCACGATACAGCGATTCTGCGATACTCGATACATTGCGAGACAATTCATCTACGATACATCACGATATCTGTGTAACTGAAGAAGAAAAAATACCACTGAAAAGGCAAAAAGCAGGAATTATGTATTTATTCACTGCATTGTGGTGTCAGTTTCACAGAATTTGACAACTGAGATGAAACAATGTATACCATATTTCAACGTCAACATATTTCAATTTTTTATCTACATTTATTTAATCATCCCTCCCTTTCTCTATTGTAAATTATCGTTCTTGGTGTAAATGTCTGTAGAAAAATCTGTAGCAGCAGCGAACATTTAAAAACCTGTACATTTAAAAACCTGTACATTTTCTAAAGTAAACTTTACAACAAAGTATAAACATATCCTTTCTGGAGTGTAATTATTTGTCAACTGTTTAAAACATTAATTGAAATGATATAGTGTTACATGAGGCCATTTTTGTTTTTTGACATTTCAAGTTTGAATGACCACAATCTCTTCACATGCTAAGATGAAGAAAGATAGGGCCAAGTAGCATTAAATAATTTAGAAAAGTTTGGATAGCATTGCTTTGGAATAGAGCTAGTTTAATTAGTGTGAGCTAAAATAGGCAATATTGTTAGTTGTAACTTGGCCACATGTTGATATCAATACTTTTAAAGGCAGGCCTAGTTTTTGCCATTTGGAATTAAGGATTTACAGACAGTGCTTTGTAGGCTATGTGTGAGTAACTTAAATACGTTTTTTTTTTTTTTTTTAACAAAAGCGTGTTTCTACACAATAACAGCAACGTATTTTAGCCCTAAGCGAGATAGATGGTTGCTGTGGAAATGTGGACTGTAAGGGCGAAATGCAACAAGATAAACTCTTCACAGTTCATCTGAAAACAGCTGTAGCTGAATTTACTGGTAGGTACTTGCTTCCCTAAACATATTTATACGAGAGATTTTGGAGAAAAAAAATGATGTGTCTTTTAAACTGAAAGTGCATCAGGTACTGTATATAGTATAGTAAGAAAGGGTATAGTACACAGAAAGCACTGTTCAATGAATAGTGTATAATCTATAATCTCACCTACAGCACTGTACAATGAGTAGTGTATAATCTATAATCACACCTACAGCACTGTACAATGAGTAGTGTATAATCTATAATCTCACCTACAGCACTGTACAATGAGTAGTGTATAATCTATAATCACACCTACAGCACTGTACAATAAATACTGTATAATCTATAATCTCACCTACAGCACTGTACAATGAGTACTGTATAATCTATAATCTCACCTACAGCACTGTACAATGAGTACTGTATAATCTATAATCTCACCTACAGCACTGTACAATGAGTAGTGTATAATCTATAATCTCACCTACAGCACTGTACAATGAGTACTGTATAATCTATAATCTTACCTACAGCACTGTTCAATAAGTACTGTATAATCTATAATCACACCTACAGCACAGAATGGTCAGAATATTAGAGCTACAAACTCAGATTTAGCACTGAGCTCTCAAATGTATTTTTTTTATATTTAAAGAAATGAAGCTTGGTCCCTCACCTGAGTGTGTGAGGCTGCTAGCTCTCCTCACAGTCCTCTCGGCTGTCAGCATGCTCTACCACGCGAGGCTCCACCAGCCGCTCATACGAAATGAACAGCATGATCTAATATGCGTAGAAAATGGAAATCACAACCTTGCAACAATTACTTTTTAATCTACTGCCATTACATACATTTTCTTGGAGAAACACTGAACTTGGTCCATTACAGTCTAAATCAGATCACTGAAAGAGCATGCACACACACACACACACAGCAGTACACACAGACACACAGACACCAGTACTCACAGTGAGCAGTACCAGCAGGCCCATCATCACCCCCAGCATGATGTACAGGTTCTCCGTCAGTCCTCCCGCCCACAGGGGTCCCAGAATGGTGGCCAGCCCCCCCACTGAGCGTCGCACCCCCTGACTGAATCCTACATTCACAGTCACACACACACACACACACACACACACACACACACACGTTGACGTTTAATTTTAGTCACCCAGCAAAATGGGTCATGAATAATGTCGTGTGTTAATGAAACTTTTACAAAAATTATAAGCATCATTTTCAACTTTGAAATCTTTAAAGGTCATGTTAAAATATCTTCAACTTGGCAAGTACGTGCATTATGCCTTATTATATTATTATTACTACGCAGCTTTTTATTACTCCAAGTTGCATTTCTGTGTGACAGTTACAAAAACTGAGTATGTAAGCAGAAACATGTGTTTATTATACTTAGTGCACATTGACCCCTAGTTCACATTTACATGATAATCAAAATATACATTATTAAGCACTCATAGTACAAATTAGGTGAAAGAAAACTATGTGGAAATCAGGTAGTGTAGGTGTAGTTGTGTAGGTATCAGGTAGTGTAGGTGTAGTTGTGTAGGTATCAGGTAGTGTAGGCGTAGTTGTGTAGGTATCAGGTAGTGTAGGTGTAGTTGTGTAGGTATCAGGTAGAATAGGTGTAGTTGTATAGGTATCAGGTAGTATAGGCGTAGTTGTGTAGGTATCAAGTAGTGTAGGCATAGTTGTGTAGATATCAGGTAGTGTAGGCATAGTTGTGTAGGTATCAGGTAGTGTAGTTGTGTAGGTATCAGGTAGTGTAGGCGTAGTTGTGTAGGTATTAGGTAGCGTAGTTGTGTAGGTATCAGGTAGTGTAGGTGTAGTTGTGTAGGTATCAGGTAGTGTAGTTGTGTAGCGTAGTTGTGTAGGTATTAGGTAGTGTAGGTGTATTTGTGTAGGTATCAGGTACTGTAGGCGTAGTTGTGTATGTATCAGGTAGTGTAGGTATCAAGTAGTGTAGGTGTAGTTGTGTAGGTATCAGGTAGTGTAGGTGTATTTGTGTAGGTATCAGGTGGTGTAGGTGTAGTTGTCAGGTAGTGTAGGCGTAGTTGTGTAGGTATCAGGTAGTGTAGGCATAGTTGTGTAGGTATTAGGCAGTGTAGGCATAGTTGTGTAGGTATCCAGTAGTGTAGGTGTAGTTGTGTAGGTATCAGGTATAGGCGTAGTTGTGTAGGTATTAGGTAGCGTAGTTGTGTAGGTATTAGGTAGTGTAAGTGTAGTTGTGTAGGTATCAGGTAGTGTAGGTGTAGTTGTGTAGGTATCAAGTAGTGTAGGTGTAGGTATCAAGTAGTGTAGGTATAGTTGTGTAGGTATCAAGTAGTGTAGGTGTAGTTGTGTAGGTATTAGGTGGTGTAGTTGTGTAGGTATCAGGTACTGTAGGCGTAGTTGTGCAGGTATCAGGTAGTGTATGTGTATTTGTGTATCAGGTAGTGTAGGTGTACTTGTGTAGGTATCAGGTACTGTTGGCATAGTTGTGTAGGTATCAGGTGGTGTAGGTGTAGTTGTCAGGTAGTGTAGGTGTAGTTGTGTAGGTATTATTTATTTTTTTAGTTTTACATAAGAATTTATTATATTTCAAATGTGTGGCAGTACCAACTTCAGTCAGTGGAGGGCAGTGTTGCTGACCTTGTGTCTTCTCTGCTGTTACTTTGGAGAAGAGAGACACCTGGGCAACAGCAACAAAGGGGAGCCCCAGGACCTGCAGGAACACCCCAATGATGAACTCCGTCAGCTGCCAGGGAAAGTCACCTGGAGGAGGAGAGAAGGCGAGAGGGGTTAGAATGGAGGAGGAGTCCCTGTGGGGGGGGCGGGTGTGTGTGCAAGTGGGGCTCACCCAGGGGTCTGGCCAGGAATGCGAGGCACCAGACGCAGGCGATGTTGCAGATGATCAGGCCTATGACCAGCAGCACGCGTTCTGCTACTCGGTAGCTCAGCCAGCGTACGAAGAAGAACCCGGCGATCACCTCGACGCCGCAAATGCAGTACATCACGCTGTTCTCCAGCTCCCCAAAGTTAAAAAACTTCTGCGTCATCGGGGTGACCATGGTCTGGGGGCGGAGCAGAGAGAGGTGGTTGCTATGGTGAACTTCCTTAACTGCACCCTCCAGATCCAGGACAGTGACGGTGTTCATGTTCCACTGTAGGCTCCCTCACTGACCACTCAAACACCGGCATTTAGCAGCTTAACTGTTAGCACTTCAGGGCTCCCTCATGGACCACTCAAGCCTCCCTGTGTTACTGTGACTCACTCCAAGCTCAGACTCCCTGTATTACTGAGACTCACTCCAAAGCTCAGACTCCCTGTGTTACTGAGACTCACTCCAGAGCTCAGACTCCCTGTATTACTGAGACTCACTCCAGAGCTCGGACTCCCTGTGTTACTGAGACTCACTCCAGAGCTAACACTTACCTCCAGAGCTGTCTGGTTGAACAATGTGATGAACTGAGCTGTGAGAAGCACAACCACCTCCTCCCTCAGGTACTCTACAGAGAGACAGAGAGACAGAGAGACAGAGAGACAGAGAGATGAAAACACCAGTATAATCAAAGTTAAAGCAGCATCCCTGACCTGGTCAACGGGGTCTCACCTCTGACTGTGCTGAAGTTCTTGAAAGGGTTTGACTGTGCGGGCTGCGGGGGGGGTGAGGGGGGCGGGGAGAGGTGGGGCAGGTTGCCATTGGAGATGGCAGAGCTCTCCGATTGGCTGGAGCGCACAGAGCCATAGGAACCTGGGATCTCTTTAGGTCTCATCAGGGGTTTCTCCTCGTTATCATCTTGCTCCGTCTCTCCCTCTGTCTCTCCTTCCCTCTCTCCCTCTCCACCCCCCGGGTCCCCGGCCTCCTGGGGGGGGAGGTCCCAGTACAGGAAGAGAACAACCAGCTGCAGTAGCATCCAGAGCACGCACATGAAGAGCTGCCAGAGAGGGACACACACACACACACATGAAGAGCTGCCAGAGAGGGACACACACACACACACACACACACACACCACACACACACACACACACACACACACACACACACAAAGAGCTGCCAGAGAGGGACACACACACACACACACACACACACACACACACACACACACACACACACACACACACACACACACACACACACACACACACACACACACACACACACACACACACACACACACACACACACACACACACACACACACACACACACACACACACACACACACAAAGAGCTGCCAGAGAGGGACACACGCACACCCAGAGAGTGCACATGAAGAGCTGCCAGAGAAGGACATACACACATCGGCAGATGCACATGAGCGCACGCACGCACGCATGCATGCACATACTGCTGCTTCAGCCATTGAGCAAAGCACCATATGGGACCCAAGAGCTATTATTATGAATTCCCAAATAGAAAAAGCTTTTTATTATAAATTCTCCAAAAGGGGCCAAAACTGTGTATTCTTTCCATGCATCCCAGACCTTTACAGTGTGAGAAAAACACAGCAGTAATAATGTCCAAAACAGAAGGAGGATGGAGAACATGAGGCTCGTAAAGAGTAAATCAGGGCATGGCTCACCCCTGGGGAGGTATATTTGTTCACCACAAACGGACCCAGCTGGAAATCACACAGTCTGAGGAAGATGTTGAATGCTGGCCCTGGGTTCGAGAGATACACAAACACAGGGTAAGAGTAGGACAGACATACAGACACACAGAACCCAATTGAGTATTTATGAGATATTTTGTAAAGACGGCCAAAACTGCCTTTTCCAATTACATCAACTAAGCGCGAGTTGGTGGTAGAGTGGTGTGGGTTAAGGTCAGGGTTACTCCTTATGAGGGCCCCTTGGGAAAAAAATGATTTTGTATTCTTGGAACAGGTCTGTGTCTTGCAGAATCCTGGCCAGGTTCCGTTTCATTTTTCTGTTCGCTATTTGGCTGAATGTCGAGTTGGTGGTGATAAGCGGAATGATTTTTCTAGTGTCCTGTTGTTTTGTAGCCAAGAAGGCTTTCCGAATCTGTCTGAGGAAGGATCTGGAACACCCCCTTGGTTTTAATGCATTGAAGAGGGTGTTGGTAGCCTCCTCAAAGTCTGTAGTTTGTCTGCAGATTCTGTTGAACCTTAGTAATTGGGATTTAATCAAACCTCTGACTGTATGATTTGGGTGGAGACTGTCATTGTGTAAGAGTGCATGTGTGTCTGTGGATTAGGGTTTATGATGGTGAGCGGTGTGGGTTAGGGTTTATGATGGTGAGCGGTGTGGGTTAGGGTTTCTGATAGTAGAGCGGTGTGGGTTAGGGTTTATGATGGTGAGCGGTGTGGGTTAGGGTTTCTGATAGTAGAGCGGTGTGGGTTTGGGTTTCTGATAGTAGAGCGGTGTGGGTTAGGGTTTATGATGGTGAGCGGTGTGGGTTAGGGTTTATGATGGTGAGCGGTGTGGGTTAGGGTTTCTGATAGTAGAGCGGTGTGGGTTAGGGTTTATGATGGTGAGCGGTGTGGGTTAGGGTTTCTGATAGTAGAGCGGTGTGGGTTAGGGTTTCTGATAGTAGAGCGGTGTGGGTTAGGGTTTCTGATAGTAGAGCGGTGTGGGTTAGGGTTTATGATGGTGAGCGGTGTGGGTTAGGGTTTCTGATAGTAGAGCGGTGTGGGTTAGGGTTTCTGATAGTAGAGCGGTGTGGGTTAGGGTTTATGATAGTGAGCGGTGTGGGTTAGGGTTTCTGATAGTAGAGCGGTGTGGGTTAGGGTTTCTGATAGTAGAGCGGTGTGGGTTAGGGTTTCTGATAGTAGAGCGGTGTGGGTTAGGGTTTATGATGGTGAGCGGTGTGGGTTAGGGTTTCTGATAGTAGAGCGGTGTGGGTTAGGGTTTATGATAGTAGAGCGGTGTGGGTTAGGGTTTATTATGGTGAGCAGTGTGGGTTAGGGTTTATTATGGTGAGCAGTGTGGGTTAGGGTTTATTATGGTAGAGTGGCGTGGGTTAGGGTTTCTGATAGTAGAGCGGTGTGGGTTAGGGTTTATAATGGTGAGCGGTGTGGGTTAGGGTTTCTGATAGTAGAGCGGTGTGGGTTAGGGTTTATAATGGTGAGCAGTGTGGGTTAGGGTTTATTATGGTGAGCAGTGTGGGTTAGGGTTTATGATGGTAGAGCGGCGTGGGTCAGGGTTTATAATGGTGAGCGGTGTGGGTTAGGGTTTCTGATAGTAGAGCGGTGTGGGTTAGGGTTTATAATGGTGAGCAGTGTGGGTTAGGGTTTATTATGGTGAGCAGTGTGGGTTAGGGTTTATTATGGTGAGCAGTGTGGGTTAGGGTTTATGATGGTAGAGTGGCGTGGGTTACGATCTCTGATTGTGGAGCAGTGTGGGTTAGGGTTAGACACTTTCACACAAGAAAAAATACTGACCAATCAGCAAACGCTTCCAGACACTGTCACACAGGAAAGCATACTGACCAATAAGCAAACACTTACAGACACTTTCACACAGGAGAGAATACTGACCAATCAGCAGGCCGATCTGTCGACACGCCATGACAACCGCAAAGACGGTGGCACGGTCCTTTGACGCAGTGTTCCGTGTCAGGAACCCGAAAATGGAAGAGCCAGCGCCGGTCCCAATACCTGTACAGAACCACAGGTGCCTGGGTTAGTCAGCCACACTGCACATGCTCCATCGCTACACGTGCAGTTTCCCGCACACTGCCGTAAACCCAGTCAACGGATTCAGTCCTGACCCCAGCCAATATATACAATGCTAACAAGGCTAATGGATATTAACACCTTAGCACTGACGTTTTCTCTCCAGCCAACATGGACTGCAAAATCTAAAGTGTTTCTCAGGGAGAAGCAGGGTACAAGAGGCCTGCCTGACCCTGAACCTAACCCTAACCACAACACGCTCAGACCATTACACCAGAGGGCAGGCGGGATTCTCACCTGCTACAAGCCGACTGGCCAGCAAAAGCCACTTAGAATAGCCCATGAAGTACATGAAATTACCTGTGTGGGACACAAAGAGAAAGAGAGAGAGAGGTTTGTAAACCTGTTTGTGTGTGCATGTGTGTGTGTGTGTGTGCATGTGTGTGTGTGTGCATGTGCGTGCGTGCGTGTGTGCATGTGTGTGTGTGCGTGTGTGTGTGCGTGCGTGCGTGCGTGTGTGCGCATGTGTGTGTGTGTGCGCATGTGTGTGTGTGTGTGTGTGCGCATGTGTGTGTGTGTGTGCATGTGTGTGTGTGTGCGCATGTGTGTGTGTGTGCGCATGTGTGTGTGTGTGTGTACATGTGTGTGTGTGTGTGTACATGTGCATGTACATGTGTTTGTGTGTGTACATGTGCATGTGTGTGTGTGTACATGTGTTTGTGTGTGTGTGTACATGTGTGTGTCCGTGCGTGTACACATTACAGAGGAAGACTGAAGGCACTCAGCACTGAACATATGAGCCCTGTAATCAGTAAGCGCCTGCGTTCAGCTAATGATTATCTGTGGAACACAGTGTGAGAGGCTCTGATATAAACTTCCTGCAGGAAAGGGTTAGGGTTAGTGTGAGAGGCTCTGATATAAACTTCCTGCAGGAAAGGGTTAGGGTTCGTGTGAGAGGCTCTGATATAAACTTCCTGCAGGAAAGGGTTAGGGTTAGTGTGAGAGGCTCTGATATAAACTTCCTGCAGGAAAGGGTTAGGGTTAGTGTGAGAGGCTCTGATATAAACTTCCTGCAGGAAAGGGTTAGGGTTAGTGTGAGAGGCTCTGATATAAACTTCCTGCAGGGAAAGGTTACGCATCACTGTCAGCACCCAGGTGGGGGGGTACGCATCACTGTCAGCACCCAGGTGGGGGGGTACGCATCACTGTCAGCACCCAGGTGGGGGGGTACGCATCACTGTCAGCACCCAGGTGGGGGGGTACGCATCACTGTCAGCACCCAGGTGGGGGGGTACACATCACTGTCAGCACCCAGGTGGGGGGGTACGCATCACTGTCAGCACCCAGGTGGGGGGGGTACACATCACTCTCAGCACCCAGGTGGGGGGGTACACATCAGCACTGGTTCAGGTGAGTTCCCCCATTTATTGTGAAGAACTAAGATTGTCAAACGTGCTATACAAATGCTATCCATTATTATTATTATTATTATTATTATTATTTCACTGATATTAAGCATGTGAGCACATGCGAGCGCTGTGTTGCTTACCGATGATCTCGAAGATGTTTGAGAACAGAATGATGTTCTTGGTGGTGCGCGTGCGGTCGGACCACAGGCCAAACAGAGGGGCGCACAGCAGGCCGCTCAGACTGAAGGCAGACAGGCCCATGCCCAGGAAGTACGGAGCCGCGCCCAGCGTCTGCAGGTACATCCATATGGTAGGCAGGATCACCGCTGAGGAGCGCGCGCGCACACACACACACACACACACACGCACGCACGCACGCACACACACACACACGCACGCACGCACACACACACGCACGCACGCACACACGCACACACGCACACACATACGCACACACATACGCACACACATACGCACACACATACGCACGCACACGCACACACACACAGCTGCATTTTACCTACATTTTACAGGTACACCAGTCCAGAACTCTGTGATGATGACTGGGCAGGGAACACAAGAGATTGCATGGCCCTGGTGTTGCCATGGTTATTATCTCCATTTATAAAAGTTCAATACAATGAATTGGAAATTAATTAAGTGTTTTCGAGATGGCAGGCATTTTGTCAGGTCAGTAAAGTGACTACAGAACGTTCTAGTTGTGGTGAGTACAGAACCTTTTGACAGGGTGTGGAGGGGATGCAATGATTCACTAAAGAGAGCCATGCTACTGAACCTGCATCCTCCAAACATGAGCCCATGCAATCCACAGCCAAACCAACAAACAAAAACAGTACGCTTCTAAAAACAGGAATATGCCCGTGTGTGTTCTTACATATACAGCCGTCTTGTGTTACGTAGGTTACCTTTTGTTACTTGTTTTAGTTTGATAAGTGCTTTCTTTTTAATGTAAATGCTATTGGCGTTAATGACATTACGACGCTATTCCCAGTACCGCAGTCACACATTAAGATACAAGAGGGACACACAACCCTGGGGGTAGGCAACCCTGGTCTTGGAGTGTGGGTGGCATTTCTGTTTTTTGTTCCATCTCAGCTTGATAAAAAAGAGTTTGATGGATGATTAAAAGTCTGAGCCAGAATATTATGAATAGTGAAATGCTGAGTGCCTCCAGCACATGGTCACCTGAATTCATTACAACTGAGTAATTAAAACAAATCCAGTTGTGTACACTACCGGTACATCCATCATTTTCAAGCAATCAGAGATTTAAAAAAATAATAAATCTTAGATGCATTAAAATGGCCACTGAGTAATAACTGCTGAGAATATTCTTGCCATTTTTTTTCTACAAGGGCAGTCATATGGTACTGAAAGTTCACAGCAACACTGCTGTAGAGGTTCCCACAAACGCGCTTGCACTTGTGTGTTGCTTCTTCTTGTTCACTCCTCTCCTCCACAGCAATTTCTACTATCATGGATATTGGCAGTCAGTTTTGACCATGCTGGTCATTAAGATCTAGACCCTGAGCCGACCAGAGGAGGATGGGTTCCACCCTTAAGTCTGGTTCCTCCCAAGGTTTCTTCCTAGTTACACCAGAAAGTTTTTCCTTGCCACTGTTGCCTCTGGCTTGCTCTTGTGGGGGTTTAGGCTGGGTTTTTCTGTGAAGCGCATTGTGACAACTAGTTGTGAAATGCGCTATATAAATAAATATTGATTTGATTTGACCTTGCTGTCAAATTCATCCAAAATTTGCTTGATTTTACTTCTCTTGCTGGAAAATGGAATTAATTTTTCATCCGTTTATTTTGCCAAATATTGGTTCTTTTATGAACTAAAAAAATTTGGACATTATCCTGTGAAATAAAAATATATTTTTAACTTCTGACTATTCACTTCTTATCATTTAATTTAGTTAAACTGCTTAAATTACACTAAAAATACAGAGTGAGAAAATACAACTAAAGTGTACTAAAACTTGTGACCAGTAGTTTAGTTATAGCTTTGGATGGAGCAAGAACCACGACTGTCTCTGGCACTCCAGGACCAGGGTGGCCTATCCCAGGTGTACACGGTCCTTGAAAAAATTTCAGGACAAAATGCTAAAACAATTTTCTAGCATTACATGATAATTCATTTTGACAGAAAAGGTGAAGGTGGCCTCCAAACTGAGAAACGCTCAGTGAAAATAAGAGAGCCGTGTCTTTTTTTTATTTATTTTTTTTACTTCTGGACCAGAACTTTAAGTTAATCATTAAGCCCATGTGAGCAGAAGACTGTTGTATTCATGGCCACACGTCTGAATACGGCCATGTTTCTGCTTTTTACTGACATGTCAGAGACAACCATTCATACCACTGGAGACAATCTCAACTTTCTTACAGAAAAAAACACAAACGGTTAATGTTTGGGAATGATGAGTCAACTCAGTTTATCTGAGACTACCAGGGATTTCACCAAATTAAATAAATGTAATTAAATAGCCTAAATTACTGTTCACATGGAAAAAATGTATCTCTCACAGTTGTTCAGACAGACCCCATATGATGGTGGAGAAACTTTTTAAAAAAAGTTGTACAAGGGCTGCCTGTGGCCAAATATGTGGAATGCAACGGAACAAGCCTGACTGTGTGGAACAGGTCTTATTCACAAGATGATTACACAAGTCATTAGGAAGCTGTGAGAGACGGTCGGCCACGCAGTTAAGACATCTCAGGTTGTCACATGGTGCCAGGTCAGGAGACTGGATTCACATGAATCTGGAGGCCGGCTTCCGCACATGCAGTGACCAGAGAGGAGTGGTCAATCAAACAATGACCAAAGTCCATACATATGTGGGTTTAGCAAAAACAAATAGTAGAAACTGTGCTAGTTTAACTGTATGGTCAAATTCAAACCAGGGAACTCTGGGTAACACGACTTTGGCAGTACGGCGATCTTACAGCACCCCTAATGATACATGGGCAGCGTTCGGAATGGCTTCCTATCCACTTTATAGTGCATTATTGAGGGAATCAGACATTTTGTGCCAATTCAGAGGGTGCGTCCCAATATTCTTCACTCCTCTCCTCCACTCGTCTCCAACAAGAAAGTATGCAAAACAGCCTGTACGTTTCAAGTACAAGCGTTTGCATGGACAGTATACAATGTACCTGATATTGTTTGTGGTGAGATATTAATATGTAACCATTAATATGTAATTACAATGTAATCAGAAACATTCGATTAGAACACAAAAATGGGTTTCCGGGGCATGGAGGAGAGGAGGTGGTAGTGGAGGAAAGGAGGCTGCATTTTTTGAGTACTGGGACCACCAAATAATTTTTTAAACCATCAAAATAGCGAATCCCCGAAATTTGTGGTTCAAAAACTCGGTCCTGGGGGCCCTCTGTGTATGCTGGCTTGCAATCCTAGAAATTCAACAAGCTGTTAATTTTTCTTAATTAGGCGTTTTTCATATTTAGTGGGATTAAAAAGTCCAGTATTGACATTGTGCTATATTGCAAACAATTACAATTAAAGAGAGGTAAAAATGTTTTAACTCATCAAATGAAGATGTGAGGTGAATAAATAGGATCCTAATTGGTGAAATTGTGGACACATGGCCACTAAAACTAACCATTTGTAAATAATGAAGAATTAAAAAACAAAGTAAATGATAACGAGCCAAACCTGAATTGTGTTAATAAGGTTAAGGGGGAAATTATGAAGGAACTTAAACCACGTGTTTAGTAGCCTAATTAGGAGCCACTTGATTCACATCAGTCTTTACTTTTATCAGTTTAAAAAAAAAAGTTAAATCTTCTTTTGCAATTGTTTGCAATATAGCACAATAAGCACAAAGTGAACATGGGATGTTTATTCTTCATTGCATGCATAGCCATTTCTGACAATGTGGCTTAAGAAGGTAAATAATCCCTCTAAACATGAAAAGCTCCTAATTAAGATAAATTAAATTAACAGCCAATTCTGGGATCGTCATTGTGGTTGGAACGAAAACTAGCATTCACAGGGGGGGCCCAGGACTGAGTTTGAGAACCACTGCCCTAAATAGCGCTGAAAAGTGTATAGGGAGCCATTCCGAACAAAGCCATGGTGTTTTGTATTGTTTTTTAAGTGAAGAGCTGAGGGATACTGGCCAAAGTTCACTATTCTCAGCAACGTTCATGTTTAAGCCTTAAAATTAGACCCTCACTCTACAAAACCGCAGCTAATCTGCATGCAGCTCATTGCTAGTTATTCAAAAATTCTAATCTTAGTATATGTTTGCCAAAATAGTACATGCTGGTTTGTTTTGTAAATTAGTGAAATAATCCAACTATTGTTTCAATTGAACAACAATGACATTCACTCCTGCACATGGAGCCACAGGGTCTGCTGGTTTTCCTTGCTTCTCTACAAATAACTCGTCCCACCGGTCCCTTTGGGCGTAATTAAATTGCCTATTGGTGATTACCACCAATGTCGTTCATTTAAATCCGTGGTTCTCAACCTCGGTCCTGGGGGACCACTGTCTATGCTCATTTTATTGCAATCTCAGAATTTTAACAAGCTGTCAAAGCTGCACCATATAAATTGCTATCCAACAGACTGTCATAAGGGAGTTAACGTTACACAATAGGTCAGGATGCTAATCGACTGTTATAGCCATCCTAGTTTACCACGAGTATAAAACAACAGTTATCACCATAGTAGTTAGCCTGTACAACTATTAAACAAACATGGCCATCAGTATACCACAGTAAAACCTCTTGAGTAAACGTTACTAAGCGTGTAACAGAAAACTACTGCATATGGTGGAATAATGTGGTGTTCATATGACGTTATTACGGACTGTGTGCGACCTTTGTTCATATGGCAACCAGTCTAACCGGCGATGCTAGGTAGTTTAACGTTAGCTAAATTAGGTAACGCAATTTCATCTGAACATCGTTTTTGATGACATGGCTATGAACTATTGATGAACAAATGGTGAAAACTTGCTGGTAAAATTCTGTGAATCTGCAAACGTTCGTGCTACAGACAAATTATAAACAAAATAACTAACTAGGCTAGTTATGAATGAAAACTTACCATACTCGATGCCACTTAAAAGGAAGATTAATCCGATCGTGAAAAATGTCAACTTTCTTTTTCGTCTATAATCCATTTCGCATAAAACTGTTAATTTTCCAGTTAAATTGTCAGTGTTTATATGCGGAGATGGCACTATCTTCAGGTGACGATGGTGTAGAAATGGCTCATTCCCAGGGTGCTAATCCAGCGCCAATGGCAACTAGCCTACTCAGTTTTATTAGAGGCGATGTGTCCAATTATCGGCCCCATATCGGGCTACACTAGGAAAATACTAACGTTAGCTAAGGTAATGTTTACAGGCTCACTTGGCAGCGATTGAGATTTAAGAATAACGTAAACTCTGTCGTTTACCGTGACTGTCAGTGTCGACAAACTAAAATCGCAGGATAATGCTATAATATCACCACAATTTAACTGCAGTGTTTGTGAAGCACTCGCAGTGTAGCTAACAAGCTAACGTTACATAACAGTTGTCTAAAAGTTGCATCAAATCTTTCACACTAGCGTTGTATTGTCCGTTTCTGAAACGATAATATATATATCCTCTCAACTGCAGCCATGACGGATCAGATCACATACACCCCCACACACACGACAATCCGGTGCACAGCAGCGCATTGCACAGGTCAACAGGATCAGTTGAGCTTCCCTGGGTATGTCTGAGTGACCCAGCGTGAACAGTTCTGCGAGTGTGAATCCAAGACTGTATGGCTGCAGCTTGCAGCCCGTCGTGCGGTCGCAAACCCTAAACATAACCTCACAGGAGCTCATGTAGCTAATCACAGCACAGTACGTAACAACCAGGCCTCGCCCAGGTCCCTCCGGGCTCTCCAATCGAGCATCAACCTTCCCGAAGCCTCATAGAGTACTCAAGTGACTACGTCACGCTGGTTTAGGAAGTAAATTCCCCATTCATTTAGAGCGTAGACATTAACTAAAGCTTACTTTTAAACCATTTCTACTGATTATGTCTTACCGTCAATTTCCCGGATTGTTCAATATAACGCACGTTCGCAAACTATGTCGTTTTTCTGGAGCAGCTTCGAGTATATTTTACGTTTTAGTATTTTTTGTGTGAAAATACCAGCACTGGCACTGTTTAAAAACTCCACGTCCCATAATTCCCTCAGAACGTGCAGCTTTGTCTCCAGGGGCCGTATTACAGAAACATCGTATCTTAAACCCAAATTAAGATGCGACAGGTCTAAAATAGGATTTTTCACAATTTTTACAGAAACATTTTTTTACAGATTACAGAAACAAATCTTAACTAACGTTAGAAATCCTATTTTACTCCAGCATATCTTATCTCAGGTTAGGACATCCTAAATACTCAATCGGAAGTCGTTGATCAACTTTCATGTCTGTTACCAAACAACCGCCGTCACTTTTTCATATCGCGTATATCAGCAACAAACCGACGTTTATCGTTCTCGCAGAGACGTCAACAAGCGTCACTTTCCTGCGCGGACCACTTTGTCAATTGCGTTTTCGTTTTCGAGTTTGAATTCTGATAACTATTTAGCAGGGCATTTTTTGGAAATGAAAAAGCAAATGTCTTTTTATTTTTTATTTTAAATATGTCATAGAATGTGCATACCTAGAGATGAAAATGCAAATTGGATGATTGAATTAAAATTTTCTTTGAGTCAAATAATGCGTTCATATTCTGAAAAATAAAAAGCATTTGTGTTATTGCATTTTCGAATTAGCTTTTTCGTTTTAATTATGATCACTTTTTGCATCCATATACATCCAGCCTATGATGTAGGATAGTACATTTAGCCCAAAATAAATGCTTGCTGTCCAACCAATAGCCTACGTATTAATTAATTATTACACTCGCTGAATATACTTTTATTGTTTATCTATTGCATTAAGACACTGGTTCTCCAGTTTGGTCCCTCCTTTTTCATTAAACGTATTAACACAATGCAGGTTTGACTCATTATCACTTGCATTGTATTTACATTTTTTATTATCTGTTAATATCTAACTATTTCATCGGTTAAATAATTTTGTTAACTCAGTGAAATTGTTTGCAATACAGCACAATAAAAACAATGTGGGACTAACTAGGGACTAATCTATAACTAGATTAACAATTCCTAAAAAAAAATTGTAGATGTGGTTGCTTCACAAATATCAGTGGCAGGAAATGGCACAGAAAGATGGAAATATGGTATAGTGTGAGGTGAAAAATTAAAATACTAAGACACTTGAGCAGTAATTAGTTCAGCATACTAGCTCCATCTCCCCTCCTCCAATCAGCAGTGGCTCGGACTGATTGCATGTGTTCTTCAGGGCTTCTGATTGGTGCTCTGTCATTGAGGGTTGTATTGGACAGTACTACATTCAGCCTCACAGCAACATCGGTTTCCACCTGCGTTCAGACATTAACGTCAGTATTCTCACTCTAACAAACCTTTACATAATCCCTGGGGATTACTCCTACTGTTGGATTACATATGAAAAATGTAATCCAACAGCAGATGGCAGCATAATTTTGTGTACATTAATTTGGCTGACAATAAACTACTCATTTTACAATTACATTTTGGGCATGTAGCCGACGATCTTATCCAGAGCGAATTACAATTAGTGTACAAAGAAAAGTCCTAGATTCATCACCACTTATAGAACATCCGGTGGACATAAGAGACCGGCCTTGTTCCCCGGTGAGGGGAGAGAAGTATGGTTAGCATGGTCAGAATCTGCGCAGTCGGACCTGAGTCCAGAAGTATGGTTAGCATGGTCAGAATCTGCGCAGTCGGACCTGAGGCCAGGCCCTGGTGATGCTCGAGGGCAGAAGTATGGTTAGCATGGTCAGAATCTGCGCAGTCGGACATGACCATTTTTTATCCAGAGATATATTTTGAAAATAACACATTTACCAGCTACACATACTGTTATTAACCTTTGTTAAACACAAAAACAAACAGATTATCCAAGAATTACAAGCGCATGTCACTTGAAATAAATTTATTTATACATAATTACATAACACTCAAAATATTTGAGACAGACTGGATACAAAGCAACCACTTTTAATGAAATAGCACAATGAAATAGACAGTAGATAAAATGAAAATGCAGATTGTTACTGGATAGCAGTTAAAGTCTAATAAATGTTTAGTACAGAGTGCAGTCTTAGGCCAAACATCCTTTATATAGCAATATAGCACAACGGACCAAAATAATATGATATTTAATATATCTTGGTATTTACCTAACATGCAGGAGGAGCTATGCCATTTTTGGCCCTTTATATATTAATATTAGCAATAATAATAATGATGATAATAAAAATAATTAAAAATGTAAATAGGACTTGAGTTTGTCAGAGAATTGTTTTGACCATGTCAGAAAGTTTTCCACCCAAAACATTCTCAGTACAGCACAGTGCCCATGTATATGGATCTTATACTAAAGTACTATCATACACTGCCTATCTGGACACATTTTATTCTGTAAGACAGAATGAGATTTCTTTATTCCCTTACTAGTTTGGCCTAAGTCTAAAATACAACAGTACACATTTGTTAGAATCCCTAACTGCATTGAGACTTGACCAAAAGTTTTAAACATTCACAATCGGTATAATCACCTATGTTAGCTAACCTTCACTGCTACACCACATGGTGACATCTTTGTCCATGACGTATAAAAAAGGTGCTGCACGACAAGAGAACTTCAAGTAAAACCTTTTAAAGTTTTTTTTAACTTTTTTTTTTTAATTACACGGACACCCCTACACATAGCATCACCAGATCTTCCCGTTTGCTCTTTGCAAGTGAAAAAGCATTTTAAATAGATGGTACACACCGTTTATACACAGGCATTCTGAACAGGCTTTTACTGGGGCCAGCCCATGATCATCTGCCGCCTGTACAGATAGACACACACACAGGAATACTGAAGAGATTCATGTTGTGGCCAACAGCCAGTGGCCTCCTAAGAGCTAGCATAAGGCTACCAACCATGACACAACTTTAAATGCACCTGCAGGGAGACAAACAGGCCTTGTTGTTAAATCTACATGCAAAGAACTAACTACAGGGCAGGAGGTGCAAAACCACCTACATACTTCAGTTAGGATTGTACAGCTGTTAAATGCTTTACTGCATATAAGAACCACGTCTGTATTTAAAAATTTAAAACCTCAAGTATCTCACATGAATGCATAAGAAGTGTGGAATAGTGTAATTATTCATGGTGTAGATGGACATTGTTGAAAAAAATTCACAGTTGGAAAATGAGGGCCGCCTTATTATTAAATGCATTTATGTGTTCAAGTGGGATTGTATACAGTAGATTTACATAAATATGCTTCTGAAATATTAGCAATTTAATTTTTTCTTTGAAACTTTCTCAGGCTAAGAGAGCTTCTCGGAGACAGAATAAAGATTGGCTGGTCTGGCCTCTCAGCTCAGTTTAACTCACCAGAGAAGAAAGCGATTTATATGAAAATGGCAAACCGCTCTTAATTCTGGCTCAGCTTTGAGCAGTTGCTTTGTTCACGTGTCTGAGGCATCTGTACGATTGATGAGCCCGTCCCCATTTGTGTACTGACTATTTTACAAACATTCAACTGCCCTGCGCCTTCCCCCACTCTACAAGCAGTCCTGTAACTTTACAACATCCTCATCAAACCACAAGATACCATCAAAAGCTTTGGAACTGGAAACCTTTTTACACCAGATTTATGTAAAATTAGCAAGCTGAGGTGGGACATGGGAGGGGGTGGGTATTAAAGGGTGGTGTCACACTGTAGTGTTTCAGCTGTAGTTTATCATTTTTAATATCAACACTTGCTGTTGGCTTAGAAAAAAAAATGCTGGGTTTTTCTATGGTAATGCCGGCATAGGTTAATTAGCACGTAAAAGGTTTGCTATCAATAACTACTGTGCACTTTGGTTTTAACCGTCACATTAAACATGTACAGCATTAGATCTTTTTAAATGAATGAGTCATTTCAAATGACACGCCTCTCTGGCTGCAGACCACTTCCAGCCAATCACTGAAGACCTTATAAACCTGACACTGTCCTTGTCAGGATGAATTCAGCTTAAACCCTGAAGTTAAATCACCATTCTGCCATGTGGTTTTCATGCAATTTGAAAATAAAACTCAAATAAACAGCCGTCTTTCACTTCCATGATTTGATTGATCAGAGTTGTGTAAGTTTGGGACTCATGCCTGGAGAAGCAGAGGCTGCTGGCCATGGAATAAAAGAGAGTTACAAAAAATTCAGGGCTGACAAGATTATGGCAAAGGGTCAAAACACGACAAAAATGCCCTTTCACTTAAGACAAATATGAGACACAGAGTTTATCAACATTCCTACATTTCCATCAGTTCATCACAATTTAAATAAAGTCCATTTCATTTTCAATATAATAAATCTGAAGAGATGGGTACTTAGCAGCTTTAATAGTTTAAGTACAGGCGAACACATTAACATGCCCGCAGTTATGCGGACACACCTGGCAGCCACATTAACACACCCGCTGCTATGCGGACACACCTGGCAGCCACATTAACGTGCCCAAGTACGCGGACACCTCTGACACCCACATTAACACACCCACTGATATGGGGACACACTGGGCAGTCACATTAACAATCCCAGTGATATAGGTACACACCTGGCAGCCACGTTAACACGCCCACTGCTATGCGGACACACCTGGAAGCCACATTAATAAACCCACTGCTATGTGGACACCCGACAGCCACATTAACATGCCCACTGATATGGGGACACGCACAGCAGGAATATTAACGGGGATTGTCGTAGTGCTGGTCCATGTTCCCATGCCTCATAAAAAGTATCTCACAAGACAGGACAATGACAGTGTACTGAAGTGAGGGCAGGCTGAGTGTACCTGCCTTATTTAACTGCACTCTATGAAATGTGACTTCACCCAGTACGACAAGCCAAGCCAAACACACCCCACTGTCACACCCCCTCACGCTGTTCCAACAGCTCAGTAACCCTCCCAAACCCATCTCCAACAGCCCAGAAGGGGCATGGCTGGGCTGGGCAGGGCAGGGTGGGTAACTGTAACTGACCTCTCTTCATAGACTTATCAATATCCATTCATCCAGAGTCAAACACATCCTCATTAAGGGTTTGTGAGGCAGTGCTCGCTGTTTTTGGAAAATGAGCAGTTGCACTGAGAAAAAAAAAAGTCTTGTAATGAGACTTTACATTAAAATAAAAAAATAAATAAAAAAACATTCTCTCAAGTAGAAAATATAATCTTGTTTTAAGTCACTTTTGCTTGACAGGTGAAATTCTTACCCCACTGGCAAATCTTGAAAGGAGTAAAACTATTTCACCTCATTGGCATTCATTTTGTCTAATTTAGCAAAAAGTAATAGAAATAAGATTTTAAGTCTAAATAGCTTGTTGAGCTTTGGTTTTTGTAGTGTATAATTAAACAACCATAGAAGGAGCACATTAACAGTATACATCTCTATCTGCCCATTAGCACATCTGTGTACAGGCTTCATTTACTGCCTCACACTCCCTAAATTGTGTAGCAGTTATTCCTTACATCCTGCCTTCTGCGTTTTCCCAAACTGCCAGTTACCGCTACACTGCTCATTTAGGGCTCCAGAAGCATGGCACATGCAGGGGTCCAGAAGCATGGCACATGCAGGGCTCCAGATGCATTCAGACGCATGGCGCATGCAGGGCTCCAGAAGCATGGCGCATGCAGGGCTCCAGGTGCATCCAGACGCATGGCGCATGCAGGGCTCTAGACGCATGGCGCATGCAGAGCTCCAGAGGCATCCAGACGCATGCAGGGCTCTAGACGCATGGCGCATGCAGGGTTCCAGATGCATGGCACATGCAGGGCTCCAGACGCATGGCTCAGGCAGGGCTCCAGACGCACGGCTCACGCAGGGCTCCAGACGCACGGCTCACGCACGGCTCACGCAGGGCTCCAGACGCACGGCTCCAGACGCACGGCTCACGCAGGGCTCCAGACGCATGGCTCACGCAGGGCTCCAGACGCACTGTGCATGCAGGGCCCCAGACACATGGTGCGCACAGGGCTCCAGATACATGCACCGCAATCCTTACGCTAATGCAATTCCCAACCTCTCACACACACGCGCACACACGCGCACACACGCGCACAGGGAAGGACTACACAGCTCTCCCTCATTGCACCTAAACATGAATTAAGGCTTGATTTCTACACTGATTTTCCCAGCAGCACATTCTTCATGTTCCCCCACAGTGCACTGTTGCTAATTCTTCAAAGTAGATGCACTATAAAACCCTTCCACGCTTCTGGGGGTGCAATGGCAAGAAGCCACACTAGGTGTCGCCCACACACTGAAACACAGCACTGGACCAGCCCCAACCATCGCTATGGCAACAGCCTCCTAAGAGCCTCACTTGAATAACAGGACTATGATGAAAAATGAGTCAAAACCACCAAGAAGAATAGACGGTTTACCCTGTTTTGAGTTTCTATATTCTGTGCATATCTGAAGGCATCAGAGTTAGAGGAAGACGTTCATACCACCCAAACTCCTGAAAATGAAAGAGGTAAAAAGTGATTTTTACAAAAAGACCATAACTGAGAACTGTGTGAGAGGAAAGAGCAGCGCTCACCCCAGGAACAGCAAAACACAAAAAACCTCAAAGCCAGCGAACGTCACCGGGACACAGGCATCTGTCTGTCAGTTCTGTGGACGCTGACAGAAGGGTGCTGCTGGTTTGCGTAAAGGGTGATTGTGGGTAGTTTAGCGCTCAGTGGAGGGCGGGGTCTGTGGAGGCTCAGTTCAGCGCGTGCTGGCGAATCGTGTGGAAGATCCAGTCCATCTTGGTGGTCCAGCCGCCATGGTGGGCATCGTTCATCTGTTTCATGAAGTATTCCAAGGCCTCCTGCTCCGTCTTGTCCAACGCCAGGGTCTTACGGATATAGGCGATGTCATCGAAGGACTGCAGCTCGGGCATCCCAGAGCCCAGCATCATTGAGAACAGGTTGATGAAGAGGTTGGCATGCTGCCGGATGGCGAGGTAGGCCTTGTAACACATCTCCTGAAACCTGGAGAGAGAAGCCAGCAGTATCCCACTTACACACTCACACATTACATTTATTACACACTGCCCACTTATACATATTTATTACACACTGCCCACTTATACATATTTATTACACACTGCCCACTTATACATATTTATTACACACTGCCCACTTACACATTATATTTATTACACACTGCCCACTTACACATTATATTTATTACACACTGCCCACTTACACATTATATTTATTACACACTGCCCACTTACACGCTCCACATATTATATTTATTACACACTGGCCTCTTACACACTCACACATATTATATTTATTACACACACACACTCACAGCTCTTACCTCTCAAACTCTCTTGTTTTAGTGCACTCCTGTGTGCCTTTGCTGATCACGATAAGGAAGTCCTGGGTTAAAACAAAGGGAACCCTCTCTCGTTTGTAGCCAAACTTCTTCTTCTTGTGATCCAGAAAATGGCCGAAATCAATATGGAAGAGCTGCAGGAACAGGGAACAGTCAGTTAGATTCCCGTTATTAATTCTCACCCCCAAACCCTCCCATGAAATGGCCTGGCTCTTCACTGTGGCAGAGAGCAGACGAGATGGTCCTGAAATATGATTGGCCGTTTCAAAGAGGGCGGGGACAAAGTGGGGGCTCCTCCCTCTCAGCGAGGCAGAGGGATGGCACAGGTGAGCCTACCTGTCCATCGTCCTTCACCATAATATTGCTGTTGTGCCGGTCACCGATCCCCAAGATGAAGGTGGCCACACAGTACCCAGCACATGAGCGTGTGAAAAGATCCACAGCGAGGTCGTACCTGTGTGAAAAAAGGGATAAGGAATGTACCGATACACCCTACCAATACACTGTAACAAAGCACCCTACCAATGCACTGACCGTACCAATACACCCAGTGGCGGACTTAGTCATTTTGGGGCCCAAGGCAAACACAGGCATGGGGCCCTCACACATCCCTTGCTTTCCCCCCTTTTCAATCCTTATTTATCTAAGAAAGATCAGTTGTGATGCATGCATCATCATTGCTGCTGGAGCAATCTAGGTTGGCACTGCCAGCAGCAGCAATGGGTAACGTTTAGGGATGTTCCTAACGACTAATTTCCCTGACATTTTAAACTGTTAATCACATTCTTCAATAACCAAATCGTATTTTAAATGCCGCTGAAATGTGTGGCACTTTGCGTCTTGCATTATGAACATTATCCTACAAAACATGACAACTCACTAAATAAAAGTTAACAAATAACATTTATTGAAAACAATATTCAACGTAACAAAACATTTTTAGGAAACGTGCCTGATTATTACAACGGCATTTTCATTTGGTGAACGCGATCGCATAGCAAATACAGTAAAAAATAATAATCGGTCATCAGAAAAGCTACCAATAATAGGAACACAAAAAAATAACAATTAGGCCGACTGATCGACGTGACATTAGATTCGTTTTATTGGGCTATTCAACAACGCGATAGGCCTACTTACTCTCTCCACCTCGCTGGTTTAACTTGCAGGGCGAACAGGCTAATGAGTTTTGTTTTTTTCCTTCGTTTTTTTTAATTATTTTTTTAATCCGGCGTTGTTAACATTAGTAACGGATTCTCGTTTTTTTATAAAGCAACATTTGACCAGGAAAACATGAAATTTCTGTGCAAATTATGTCAATATGTAATTTAAATGTGTACATGAATAAAATAGTAAGTTTAACCGAATAGTATTTCTGGTGCCGACTAGCGAGGGTAGCAACGTTTAATCGGCTAGTCGACTAAACGCGCACATCCCTAGTAACGTTAGCTCCTCTTCGCTAGCATTAGCAATGCTAACAACACTAGTGCTAGTGCTAGCAGTCTCAGGCTGACTCTGCTCTTCATTTGTGGCATCTGTACTACTACTAGCCGCCGTGAAAAATGTAGTTAGCTTTGGTAGTTTTGCCACAAACTTTTTACTTTCCTCCTGCTTCCTCCTTTTCTCAGCACCGCTTGGGTAGCTTCGCTTCATTTGCACTTTTTAATAATCGCGCCGAGCTGAAACACGAATTGGCTACTGAATCATTTCCACAGACGGCTCATCATGGAATAGTCCAATGTAGTGGGGACTGAGGGGGAGGGGGGGGGGTGACTAAGACACTCATGAATTAGGCATTCTGATGCCATTTAGCGCATTAATTTTTAGAAAGACAAAATTAATTACTGGGGGGAAACGTTTATGAGGCATTTAACGGGGCCCTTTGTAGTATGGGGTCAGCTTGGGGCCCCAGGCAATTGCCGACCTTTGCCTAATGGGTAAGACCGCCTCTGAATACACCCTACCAATGCGCTGACCGTACCAAGACACCCTACCAATACACCCTACCAATGCACTGACCGTACCAAGACACCCTACCAATACACCCAATGCACCCTACCAATGCACCCTACCAATGCAATGCACTGATACACCCTACCAATGCACTGACCGTACCAATACACCCTACCAATACACCCTACCAATGCAATGCACTGATACACCCTACCAATGCACTGACCGTACCAATACACCCTACCAATGCAATGCACTGATACACCCTACCAATGCACTGACCGTACCAATACACCCTACCAATGCAATGTACCGATACACTCTACCAATGCACCATACCAATATACCACAACAGTACACCGTACCTGTACTCTACCGCTGGAGTTCACAATACACAAGTTATTCATGCTCTTTTCAAAAATCACTAACTGTATTACAAACTGTAAATCTGTACTGTAGAAGAGTTGATTATGTAACGCACACAGAAGCCTTGCAGTCACAGCTACCAAAGTCTGGTCTTCAGTCCTTGACGGCAGCTGCCGTTGTGTCAGTATAGTATAAAAGATTTACACTCCAATAGGAAGAGAGCTAATCAATCAAACCACCCCTGGCTAATAGTGTAGCTAGGAAAAGTGCTTATGGATACAGAAGAAGCTAGAAATGTGGATACACTACTCACCGCAATAGGAAAAACACACAAAGTGTGTGCGTATGTATGTGTGCGCGTGCACGTGTGTGTGTGCCTGCGCGTGTGTGCCTGTGCAGATCCGTGTCCTGCTGCAGAGAAGAACTTGCGACTCACATCTCTCCCTTGTTCTTGTCCTTGAGCCACTGATGGAGTGTGTGGCTGTTGAACTGTAGCGCCCCCTTCAGGCCGCCTTTGCACTGAATCTGCATGATAGTGTGGGAGTTCCTCACCACCTCAATGAGCCCGACACAGTCCCCAATGGACAGACAGCCGTACGGAAGCATTCTGTCACACAGACACACAAACGCACATTATACCATGCGGTTCAGCTGACAGATGTCTTCAAACGCACTCATTCATTACACAAGGGTACTATGAATTAAGAGTTTTGTCTGCAGAAAACGTGGTTTTGAGATGCATAGCTGTAGAACTTTCAACATCTTAATGATAGCAGTGTTTTAAGTAGAAGCTATGTTAGTTAAAATAGATAAAATTTTATCTGATGTTTTTGTCAAAAAATATAAGCCAGTAACTCATGTGTGAAAATGTTCTGGAGAGTTCTGAAGGGAATACCTGAGGTCCAAACCCTGGTTCTGCCAGATGTTCTCCATAATTCTGATGATCTGAAGGGTCAGCATGTCCTGTCGTAGATCTGATCAAATAAGATTTAAACTCTGTGATGCGCTAATGTTTAATCACAAGCAAAAACATGAATATGTGGCACAGACAGGACGAACATGTACACTGCGTGCATATTACACACCGTCTCCGTTCTTGAAAATTATCTCGTTGTTCTGGAAGAGCAGCTCGGACATGATATCAGGATTCTCCCAGTTGAGCCACAGCGGTCGTTTGGCAGAGGACATGATCCTGCATTCTTCCAGCCTGCAGTGTGTTGTGAAACGGGCAGAATAAAGGCGTAAGTAAGAGCAGCACAGCGCTGGGATACAGCAGATGCTCTTAAACGATCCGTAGGGTCTGCAGAAAGCACCATCTGTAGCAGAGACGCTGCCTGTCACTCCTCAGCTCAGCCTCTTATTTAAACAGACCCAGCACACACTCCTGCTTAATGCTCCGGAAAATTGCTTTCAATGCGCGGCTCTTCTAAACCAGTCATTTGTATCTTTTGCACACGTGTATAAGTCCATAGCCTCTTTATTATTTTAACTGTGCAAATTTTAACTGCCGTAAATATTACAGGACCCAAAGGCTGAGCGGCAAGGCTTACAGTAGTACTGGTGTTTCCATTCAGAAGAGTACTCAGTGAGCTTGCATAACAGCTTATTCAGTTAATTAAGAATTTGTGGTTTTATTCCCCCCACACTGATAGCGTTACTGTAGAGGTATCCATAAAAAAGGCTGTGATGACTCACTAATACTGCACAATTAGACAATGACCATATAAGGCTAAAATGGGCGGGGCTGGGTGTGTAGACAGACAGGCAGGTGACCGATGAGGCTACAGGTGAGCTTTGAGGGTGAGTGTATATAGACTGTGGGGCCTTGGCTTTAAGGGTGAGTGTATATGGACTGTGGGGCCCTGGCTTTAAGGGTGAGTGTATATGGACTGTGGGGCCCTGGCTTTAAGGGTGAGTGTATATGGACTGTGGGGCCCTGGCTTTAAGGGTGAGTGTATATAGACTGTGGGGCCTTGGCTTTAAGGGTGAGTGTATATGGACTGTGGGGCTCTGGCTTTGAGGGTGAGTGTATATGAATCGTGGGGCCCTGGCTTTAAGGGTGAGTGTATATGGACTGTGGGGCTCTGGCTTTAAGGGTGAGTGTATATGGACTGTGGGGCCCTGGCTTTAAGGGTGAGTGTATATGGACTGTGGGGCCTTGGCTTTAAGGGTGAGTGTATATAGACTGTGGGGCCTTGGCTTTAAGGGTGAGTGTATATGGACTGTGGGGCTCTGGCTTTGAGGGTGAGTGTATATGAATCGTGGGGCCCGACTGGCGTACCGTAGGTTACCCAGCTGGTGTGCAGGGTTAAGAGGAGAGGTAAAATTCTGCAGGGCATCCATGTAGTCCGGCCTCCTCATCTGCTCCACCAGAAACTTCATCTGCACCTGGGGAGAACAGATGCAAATGCCACCTTAATTATTCAAGACATGTTCTCCAAATGTCCAGTTGTCCACGACCAAATCCTCATGCAGCGGGTAGTATAAGAATGTTGTCGGTATGAGGATACAATTCTCATCTGAATAAAACATGCGTAATATCACTTCATTTATTTTCTTTATGTAATGTAACATTAATGTCCCCTGCATCTCTCTCGCTCTCTTTACCTTTTGTGTCTCGTCTTTCTTCTCCTGCTTCAGGATGTCGGTCAGGTTGATGAGCTTCTCCATGGCTTCCACTTGCCTGCTCAGGTGCTTCAGGTACATACCACAGGCTCGGCAGTAGGACTCCAGCAGCAGGCCGAATCGCTGGCTCACCGTTTTGTTGTGCATTTCGGACCTGTGGGATGGATCAAGGTCAGAACCCCTGAGCTGGTGTTCTTACAGAGCGTGCTCAGTTAGGGCATTCAGAGCCCTGAGCTGGTGTTCTTACGGAGCGCGCTCAGTTAGGGCATTCAGAGCCCTGAGCTGGTGTTCTTACGGAGCGCGCTCAGTTAGGGCATTCAGAGCCCCTGAGCTGGTGTTCTTACGGAGCACGCTCAGTTAGGGCATTCAGAATTAATTTCAAAATTCCAACTTTTGAAAGTAAAAACAAAAGTGTGTCAGTAGAAGGTAAAAGTTAGCATTTGAAAAAGTAAACAAACAGCTGCATAATTTCATTTTCCCGCTCAACCTGAACATGATCTGACTGGGCCCTTCGATCACTTCCTCTGTAGCAGCTTTATGTACAAATGAGCCAAACACGGATGATATGGCTGAGTGCTTCTCTCCTCAACATATCAACACTGTCCGCAAAGTTCTTGGAATCCCTGCAGCTCACAGGAAGATTGAACAGAAGAACACTGTAGTTTTCAGAAAACAGAGCTCAGATATCACAATACAGGTAGCCATGTGAGAGCCCACTTTCAAACGCTACATTCAGCAGAGCTCACAGATATAACCGAGCTGAACACACCGTGTGTGAACCCTAACCCCTAACCCATCCACACGCATGATACCCACTGAGCGTAACCCCTAACCCATCCACATGCATGATACCCACTGAGCGCAACCCCTAACCCATCCACACGCATGATACCCACTGAGCGCAACCCCTAACCCATCCACACGCATGATACCCACTGAGCGCTAATGTAGCGGACGTGCTGCAGCGCTAATGTAGCGGACGAGCTGCAGCGCTAATGTAGCGGACGAGCTGCAGCGCTAATGTAGCGGACGAGCTGCAGATCCAGGGCTGAGTGGTTTACAGCAGAGTCAACACCAACACAGACAGCACAGCACAAATCTATACCCATCTCCTGGTTAACCCACCATGTGAAGCCATTACCTCAGATGTCAGAAGACTGGAAAAAACATCAACTTACTTCAAGTGCCAGAAGAAGAAGTGTCCTATTCTCTGGTTGGTCAAAGCCTTTTTCAGTAGAAATCGCACCAGGGGGTTGTCCAGGTACTGCTCGTATTTTAGGACCTGACAGTATGGGAACATAAGACTTACAATATGCAAGCTTTACATAATTTAAATAAATTTAAATTTTCAGTGATCTCAAGGGATTGAGTAGCCAATCAGATGTGTGGGATTAGTGGTCATTTTACCAGAACCAGGAACTTTACATCTAGCCTTGCTTAGCTTCAGTACTAAACACAGCCCTGCTTAGCTTCATTACTAACCAAGCCTAGCCCTGCTTAGCTTCAGTGCTAACCAAGCCTAGCCCTGCTTAGCTTCAGTGCTAACCAAGCCTAGCCCTGCTTAGCTTCAGTGCTAACCAAGCCTAGCCCTGCTTAGCTTCAGTGCTAACCAAGCCTAGCCCTGCTTAGCTTCAGTGCTAACCAAGCCTAGCCCTGCTTAGCTTCAGTGCTAACCAAGCCTAGCCCTGCTTAGCTTCAGTGTTTAGCACAGCCCTGCTTGGCTTCAGTACTAACCAAGCCTAGCCCTGCTTAGCTTCAGCACTAAGCTCAGCCCTGCTAAGCTTTAGTACCAACTAAGCACAGCCCTGCTTAGCTTCCGAACCAGTTAATCACAGCCCTGCTTAGCTTCAGTACTAACTAAGCACAGCCCTGTTTAGCTTCAGTACTAACCAGGCCCAGCCCTGCTTAGCTTCAATGCTAACCAATCCCAGCCCACAAAATGCCTCTCTCTATAACCACTTGCATATGCCCCAGGCATTGCAGTACAAACACAAACACACTTTACCTGGACCAGTTGAATGAGGTACTGAGAGAGTTTGTCATCAGTCAAATACTTCTCAAGGCAGCGAACAGCGAAGTCTCGGATCATTGGGTCGGGGTAGTTACAGTCCAGCAGCTCCATCGCCTGCTCGGGCTTTATCGCTGGCCAGTCTTTCAGAAGGCAGTACATCTTACAAGGAAAACATTAGCATCAACATTAACATCGTTAACCAGAAACTTATCACAAATTTTATCTGAAAATAGAGGTGCTGCTGAAAAGAGAGCGGGGGAGAGAGCGGACGGGAGAGAGCGGGGAGAGGGAGGGAGGGAGGGCGGGTGTGTGTTAGAGTGGGGGGGGGCCTGCAGCTGTGTACCTGAGCCACTTCATCTCTGGAGTTCCACTTCACTGCCAGCAGGATCTTAGGAAGGATTTCTGGGATATTTACACAGTAGTGTCTGGAGAGAGAGCAGAAGGGGGATGGATCAGAAAGGGCAAGTCCCGGGACAGCCCCGTCTTCTCCGCCCCAGGTTCCCCCACAGTGGGAAAGACGTGGGGAGCCCCAGTCCTGGGGGGATGGTGTGTATGCCATGCCCCAGAAATGGGGTCCACTTTCCTGCAGTAGAAATAGTATAGTATAAATGGGTCCCCTTCCCTTTAATAAAAATGTGGGCCCCACCCCCGCAGTTGGTGTTTATTGTACCTGTGCCTCCACAGGAAGTCCTTCTCCTGCTCAGTTATCTCAGAAAGGGCGTCTCTGTTGCCCACCAGACGCAGCTGCTCGCTGTCGCTGTCCGTCAGGGCATGGTCTCGCGCCAGGCGATTGGTCTGCAGGGGATCATCACACGGTGTCCTCAAATACACTCGACAGAGCAATGCCCCAACGACATGCACTACAGTAGGATGCGTGTACAGGCACGTGTGGGTGTGTGCACATACAGGCACGCGTGTGCGTACGGGCGTGTGAATCATACCAGGCCCGTATGGCAGTAATTGAAGCCCAGCCCTCTGGATATGCTCCGGTTAGCATGGTCCTCTATGTTGGGCATGTCTGGGAACTTCACTGGGCTGCTGAAATAATCAAATTCCAGCTCCAAACAAGGGGTTTCCTGCAAGGGGAGCGACACACACAGTTAGGCACAGACATATAATACTTTATATGAAACACTTTTTATCTTTATACACTGGTCAAAATCCCTGCAGATTACTGACAATCCATCATCTATCTCTAACTTTGTTCATTTTTCCAATTACCCTAAAATGGAGGGGGAAAATGTGTAAAAATGGCTACAACTGCTACACGATTCACCCGATATGGATGTAAAAACCCTCAAATTAAAGCTGAAAGTCTACACTTTAACCACATAGTCACTGTTCCACTTCAAATACAATGTGCTGGAGTACAGAGCACATACAAAAAAAAATGTGTCACTGTCACTAACAATTCTGCAGTGCACTGTATGACAGGGTGAATGGCGCTCAGGTTGCTTTACCTTGTTAGGATTTGAGCCTGTGACCCCGATGGGGTTGAGCAGGTCCTCCAGGCCGTGGGGAACAGGCCACAGGTTGAGCGCCATTTTCCCTGAGACCAGAGTGTGCGTGTAGTCAAAGAGATTAACGTTTCCCCACGCTAGCGGACAGTGCTCCTGAAACACAAGCATGCGTTCTCTGCTGGTGAATCACTAAAATAACTGACCCAGGAAGCGGCTCTCACACTGTGACCTGGCTTTATGGTCTGGGATTCAGGCTAGCTTTGCAGATCCACCTCCTGTGCTCTCCCAGCCTGATAAAACGGCTCAACACAAACACAGGACAGGAGCGGTTAGCGCGGGAGGGCGGGGCTCACCTCTTTCGCCCCCTTCCGCCCTTTAACGGAACAGATGGACAGACAGAGCCGCGCGGCTCGCGGGATGTCAGGAATGTACATGTCGTAGTTCAGCCACTCGTTCCATCTGGGAGGGAGACAGACAGACGGACCGCTGCGTTCAGCATCCTGTGCACAAGCTGCTGTCCGTTAGGAACACAGACAAACAGCCAAAGCCCTTCTGTACCTCCCAGTCCATCTGATTTCTCTGTGTAAAAGAGGGACATCCTTTCCAGTCCATATAAAAACTCCCATAAGATAATAAGGTGCTGAGAAAGAGGGAACCCCAACAGTGCAGTACCAGACCTGTTACATTTTACAGTAGTCAATTCCCACAGCTCTCATCTGCAACTTATGTTTTTATCATATCAAACATCTTTGATGTTTTATGGATGGGGAAACAAAGTGTTTTTTGTAGACAAAAGCATTTTAGATGACTAGGCTACCTTTTAAATAACAAAAAAAATTGTTTTCAGGTGTATGCTGCTTTTGACATTCCACAAGGTCCCGCTCAGAAGGGTAAATCAGGGGAAGGGTCCTGCAAGGGCTCCCGCTCTGAAGGGTAAATCAGGGGAAGGGTCCTGCAAGGGCTCCCGCTCTGAAGGGTAAATCAGGGGAAGGGTCCTGCAAGGGCTCCCGCTCTGAAGCGTAAATCAGGGGAAGGGTCCTGCAAGGGCTCCCGCTCTGAAGGGTAAATCAGGGGAAGGGTCCTGCAAGGGCTCCCGCTCTGAAGCGTAAATCAGGGGAAGGGTCCTGCAAGGGCTCCCGCTCTGAAGGGTAAATCAGGGGAAGGGTCCTGCAAGGGCTCCCGCTCTGAAGGGTAAATCAGGGGAAGGGTCCTGCAAGGGCTCCCGCTCTGAAGGGTATATCAGGGGAAGGGTCCTGCAAGGGCTCCCGCTCTGAAGGGTAAATCAGGGGAAGGGTCCTGCAAAGGCTCCCGCTCTGAAGGGTAAATCAGGGGAAGGGTCCTGCAAGGGCTCCCGCTCTGAAGGGTAAATCAGGGGAAGGGTCCTGCAAGGGCTCCCGCTCTGAAGGGTAAATCAGGGGAAGGGTCCTGCAAGTTGCTGCCATACCTTGGATTTGAGCATGGGACACGCTGCGTGTTCACATTATCACACATCTGCTCCCCTCCGTGGTATATCCCCGTCCGAACGTATATCTACAGCAGTGGGACGCAGACAGCACATTCAAAATTACACTCCTGCACATGTCATCATCAAAACCAACAACATTACACTGCATAAACATTCCAGCAAATCAGGTAAACACATGCTCTCATGTTACTGTGTAAAAACGTAACACTTTTTCCATTGTCAGCTTATCAATTGTTGCAGAAGAAATGCAACAGACACTACAAAGGCTGCCATGAATCACCCAGGTGGCGATCAGCGATCTTCCAACAATCCTACCCTCTTTCATTCTAAAGCCGTTCAAGACAGTGAAAGGCACTATATAATTGCAATACATTATTATTATTAGTAGCAGTAGTAGAATGAGTAGTAACATAGTATTAGTGCTAGTTATATCACTGAATACTACTTTTAAAAACACCGGTTTAAAGTCAACCCATTAGTAGTTTGTCTAATAAAGGCTGAGTAAAAAATGTAAAAGATCCAAAGGTAAAAGCAGGCAGGCACCTTATCGATGTCCCGGATGTTGACGTTAACGTAGGTGGCGCACAGAACGCGGATGCGTAGCGTGCCATTGATGGTCCAGAGGGACTTGGTGGAGGCTTCGCCGTTCATGTAGGGCGTGGCGGTGGAGATGCGGCGGGCGTACGAGGGCATGGTGAAGGTGTCCATGGGCAGTTGGGAGTACAGGCTCTCCTTTGCCATCAACATCAGGTTGGGCATGCGGCCGAGCATAATGCAGCTCCGCACATACTGAGAACACACAACATCTATCAGAGCATAATGCAGCTCCGCACATACTGAGAACACACAACATCTATCAGAGCATAATGCAGCTCCGCACATACTGAGAACACACAACATCTATCAGAGCATAATGCAGCTCCGCACATACCGAGAACACACAACATCTATCAGAGCATAATGCAGCTCCGCACATACTGAGAACACACAACATCTATCAGAGCATAATGCAGCTCCGCACATACTGAGAACACACATCTATCAGAGCACGATGCAGCTCCGCACATACTGAGAACACACAACATCCATCAGAGCACGATGCAGCTCCGCACATACTGAGAACACACAACATCTATCAGAGCATAATGCAACTCCGCACATACTGAGAACACACAACATCTATCCATCAGAGCACGATGCAGCTCCGCACATACTGAGAACACACAGCATCTATCAGAGCACGATGCAGCTCCGCACATACTGAGAACACACAACATCTATCAGAGCATGATGCAGCTCCGCACATACTGAGAACACACAACATCTATCAGAGCACGATGCAGCTCCGCACATACTGAGAACACACAACATCTATCAGAGCACGATGCAGCTCCGCACATACTGAGAACACACAACATCTAACAGAGCACGATGCAGCTCCACACATACTGAGAACACACAACATCTAACAGAGCACGATGCAGCTCCACACATACTGAGAACACACAACATCTATCAGAGCATGATGCAGCTCTGCACATACTGAGAACACACAACATCCATCAGAGCATAATGCAGCTCCGCACATACTGAGAACACACAACATCTATCAGAGCATGATGCAGCTCCGCACAGACTGAGAACACACAACATCTATCAGAGCATGATGCAGCTCCGCACATACTGAGAACACACAGCATCTATCAGAGCATGCAATATCCATCAAACTTCAACACATACAAGCATGCCCACATACACACACAGACATACTGTGAACACACAACATCTATTAAACATCCACACTAAAGCACACCCACCTGACCCATATGCAGACATACTGCAAACACACAACATCTATCAAACATAAAGCACACCCACATGCACATACCTAAAACACACATCTATCAATCATCAACACTAAAGCACGCCCACATGCAAATACTAGAAACACACAACATCTATCAAACATCAACACTAAAGCACGCCCATATGCACATACTGGAAACACACAAGTATCATCAACATTAAGCACGCCCACTCTGTGCCATCTCTCTCTGAAGAGCAGACCACGCCCTGAGAGTCTGAGGAGGGTGACATCATGGCTATACATCCAGACCACGAGAGACTGTCGCATTTCAAAAATGTGACGCATTATATAAATTCAGCCCATAAGCAGAATTTGGACATAAAAACACCCTGACGACAACTGGGACCTACCTTGTACTGGCTGAGAGGGCACTTCTCCAGGAGGTACTCGTCACAGCCACACACTTTGAGGATGTACTTTCCCTGGTACTCCTGCACACACATCTTCAGCTGCTCCGGAGACAGCAGCATGCTCCGAGTCTTCTTCCGGATGGCCTCGGCGATCACCTGCTCCGGCACGCAGTCGTGGTTGATCTTCAGCGTGTATTTCTGTTTGTCGTTGTTGGGGGAGACGATGACCCAGATGACCACTATTATTTGACCTGAGAAAACAAAACGGGGAAAACGTCCGCTTGCCATGGGGCCACACATTGTAATACACAGCAGGCAAATGGGCTTCGGGGACGGACCTCGCCTTCTTCGTAATCTTTCATTGAGTAAACAACATTAGGCCAAATGTTTATGTTCCACAAAGTTCAAAGTGAACACAGTGAGGGAAAAAAAATTAAATAACAAAAGGAACAGGAACAGGAACAGCAGTAACAGCCTCCGTGTTACTGCTCCACACACTGCCAGAGGCATAGAGACACAACATAAACTCATACTTTAAAGATACTCTGAATTTTCTTTTTTTAGTTTAACAGCAGGTCCCTGTCAGAGCATATATACGTGGAAGAGTGATTTGGAGAATAATCTGCGCTTCTGAGCTCTTGTCAGATCAAGGCCATCACTATGGGAAGACTCTGCTGGGCTTGCCTACCTTTGTCTAGTTTGCAGGAGATATGCTTGGGGAGGTCCAGCGATGACTCCATGTTGGGGGGGTAAACGTATAAAGCCCGGCTATGGGGCCCGTTGGCATCTCTGAGGTCCACAGAGTCTTTGCAGACATTCAGAATGTTTCTCCTGAAGTCCTGCACCTCGGGGTCCTTCACCAGGTCGAACTCACACACAGGCATGCCAATCGCAAAACCTGCCGTGACAACACACAGGTTAGCTACAGGCTGTGAGCTCACTCGGTGACTGGAATTTTACTGTGCGACGGACAAAGGTGTGTGGCACTGTGGCAAAGGCACTGTTTTTAAGGTGCCGATTTATGGAAAAGTAAAATGAATAAAGCGATGTGCTTTTCTGTACTGATGGAGAACATTACAGCTAATCAGAGTTATTCCTGGAGGCTTAGACAGCAGTGCACTATCAACAGTCCATAAGCAAATTACATCAAGTGCAGCACTTCTGACAGAAGTAATATCTCACCACTGCCACGTCCCAGTCTGATCTATCAATTACATAAAAGCACGTCTGAATTATAATCTTTACTCAACTGATGCATTTCACGTGAAAGAAGGACAGGAGTCCTACCAATTTCGCGGTTGAGGATTTTCTCCTCTCTGTTCCCCACGGGCTCGATAACTTTGAGAAAAGGTTGAAAGAGTCTGAGGTCACAGAGCCTCCTGGTTTCGTCATAGAACTCCTCCCGCTCAGCCTCCTGGGTCACACTGACAAAGATGTAAGAGGTCTCTTCCTGGAGCAGGTGGTGCAGGGGGTACTTCCTGGCTTCTTTGAAGAGTTCGTGTTTGATGGTGATTAGTGTAGCCTCACGGAGGCACTCTAGGGTCAGGATCATGCCATTTGGAAGAAGGCAGTCCACCAGAATCCGCGGGGGCATCAAATGGATGCCCCATAGTTCCCCTGACGACGGTCTTGGGGGCATTTTTAAGCTCCTCCTCAGTCCCTCAGAACTTCAGTCCAAACAATGCTTTCCTTTCCTGCGGAGAAAGCACAGGCGTATGGGTTACAGACAACCCTTCTGCTCATGTATGCCACAGCCACCCGAGTTACACGCAACCCTTCTACGCATGTATGCCACAGCCACCAGAGTTACACACAACCCTTCTACGCATGTATGCCACAGCCACCCGAGTTACACGCAACCCTTCTACGCATGTATGCCACAGCCACCCGAGTTACACACAACCCTTCTACGCATGTATGCCACAGCCACCAGAGTTACACACAACCCTTCTACGCATGTATGCCACAGCCACCAGAGTTACACACAACCCTTCTACGCATGTATGCCACAGCCACCAGAGTTACACGCAACCCTTCTACGCATGTATGCCACAGCCACCAGAGTTACACACAACCCTTCTACGCATGTATGCCACAGCCACCCGAGTTACAGCTGTGTCAGTTACACACAACCCCATCTGCTTTAAATCCATATGCAAAATAAATAATGAGATGGAAAAAAGAAAATGGCACATTTAGAAAGATCCAGTACAAGTTGTGCACATAACTGCAGGTGTGCAAGAAAATTTTATTATAATAATAATAATAATACCTTGTATTTATATAGCGCCTTTCTCGACACTCAAAGCGCTTTACAGTGATGAGGGGGAAACTCGTCTCTACCACCACCAATGTGTAGCACCCACCTGGGTGATGCAACGGCAGCCATTTTGCGCCAGAATGCTCACCACACGAGGGAGAGAATGATTTTAGCCAATTAAACTGGGGGATGATTAGGTGGCAGATTGAAAGAGCCAGGTTGGGAATTTAGCCAGGACACCGGGGAAACCCCTACTCTTTACGATAAGTGTCATGGGATCTTTAATGACCACAGTGAGTCAGGACCTCGGTTTAACGTCTCATCCGAAAGACGGCATCTCCTACAGCACAGTGTCCCCATCACTGCACTGGGGCATTGGGATTTTTTATTTGACCAGAGGGAAGATTGCCCCCTACTGGTCCACCAACACCACTTCCAGCAGCAACTTAGTTTTTCCCAGGAGGTCTCCCATCCAAGTACTAACCAAGCCCACACCTGCTTAGCTTCAGCCATTCAGCAGGAGCAGAGTGCACGGTGGTATGGCTGCTGGCTACCTACCACACGGTGGTATGGCTTATTGTCTATTCTCCCCCATTCATATAAGACCATTTTGCTAACGAAATGAGTAACTTGACTAGGTTATCGTTTACCACCACAGTGAACGCTAATAATTTTGAAGGACTTAAAGGATTTCCTCTGTGGCTCACCCATAACTTGCAACAAATAAAGTACAAACCACCATGTTACAGGCCAGGACACTGCCAGGATAATGGGAGCCATCAGAAAAACAACTCAGCAGCATGTCTCCATTGGAATTACCTCAGAAGAGCTCTGGGTGACTCCCTAAAATGAATGACCTTCATAGACTGTGGATCACAACACAATGACACACACTCTCCCTGTCCAGGGAAGCTTTTTCCACCACATACGAGCCAAAATATTTTGGTAGCTGAAATTCCACAGTAGTTGGCTAAATGGAGATATTTTCCCCTCATAACACGGAGGACAGTTCATCGTTCTAAAGCAGCCGCAAGATGCAGGGATCCTGCCAGAGTGTGAGCCAGCAACAGGCACTCCCATCTAACAGAGGCTTGCACAACACACTGCGTTTACCACCAGGCCTCAACATCTGATACACACACAGCACTGCAGCCCTCCAAACGGGCTTCAGAAACAAGTTTCAGATACAAGCTTCAGAAACAGGCTTCAGAAGCGGACCTCAGAATAAACAGACTTAATTCCACTCCTTGGGTCAGCCCAAAGGCAAACTGCAGAATTCAGTTAAACAATTTAAACAACAAATGTATTACACATAAACAATGTTGCATTTCAGAAATCTTGATAGTTTTGTATGAAAGAAAAAAATATCAGATCCAGGAACTTCGATGCGAGGCTGGTGGTCCCAAAATATCTGAGACAATCTGATTCATGTTAAAGAACTCGAAAAACATAATCATCATTTGGAGATGAATACAGTTCTGATGACAAACTCAAAGCAGAAAAACACAATTAGGCTACACATATTAAAAACCATAGCATGCGAAAAATCTATAACCGCTTGCCATCACGTGTTGCAGTACCTACCATATACATTTTTGAACATGCAGCTTAATGGATAGGTAAAACAAAGACACTTCAAATCACTGGTTAGAGAAAATTCACTATGGTTCAAAAAGCTAGGCAATTAAGAGTACTATGTATCATGTATAGGCAGGTGTGTGCGTGTTTCTGTGAGTGTGTGCCTGAATTTCTCTGAAACCCTGTGTAATTATACCGTTTCGTCCTGACCCGCTCGTTACCATGTGCATTTCTTCCTGAGGTAAGCACCCAGCCCCACTCATATCTTCTATAATTTTTAAACACCGTTTTCATAAATGGGCAACAATTTTTCTCTAGCTCTGATAAGGTGGTGCCAAAATCCGCCTGCTTCTCAGCGAGCTGTAAAAATGTGGAACCCGACACAGAACACATGGTGTTACTGTGACTCCATTCAGCACAAAGACACACCACTGACGGCTCACATTGCTGATCCGCCTAATTCACCAACGAGGACGCATTCAGACCATGAACAGAAATTCCACATTGTAATACTGTCAAGAAATATTGTGAGAGGAGCCTAAAGACTTGTCTGACATTTTTCAGGGTGAAATAGAATGAAGATAATCTGAGGCGTGCGCCTATAACGGAATCGCCAAACGAAATGATACAGTGCAAACATGAATATCACACATGACATTGCGTATAAAATAAGAAAATTGGGCAAACCCTGCCGCATTTCAGACAACGCGCTTACCTTGGGCCGACGGTCTTTTCTTGAAGGAATGGTTTCCCTTCCTATTTCAGACCACAAACATTGTCGATTACTCATTGGCAACGAGTCACTCCAGTCCCACTTCTGTCGAAAACATGCAAATGGTAATGCTACATTATAACTGAACCTGTCAATCATCCTATGGACGATTCCCTCATATCCTCTTATTTTACTATGCAGACAAATGCCAAACATTCAAACCAGCAGCGCAACGTGGAAACGCTTAATAACAGCTAGCCAATACACAACCATCGGTTTCCACCTAGATAGGTAGCAAGATAAGACAGCTGCACATGTCATTACCAGTACTCGTTCGATTTAACGTTAATCACGTAATGAAATCCCAATGTTAGAAAAGCAATATTCTGCAAACGTAATTCGTGGACGGCCATGGGTTTTCATATCCAGTCACTGTGCTAAAGCCACAGGCAGGCATGGTTTATCTACGTTAACCCCGGAGCTTTAAAAGGTGTGAGATGCAGTGCACCTAACAATAACTAACGACATCAATATGTTAATAAAGACCTTTAATATGCCGTACAGTCAACCACATCCACTCGTGGCTCTGTGCGCCTTGTCAAACCGATATACCTAATTTAACGTTAGCTCCGTAAATTAGCCAAATAACGTTAGCTACGTACTACCAAGCTAACTTTGACACAACAACGTTAAATAAATGTGGTGCAGTATTTGGCAAGGCACAATTATGTTTTCGTTCATTAACAGTTAACTTCGTCCACGAACGCCAACTCAAACTTTCATGTGCCTTACAATATATGACACCGTCAGCTAACTTAATTTACCTAGCTAGCTACACCACTCTGAATCTATTGAACTGGAGTTATCAGTCAGCAGGTAACCAGCTATCAGAGTGCAAATGGATTTATTTACGTTACAATCCACTGGGGCGTCTGACCTCAGCGTTAGCTCACAGGAAAACAGGCAAGCTGCTAACGTTACTGTAACGTTTGCCAGCATAATTAACAACTATTGACACTATATTGGATAACCAAGTAACGTTATCATAATTATTTTACCCAACGTGGCTAAGTGAGTTAATTGGCTACCAAGGTTGGATATTCAGTTATATTTAACATGGTATAAGAGGTAACGTTATGTGGCTTTCCTACAACGTGAGAAATGTAACAGTAGCTAGCAATGAACGTTAGAGATAACGACGTTGGCGAGTAAAACTAGCTGGTCAATGCAAAATAAGTCAAGTTGGCTGACCTTAATTAATCAGCCAACCATCTGCTCAAATGTATATGATTAAATGGCGTTCGCTAACGTTACACAACGTGAAAAGTATTTTATTGACGCTTCATATTTTATGATAAAATATAGGCTACACTGTGTTATTTCATGGCTAGTTAGCACATAGAACACAACAAATACCAACTGGCTAACAAGCTAGCCATCGTTAGCCAAGTTAGCATGAACTAACGTTACATTTAACCAGATCGTTTTACTTAGTCGAGTCGGATATTACTATCTAACGTTAAGCCTTCTTTAGTTCATAATATAGCTCTTATCTACCGTAAAATCGTAGTATTGCACACGCTTTAGTTCCACAGCTAGCTAGCTAGCGTTAGTTAACTCGTTACAGTGGTATAGCTATCATAGCTAACGTTATTTCTTCAAAACAAGACAAAACGTTTTCATGACGGCAGCTGGCGCTAACTTAACTAAAATTACATTAGTTAGACTAGGCTTCTACGCTTACTAGCTTGTCTGCAAATTGCGCGTATTCTTTTCTCGCCACTTACCCACAGCTTTTAATTCCAGTAGGTGTTCCCCACTCCTCTGTCCTTTCTCCGGGCCCTTCAATACTCCAGTCCGAGGCTCGGGCGGCCTACCCCCGGCCTGACAGCCGCAGCTTCTCCATAGCAACCACAGGTCCTGTTTTTCTCGTATGGAAATCAGGCAGCAGCGAAAACACACCGCCACTTAACCCCCATTTCACAGACACAAATGACACACAGCTATTTTAAAAGGAAAACTTAGTGTTAACGCACGATTTAATTCTATTTGTAAAAATCCAGCCAATTTAGCTATTCCAGGTAGGGAGCTAACGTTAGCTGTTTCGCTGCAGTACACACAATTATACACCGCACTGGAGGAGATTCTCGTAGCCTAGTCTACGCGCATCGTTCAAGCCCGCTGTGAAGTGAGTTGTGGTGAGTTTGGTTTGGGGGATCCTCCCGTGACTAGGCTAGCAAGCTGAACCAAGGCGTAATTATATACTTGTTCATGCAATGCATAAGATAGATAGCTAACTGTAACTGCACATTTGTAAATGTGAAGCTGCTACAGATAGATTCCTAAAAGCTTTAGCATGAGTATTAAATTGCTACAGTATCATGTCTCATTCGTTTTAGTACGTTAACCACGTCTAAGCAAAGTTTTCGCCGACGTGGAGATACCCGTGCGGGAAACGTCGCTTTTTATAAAACTTTATTTCATAATCATTTTAAAACAGCAACTTTTCTAACATGTCATAATTTCCCTTATTCTATGAATAGTCATATGGCTAGTTAATACATCACGTGAGACGTCCAATAAATGTCCTCATCATGGTTCGATAAAATGCTGTCTCGCTTAGACACTCGGGTTTCAGGCATTTGCTACATTCATGTAAACTTATGAATTCACATAATCCACTTTGTGTTGTAGTAAGATTTATGAAATGTGCTAAATAAAGGTTGATTAAAACACGTTACCATAATGTACATGCCTTCTTTTAGAACTCCGCAGAAACCCCCAGATCACTACATGCATGGTATCTGCAAAACCGTGCATAATTTTACCGTGGGACACCTAGCCTAGCTCTGTAGGGCATGACGCATAATGTTCACATTGGTGACAGCACTTGAAATCCTGCTCTTGTTTATCAATTATGCCCTCTAACATAATTTTCCCCCTTGGGGTCTTCAAAAATCAGTTACTATTGTCTGACTAGTGTTTTATAAGCTATATGCTTCCCACCTCCAACTCTTACTGTGGTTCTACCCTGCATAATATTAAGAGTTACTGTAACTGTTTAGATAAATAGTTTCATGTTAGTCTTCCCAACATCCACATGCCAACATTGCAACTGGTGAAGAAAATACTTACAGTGAAGTCTAAAAGTATTTGGACAGTAACACTTTTGTTGTTGTTTTGTCTCCGTACTCCAACACATTGGATTTGACATGGAACAGTAACTATGAGGTTAAAGTTCAGACTTTCAGCTTTAATTTTAATTTGAGGGTGTTACAACTCCAACTGTCTAGGGCAGGGGTGTCAAACTCCAGTCCTGGAGGGCTGCACTGTCTGCTGTTTTTCAGTGTGTTTCAGGGTGAGTGATTAATTTAAGTCATTGATTGGCTAAGAGTCCACACACCTTGTTCTCAAGGCCTTAATTGGCTGCTGATTGAAATAAATCACATAATACCTGCAGACACTACGGCCCTCCAGGATTGGAGTTTGACACCCCTGGTCTAGGGGGTAGGGGAAGGGTGAACGTAACAGTTAATAATAATAAATACCGGGTATGGGAAAGATGTAACATTTCCAGATAAGCGGATGGGGGAAGAATAAACACGAAATGCCAACAATGTACAGTGAAACAGTGTTTACTTAGTGACATGGTGAAAAAGGTGCAAACAGTACATCTAAATATATATACAGCTCTGGAAAAAATTAAGAGATCACTACAAAATTATCAGTTGTCTCATTGTTATTTTGGTTCTGTACTCTAGCACTTTGAGTTTGAAAGGATATAATGACAATGATTTGGTGGCATATCCTTTGCGTGCCATGACTTCCTAATGTCTGTGACCCAACAACATCAAAAGACTCTTGATATCTTATTTTCTGGTACTCTTACAAGCGATACTATAACGTCTCTGCATTTGAATGAATCTCTATGGGAATTTGGGGGTGGGACTAGATTTAGCTGTAAATTATGCTGCAACAGTATGGAATACATGGTTGGTAAAATGGCTGTAAATCATCAAGGGTCTGAGGTATCAAACAAGCCTCAAACCATCACTCTGCTGCCAGTTATGCAGTAGATATGGATTGATCACTTTAAAGTGATGGTCAAGGAAAATCCATAATATGCTTATAACGACATTATTTATGGCTATTAAGGTATGTATTGAGCACCAATAAAGCACAAGGAATAAATTCTATTGCAAACTCGTTCAATTTCAGTGTATCTATATCTAGCCTCTGGGGAGGGTGTATAGTGTCAAAGGCCGAAACACCCTATGACCCAGAGGAACACTACTGATGATGCGTCCCGTAAATTCAATTCTTCCCACGATTCTTCTTCGTCTACTATCCGCCATTCATCGGCAAGTCCACCAGTTATTTGCATGTGCTTGCACAAGGAGATCAACATCTCATCCTGTGTTTTCTGGAATCTGACTATCTGGACCCGTCCAGTGACTGCTGAGAAAGATCAGCTGACAACAGGGGAAAGTCCTTGTGACGGCATGGAGAGACAGCTGGCAGGAGGGAATAGACCCCAACGGGACAGGCTTGGGTTAGCTGCCCACGACTGTAGTCTCTCATGCTATTGCAGCACGTTGGAGACACCCCCCATAGCTACAAAGAATCGAATAAAGAGAACACCCCTAGAGTCTGCGAGAGCGGGGGCGGAAGATGACTCATCGGCTGACAACATGGTAACGACTGGACCGGAAACGACTATGAGTAAAGACAGCACAGCGCAAGAGAACACCACAGCAACCAGCGCAAGCCCGGCCACAACAGCAGACCACAAGCTGCAGATATGTAGCTGTGGTTGGAGGAAAATTACATCTTTTCGGGGGCTGAGGATTCACCAGGGAAAGAAAAGGTGCTTGAGGGAAGAGAGACAGGGGCCTCGCATTGACTACTTTTTGCGAAAGGGGTCAAATCAGTCGAGTGAAGCACACCAACTGGACGAAAACCATAGCTTGGAGTGCATCAGCACCCCTGTCATGGAAGAGGCAAACTCAAGCACAGAACTAGCGGTGGAACAAACATCAACGGTGGAACTCACCCAAACTCCCCGACCTGCAGTCGAGCGGAGACTTCCAGGCTACAGACTGCGTGTCAAGTGGCCCGGTGCTGCGGAAAAAAAGCTGTGGAAAACGGTGAATGTCGATCTGACCCTGTCCCTCGAACAACTTCGAGGCACAGTGGAGAAGAAGTTGGAGATCATGGGAAACATCATCTACCAATATGGAGCAGAACGCTTTGGAGTACTAGAGTCGAAAGGTGCTAAACAGGCTCCTACTCCACCAGTCTCCAGGAGGCAACAGGAGATCAAGCGCCTTATTCAAGAAAGGAGACAACTCAGGAAACTTTGGAAGAAGGCCTCGGAAGAGGAAAAGGAGGGCATACGTACCCTCCAAGCCGACATTAAAACCCGTCTGGCATCCCTCCGCAGAGCAGAGAATTCACGGAAACAAAGAAGGAAGAAGGAACAGACAAGAACACGGTTCTACAAAGATCCCTTCAAGTTCCTAAAGACTCTCTTTACCAAGGAGAAAAGCGGAGTTCTAAAAACAACAAAGAACGACCTGGAGGAGCACCTGAGATCAACGCATTCTGATCCAAAGCGCTATGAACATCTGGCCATCCCTCCAGACATTCCACCAATCGACCCCCCAGAGCATCAATTTGAGACTGGTCCTCCAACATGGAAAGAGGTGGAGAAGATAGTCCATCGGGCGAGAACAGCATCAGCTCCTGGGCCAAATGGAGTCCCATACAAAGTGTACAAGAACGCACCAGATATTTGTAGGTTTCTTTGGAGCCTCATGAGGACGGTATGGCAGAAGAGGACCATACCCAAAGCTTGGCGTAGGGCAGGTGGGATCCTTATCCCAAAGGAGAAGGATGCAGCAAACATCAGCCAGTTCCGCCCAATCTCCTTGCTTAACGTGGAGGGTAAGATCTTCTTCGGAGTCATTGCACAAAGGATGGCCAAGTACCTGCACAGAAATGAGTATGTGGATACATCTGTACAGAAGGCAGGAATATCGGGCTTCTCTGGTTGCCTAGAACATGCCAGCATGATCTGGCATCAGATCCAAACGGCAAAGCGGGAGAAAAGGGACCTCCATGTGATCTTCCTGGATCTTGCAAACGCCTTCGGCTCTGTGCCCCATGAGCTTCTCTGGACTACCTTCAAGTTCTTTAACATCCCGGACACCATCACAACCCTGGTCAAAGACTACTTTCAGGACATGCAATTTTGCTTCTCCACGCCTGAATTTACCACCTCATGGCACTGCCTGGAAGTAGGCATCATGGCCGGATGCACCGTCTCTCCCTTGGTTTTCACCATGGCGATGGAGGTCATCATTCGAGCCTCAAAATGGGTCGTAGGTGGACAAAGAATCGGCTCTTGCCGGCGCCTCCCTCCCCTCAGAGCCTACATGGACGACATCACCATCCTGACTACCACCGTCCCATGCACCAGGAGGTTACTCGGAAAACTCGAGGAGAACATCAGTTGGGCCCGTATGAAGATTAAACCATCTAAGTCACGCAGCATCTCAGTGGTGAAGGGAGTGCTTACTGACTTGCAGTTCTTCATCGGTGACGACCCAATCCCCACTGTATCTGAGCAGCCAGTCAAAAGCCTTGGAAGGTGCTATACCGCAAGCCTGAACGACAGAGACCAGGTGAAACAACTGCGCAATGACATCAACGCAGGCCTACAGGCGATTGACAACACCCAACTACCCGGGAAGTTAAAGACCTGGTGCTTCCAGTTTGGTCTACTACCCCGAGTGTTATGGCCCCTGGCAGTCTATGAGGTGCCCATCTCAACAGTAGAGAAGCTGGAGAGAAGAGTCACGGCCCACGTTAAGAAGTGGCTTGGAGTTCCACGCTGCCTCACCACCATAGGCCTCTACGGAGACAGTGTCCTCAAGCTGCCCCTCACCAGCCTTACAGAGGAGTTCAAGTGTGCCAAAACACGACTGCAGATGACCTTGAACGAGTCCAGAGATCCGGTGATTAGAGAAAATGCACCGACTTTGGCTACAGGGCGCAAGTGGAGACCAGCAAGAGCAGTGGAGGAGGCAACTGCAGCTCTCAGACATGCTGACATCGTGGGGAATGTTCAGCAAGGAAGAGGAGGTCTTGGACTAACAACTAGCCGCCCAGCCTGGAGAAATGCCACTGCTCCAGCACGGAGGAAGATGGTGGTGGAGGAAGTGCGGCGACAGGAGGAGGCGGCAAGATGGGCCAAGGCAGTCGCCCTCGGCAAACAGGGACTCTGGACACGGTGGGAGGGTGTCGAAAGGAGGAGGTTGAGCTGGAGAGAGATATGGGCCATGGAAGCAAGGAGCTTGAGCTTTGCCATCAGAGCCACTTATGACGTCCTTCCAACACCAACTAATCTCCACCAATGGTTTGGCGAAGATCCTGGGTGTGTCCTTTGCTCCAGGCCAGCCTCCCTTCGGCACATACTCACAGGGTGTAAAACCAGCCTTTCCCAAGGACGGTACACTTGGCGCCATAACCAGGTCTTGAAGAGCCTTGCTTCCACACTGGAGGGAAAACGATCCAGCATCAATGCCCTACCACCGCCAATACCTAACACCTCATGGGAAACTGCCTTTGTCCGTGAAGGGGCTACAGCTACCAGGAGCAACTCCACACCATCGGAGAGAAGCCAGCTGTGCCTAGCACGTGACTGGAAGATGCTGGCAGATATTGGCAAACAGCTGGTGTTCCCCTCAGAGATTGCCAATACCGCCTTGAGGCCTGACTTGGTGCTCTGGTCCCCTTCCTTAAAGAAGGTCTACATAATCAAACTCACCGTACCCTGGGAGGATTCCATGGAGGAGGCATATGAGCGGAAACATCTGCGGTATTTCGAGTTAGCTGCCGAAGCACAACATCGCGGCTGGAACGCGGAAGTCCGCCCAGTGGAGGTTGGGTGCAGAGGGTTTGTGGGAACATCTACCACAAAATTGCTGAGGGACTTGGGAGTTAGGGGCCAGAACCAGCAAACAGCCGTTAAAGCTGCATCAGAGGCAGCAGAAAGAAGCAGCCAGTGGCTCTGGCTGAAGAGGAACGACCCTAGTTGGGCCCCTAAGTAGCGTTCCAGGAGGTATGCGGTCAGCTTAAGCTCGACTCAGGGAACAGGACGCCCCTGCCATGCATAGTCCCCTGAGATGTTTGCCACTTGACAACAAGGTGACTCTCATGGCTAATTGGGCTTGGGACGCAAGCTCAGGTCTGATCAGCCTGTAGCTGGCCGCCTCTGGGGAGGGTGTATAGTGTCAAAGGCCGAAACACCCTATGACCCAGAGGAACACTACTGATGATGCGTCCCGTAAATTCAATTCTTCCCACGATTCTTCTTCAAGTCTACTATCCGCCATTCATCGGCAAGTCCACCAGTTATTTGCATGTGCTTGCACAAGGAGATCAACATCTCATCCTGTGTTTTCTGGAATTTGTTATTCCTGTGTTCTGGAAAAAAGGGTGGAGTCGAAATGGGTCCCCCTCTGGCCGAACAAACATTAACGTTATGAATCCTGTGGCCGTACTTTATTTAAAACAGCCAATCAAATCTCCATCAATGGAAAATTTACCCGCCCATACCCATGCTGATTAGTCTAATCACTCACTACGAACTAATCAGTTCTGCGTCGTTTTTACTTGGTGCACTGCTCATTCGTCAGATAATATATTGGAAAAAAATAGATCGTTAAGATTTTGCCAAATAAACCATGCCCTGGAAATGGTTTTGTCGTATTGTTCAGTGGCTGGTTACAGTAACAAAAATACGACGAGAACCATTATCCACCAAAGTACTTAGTTGCCATGCACGTAATTTTCGTTCGATTAGCAACCGAAATTAATGAATGGGCCTTTAAATAAATTTTAAAGACTCAATAAAACCTACCATTATTTCATGATTTGTGTGGAACATGCATTTGGTGAAACTTCGCCATGCAATTTAGCTTGCTTTAAATAGACTAACGATAGATCAAACGGTTGCAATACTCTGCTTAGCGTTTAAGTTAACTTAACTTTGATTTTGAGCTTGCGTGTGATATTTATCTCTTGATAGCAGCCGTCCTGTATTTTACTTTGAATTGATTGCATTAATTCCTCACCGGGTTCAAACCACAGAACTGTATAAGAACATGTCGGGCTGGATAACGTCGATGGCACTCGGGTTGAGGGCGTGGATTTAGACCATACCTCTACAATCCTGAGTCCTTTCAAGACTGAGTTTATTAGCTGACTTTAAGATGTATATTAATATACCTATTCACATTTTCTTGAAAATATATTTGATGGGTGTGTAGTGGATACATCCCTCTGTGATATGTTGTGGTTATTTGAAGTTTTTATAATCCATTGAGCATCACTTTAAGGGTTGTTTCTCCTGACAAATTTTATGGTATAGCTTGTAGGTGTACCAGAAAATAAAATATCAAGAGTCTTTTTATATTTTTGGGTCACAGACATCAGGAAGTCATGGTATGCAAAGGATATGTGACCAAATATAAAAAATGATTACTTTATTCTACATTATGGTAAACTGTCCAATATATTTTTTTTGGGGGGGGGACTATGTACAAAAGGTTAAATAACTTCGAAACGGTTCATCCGATATGGATGAAAATACCCTCAAATTAAAGCTGACAGTCTGCACTTCAACCTCAGTGTCATTGTATCCTTTCAAACTCAAAGTGCTAGAGTACAGAACCAAAATAACAAAAGACAATTGATAATTTTGCAGTGGTCTCTTAATTTCTTTCAGAGCTGTATATATCTACAATATTTACAATGACACACACAACCGAGGACTGGGACTGTTGCCAAAAGAAATAAATAAGGAAAACCTTAACAGGCTAGCTATAACAAAAAGTAGAAGGCTACCTAGCTATGCAAATCCAAACAAAAGCCTAACTATACCTACTCTAACTAACCAAAACCTCAATACAAGAGGTGGCAACCACTCTTATCCTAGTGTGTCTCAGATACAGAATCCTACATGCTATGTAGAGAGGCCTCTATCATACCTATCCCAACACCTCGGCGTGACCAACAGTGGGACACCTGCAGGGTAAGACAAGGGTTTAGCAGAAAAACTACAAACACACGAATAGGATTAACACACAAAGACAATAACACTCCAAAACTGTCATCAGAAAAACACAGTACAGAATGACACGTAACGCACTCAAGATGACGTGGCCGGTGGATTTTTGGAACCTTGGATTACGGTCACTCTCGGATTGGTGGAAGGTGGATATGCTTCAGAAATGATGATTGACGGGACTGACTGGGCGAATGGCAGCAGACTGAGAAGAGAGAAAGAGAGAGAGCGCAAAACACACGGAGAGGTAACAGAGGGTGTTTACATTCTTATTGAGTGAACCGTGTAGCGATTGTAGCCCTTTTTATCCATAGTCCCCCCATTTTAGGGGACCAAAGTAATTAGACAAATTAACATAAACTTAAATACAGTCATCATGTTTAATATTTGGTTGCATATCCTTTGCATTCCATGACTTCCTGATGTTTGTGACTTTACAACATCAAATAAATCTTGTTAGCTTATTTTCAGATACTTACAAGTACTACTATAACCACTCTGCAGTTGAATGGATCTCTATGGGAATTGGGGGGCGAGACTACATTAAGCTGTAAATTATGCTGGAGTACATGATGCACATGGTTGGCTAAGTGGCTGTAAATTATCAAGGATCTGAGGTATCAAATGAGCCTCAAACCATCACTCTGCTGCCAGATATGCAGTAGATATGGATGGATCACTTTAAGGGTTGTTTTTCCTGACTCACTTTCCTATTGAATTCTATGGAAAAATAAGTGCTGGAGTACAGAGCCAAAGCAACAAAAAATGTGTCATTGTCCAAATACTTTTGGACTGCACTGTATTTTCCATTGCCAGCCTGTTTTTCTATTTGTGGTCCTCACTGTTTGTGAGTGACTTGTTCTGATTCCCATTTCCCATTGCGTTTGATTCTCTGCCACTGGAAACCATCACAGGTGGAATGAAAACCTACATGATGGTAGATCTCCAGGAACAGGGTTGGGGACCACTGGTTTATAACATACAAATGAACAACTTATTATACAAGTGCGAGTGTGAAAAATTGACTCATAATTAAACAAGAACATATCAGTGATATTCACCCTTGCATGGTATACATGCTTCTATTGTTACTCAGAACTTCATATATCAATTAAAAGCAGTTAATTACAAATTTGTATCCTCTGATCTGGTTTCCTTGGGTGTAAACGGGTTGCTGTTGTTAAGGTGAAAACAAAAACCAGCAGATCTTGTAGCTTCCCAGAAGATGACAGTGAATGTGGCTGCACATTACATGTCACTATATGTTGTACACATTTTAAAACAGCCACTTTCCTTGTTCCCAAAAGATGCCATGCCCTGAAAAAGCCTCCTAGTCACAATGTCTAATTCTTTATGGTCTAAATCCACACGTCAGGTGAGAAGTTTTGAGCAAACCGTCTGGCTGCTGCAGAATAACAGCTAATTTAATTAGTGTCATGACTCAGTAACACCTCCTTCCATTCCCGTTATGAGTCGGTGTGATCCAAGAGATGACTGCTTGATTCTTGCCAAATAAAACATCCCCATTGCACAAACTCAAACATGAAATGTGCGTTCTGAAGACACATTAATAATGAACATATCTTCAATGTGTGTATAGACAACAATGTTCTCAGATCAGCGTAATATATATTGTAAAAGAGCAAAATACTCCACATGCCAACATTGCAACTGGTGAAGAAAATACTTACAGTGAAGTCTAAAAGTATTTGGACAGTAACACTTTGGATTTGACATGGAACAGTAACTATGAGGTTAAAGTTCAGACTTTCAGCTTTAATTTTAATTTGAGGGTGTTACAACTCCAACTGTCTAGGGCAGGGGTGTCAAACTCCAGTCCTGGAGGGCTGCACTGTCTGCTGTTTTTCGGTGTGTTTCAGGGTGAGTGATTAATTTAAGTCATTGATTGGCTAAGAGTCCACACATCTTGTTCTCAAGGCCTTAATTGGCTGCTGATTGACTGGGCGAATGGCAGCAGTTTGTTACTCTGTGCACACATTCACATTTAAATATCACAATTAATCAAATAGCTATAATTATGTGTCATCTAGGTGAAATGCATTTCAAGTATAAAATGATAACAGTTCATTCCAGGCTAACTGAAAATATGGCTAGGTTGTATTGTTTTTCGCCAACAGACCCAGACAGCATGTTCAGAATCATATTCAATATCTCACACTCTTAAACAGGGGGGAAATTACATGTCAGAAATGCATCAAGTTTCAAAGGTAAAATGTCAGTAGGTTCTCTGGTTAAATGGTTTGGCAGCACGTGATAAAATTTAGACATGAAAATGGGCATACTAGACTGTACAACCTGGGTCCGATCTGGTGTGCACACACAATTGTGATGATTCTGTAACAGAGTATATGGCTGAGATTATACAAATAATGTAAAAAAAATAATAATAATAATTTTATGAGTAATCTCGTACTTCCAATAGATTGGTCCTCCTGGAAGCATAATAATTATGGCATAATAGCGGCCTAGCCAACATTATTGCAGATTTAAGCATTGTACAAACTTTTCACATCTGTGCACGAAATATAAGAAACGCATTATAAGTTCATACAGAAGTAGATTCAGCTGACAGAATGGTTTTTGGATTTGTAACTTTAATTATTTATTAAATTAGGGCTGCTGCTCAAACTTGGATTACTTGCCCCAAAATTGTTTAAAATATATGGTATACGTTTTTTATCAGAAAACTATGTTCGAACCTTTTTTACAAACTGGTTCTCATAGCTCTGTGCGTTAACATTTTTTTACGTGCAATAACGTTACACCAAAAATAAAAAGTACGTAGCCTACTTTATTACTTGCAGAAAATCTAATTTACCATCGCAATCTCGTGAATAAAAGCGCCATCTAGACTACAGTACAGCAGAAAATGGAATGTTCCAAAAGGTCAGGTGTACCAATTAAGGAACCTTACCAAATCTAGCCTGGGTATTAATGGAAACGTTGTTTTACTATTATGTAATTTATAACGTTTATATATGTTTTACTTGAAGCCTAAAAGTAGAAAGTGACCAAACACTGGATTTATTGAAACGGTTGTACTCCCCCCCCCCCAGCCAACAGTTAAGTGCGAGATCCCCATGTCTAGCTGGAAGAAATTAGCTAAGCTAGCCTGCTCGCTAGTTAGCAGAAGGATGCGGGGAAGATGGCGATGAACGTGAAGAACAGGGGTGCTTATTTTCAAAGTAATGACTACTGTAGGAATTACAGTTCGCACGCTATAAATTATGGGAACAGCAGCCACTATTTCCCCCGGTTACCAGGTAAGAAAAGTATTACGGTTACAGAAGTGTGCCTCGGTTTGCTGTAACGTTACCCAGTTGAGACTCACAGTTTCATTGGGTTAGCTAAGTTGCTTGCTAACAGTGAACTAACATTACTGTAACGTTACCGTGCAAGCCACTAGTGATGTACCTACCTAGCTTAGTACGATTTAGCAAAGCGAGAATTGACGTATGGTAGGTTGAAATAAAAGCATTTTTCGTCGAGACTATGCAATGAAAAACCATTGCTACTGCGAATAGCATATTCAGTAACGTTAGTTATCCAGTTTCGCTGATGGTCAGGGAACAGTATTTTGCCTTGTGTCTAGCTAGGCACCGTTAGCTACATCGGGGGAGTGTGCAGTTTACTCATTGGCCAATTAAACATTAATTAAAATCAGTATATGATTAAACTACAATTTAAATGGCACGACAGTGCCTCTTCACCCCTCATTGTTTAAATCCAGATTGCTAACCCACCGTAGATATATGCATAGTTCCCTCTGCCTCTGCTATCAGCCACCGCAGGCGCTGCCTGTTGAGAGCAATGCTACACAGGTGTCTTCAAACCCGGCCTGGATCCATAGCGTTTCCCCTACAAAAAATGAAGGCATATGATATTGCACTGAGTTGTCAGGTAAATTATAGCCTGTGATTTATGGCACTGAGTTAGCTGGTACACGCAACCCTGTGATTTATGGCACTGAGTTAGCTGGTACACTCAACCCTGTGGTTTAGGGCACTAGGTTAGCTGGTACACTCAACCCTGTTATTTAGGGCACTGGGTTAGCGGTTACACTAAACCCAGTGATCTTAGTGGGTTTAAGATAGCGGTTACATCAGGTCTGTGATGAGCCACTCGTCGTCGTATGAGTGCTAACTTTGGATTGATGCTTTTCTTATCATTCAGGGTACCTGACCTCACTGGTTAATCATATGTGTTTGTCATAAGCAATTTCTCTGTTTCTGGATGGGAGGTATAGCACAGGTTCATTTTAAGTTCAAACCTTGACCTTCTAGTTATTACAGAAATGTGACATAGGGTTCAATAGGGATTCAATAGTCAGATGCTGAGGTTGTAATTTTCAATTAACTTTGTAACTTGAAGCTGTTCCTACAAATGGAACACCTTGAAACTAAATGAAGGTCCTGAGGAAATACATGATTTAGGCCTAGGGGTTTTCCAAAAACGGGTCTATGTTCTCTTATTTATGTGTGGATAAATTAGGATGTACAGTCGAGGTTTAAATGCACTGTTAATCGCTGAATCGTTAAAGTTCATTATCCTCCATCAAAGGGAAAAAAGCAAGGAATGTGCATTTGCAATAATCAATTGTAGTATTATTTATTGTACAGATATGTGTACATTAACACAAACTTAGGCTATACAAAGTTTAGCACTATATCATAGCACGATGTAATGATATATATATATGTGTGTGTGTGTGTGTGTGTGTGTTGTAGAGTGGCATGATTGCTTAGGTAAGCATGAATAATAGAATTTCACAGCGAGATGTTAGCTCAACCTTTGAGTCCCTAAGGCGTTGAAGTATCCCAGCTGGGAATGTTTCACTGGGAAAGATGTTGGGATGGAGCACGGAAGCCTAAGAGTGGATGCTGTGGCACTGGGGCGTTAAGGCCAGTCATGCATGTAGCATTTTTTCCTACACAGATCTCATATTATTCTCTATGAAATTAGCATGTCCCAGTGCACACAACAGCGTTTGATTTCCCAACTGAATGGACAGCACCTTATACTTATCATGAGTTTACATCAGTATATGAGGCCAGTCTATAGTGAAGACTGGTGACATCATTATGAAACACATTGGCTCTTATGGGGGGAAATGAGCAATATCTGTTCGCTGACCCTGTCCATTTACAGTGGATCTTGCTTTAGTTTTCTCCACCTCACACAATGGCTCTCTCCCTCACAATCTGTAACTGTTGTTCCGAAGCAAAGGTGAGGCTGTAGATAATCTGGATCGCGTGTGTAAATCATAGCTGTGTGTATAAGCGTGTCACTGTGACGTGTCGACCTTCAGATACTGTAGCACTATGTAGGTCCCCCACTGGGCTATTTTAGAAGCGTATCCCCCTGTGAGAGAGATCTCAGCAGAATGCGAAGGTAGAAGTGTTCCACAGATAGAACTGGCTGCAGTACGCTTTGACAAATATGAGCAGAATCGTGTGGAGGATCATACATCCCTTGATGTATTTTTAGATTTCAAACCAAAGATGGATTTAAATGAGATCATTGGAGGTTTTAAAAGGTTTTTTTTTTCAGTGGATAATTGGCGGAAGTGAAATGCAATGGCATTAACGTCAACCCATGATGACGTTCAGAACCGATGGTATTTGAGTTGATTGTGACTATTTGAGTTGATGTACGAAAGGTTTTTAAATTTTTTTTATTCACCATTTCTTCCTCAGAGTCCCTGCCTGTTCTTTCGGGGCCTCTATGGAGCAGGTTCTGTGGAATTCGATGCCAGCCGGCAGCAGGGTTTCGCAGGTTCTGTGGAATTCAATGCCAGACGGCAGCAGGGTTTTGCAGGTTCTGTGGAATTCAATGCCAGACCGCAGCAGGGTTTTGCAGGTTCTGTGGAATTCAATGCCAGCCCGCAGCGGGGTTTCGCAGGTTCTGAGGAATTCAATGCCAGCCGGCAGCAGGGTTTCGCAGGTTCTGTGGAATTCAATGCCAGCCCGCAGCGGGGTTTCGCAGGTTCTGTGGAATTCAATGCCAGACGGCAGCAGGGTTTCGCAGGTTCTGTGGAATTCAATGCCAGCCCGCAGTGGGGTTTCGCAGGTTCTGTGGAATTCAATGCCAGCCCGCAGTGGGGTTTCGCAGGTTCTGTGGAATTCAATGCCAGCCGGCAGCAGGGTTTCGCAGGTTCTGTGGAATTCAATGCCAGCCCGCAGTGGGGTTTCATTTAGTTTTGGCATTGTGTTGGGAATGACAGAAACCTTGATCTCGGGAACGTCGCTGTCAGGGCTACATTCAAAATAATACGAAGGAAACATTACCTCAGAATACAGAGACAGTAGCCCTTCCCTGTCCGGGCATCCAGACGTAAACAGAGGACTGGCGGGCCCGAACAGAATTCGGAGAATGTCCGTGGCCAGAGCAGGGTTCTGCGATAATTAGCGGCCAGAGAAACACGGGAGCATTTGTTTGCAGCCCCCCAGTGGGGTTGCGCGGCACTACAGGGGAGGAATATTCTTCCTCATCACGAGCAGCGCACTGTGGAGCTCCTCTGAACCCAGCGGTGCTGTTATGTGTTTGTTTGTTTATTCTCGCTGATCATGTGCTTTAGATTTGATCTGCGTACCCAAAGGATGCTTTCAGTTGGAATTCACAACGCAAATGTCACCCGCGAGCGACAAGGGAATCGATTTGCCCTGGTTTGTCTAAGCAATAAGCGTAAAATCACTGTGCGCGGATACCGTCTTTTCCATTATTCTCAACTCCAACAGTATGACTGATGAACTGTAGTGCTAAAGTTGAGCTTTTTTTGTTGTTTGTAGGCCTCCCTAACTTTTTTAAAGCAGTCCTGTTCGCAGATTATTCGTAAGCCTGTCTCACAGATAAGCATATGCGAGTAGGCCTGTCTCAAAGACTGCGCTTGCTGCCAGCTGTTCACCCTGCCAACTGCCGCTACAGCCAGCTTTGCACTGCAAAGCTTTAAGTTCAGGCTGAAATGTGTATAGCAGAATGACTGTGTCAGCAGCAGAGATAGCCTGTGAATTTGTGCTTCACATCGCCGGAGCAGTTGAGCCAGCAGCATTTGGCCTGCGCTCCTTAAAGTCTCTACATATTTATGCATTTAGAGGAACTTACTCTGAATATATTATATTATTATGTGCATATTTTTCACAGTCAGTGCATTCTTACAGCTGGATATTTTGCTGAAGCAGTTCAGGTGCACTGCAAAAATGTCTGTAACTGTCTTAACAAGTGTTTTAGTCTTGAAATAAAAATAAGTTTTTCTCACAGGTGGAAAATATTTGCTTGTTTTAAGTTCCTTTTTGCTTGTGAAATTATCTTACCCCACTGGCTAATCTTGAAATGAGTAAAACTATCTCACCCCACTGGAAGATAGTTTGTCTTAAGCCCTATTCGGACAGGATAAGTTTTCAGCACAATGTCTGTAAAGTAATTGTTATCGCAGGACGTCTGTAATGTTAATGTAATGTTAATGGACGATTCGGACGGGATAAAGTATCTCCGTAATCAGTGTCAAGAATTGCAGAGATGGGAGTGTCTACTCAATTTTGTCGTCACGCCGAAAATGTTCCCCACGCGTCATACAACGTTACACATCCTGTCTTCACTGCAAACTGATTGCTTTTGGTAGAAAAAAATCAGTTTGCAGGGAGCAATTGAAAATATGCAGGCGGCAAAAAATAAATAAACTACGTGGAGACAATGTTGGCATGGCAAACTGTTCCCAAAAAGCATGAGGAATCCTGCATTACACCTCTTTATTAATGTTAGCTTGAGAAAAATAGTACACTGTTTAGCTAGACATTACATTACTTGCATTTAGCAGACGCTCTTATCCAGAGCGACTTACACAACTTATTAGCATTTTTTACATATTATCCATTCATACAGCTGGATATATACTGAAGCGATTCAGGTTAAGTACCTTGCTCAAGGGTACAAGGGCAGTGTCCTACCTGGGAATCGAACAGGCAACCTTTGGGTTACAAGGCCAGTTCCTTAACCATTATACTACACTGGGATTGCTTTAACCTGGGGTTAATTTTACAGGGCATTTAACGGTAGGTAAAAGACGCATTACTCCACCTCCCCCTGTAAAACTTATCCTGTCCAAATAGGGCTATATTTTGCAAAAAAGAAACAGAAATAAGATTGTAAATATAAGATTAAAATGCTTGTTAAGATTTAGTTTTTGCAGTGTGAAATAGCTTTGCTCACGGGCACAACAGCACTATCTCTCCTGGGAATAACCTCAGAGTTAATTTTTAATTTTTTTCTTAAACATTTGCCACTTAACACAGGGCTGAGCATATCCAATTACTACCCCAATTTGAAATGGCCAATTATCTCCAACCGTAGATGCGTACATTGCGCAAACTGCTGGTTCGGGAGGAGACATTCATAGTTCTCAGAAGAAACACGTGTTGTCACCAGCTGCTTCTTTTTACACCACAGACTACAGCTAAGCTCACATAGAGCGGAGTTGGAGGAAGAACCTTTCATATGTGGCTTTGACTGCGATCTACAGGTACCCAATTGACCAGCAGGAGTAGCTAGATAGCAATGCACCCTATCTGACTGAACCCTCCCATTCCTTAGGCAATGCATTCACCAATTGCCTTATGAAGCTACCGACCACAATCAGCACTGGCATGAGGCCATGAGGCTCATCAAGGTCCAGAGTCACTGCTGGAGTAACGTTCAGGTCCAGAGTCACTGCTGGAGTAACGTTCAGGTCCAGAGTCACTGCTGGAGTAACGTTCAGGTCCAGAGTCACTGCTGGAGTAACGTCACTGCTGGAGTAACGTTCAGGTCCAGAGTCACTGCTGGAGTAACGTTCAGGTCCAGAGTCACTGCTGGAGTAACGTTCAGGTCCAGAGTCACTGCTGGAGTAACGTTCAGGTCCAGAGTCACTGCTGGAGTAACGTTCAGGTCCAGAGTCACTGCTGGAGTAAAGTTCAGGTCCAGAGTCACTGCTGGAGTAACGTTCAGGTCATGACTCATGAGACACTGCTGATGTTTATTTCAGGTCCTGAGTCACTGCTGAAGCCACCCCTGGAGCTCATGTGCCAGGCTCCGCCCCCCTTCCAGCCAGCTCCGTCCCCACAGCCACTGGGCCCGCCTCCAGACCCCCTGTGCTTTCCTCTCTCTGCCCCCCTTGCTGCAAAGCCCCTCCCCCACCTCCCACTGGTGCACAACCTGCCCCCCAGCCCCAAACCCCTGGAGGAGGAGGGTCAGGTGGGGGCCGGTGAGCAGGACGCCACCCTGGAGGAGCTGTGCAAACCCCTGTACTGCAAACTCTGCAATGTCACGCTCAACTCTGCCCAGCAAGCGCAGGCACACTACCAGGTAAGGCCCCCGGCAATCCCCGGCTGTGTGGTCTTAGTTGTGTGGCCCCCGGCAGTCCTCGGCTGTATGGCCCCCGGCAGTCCTCGGCTGTATGGCCCCCGGCAGTCCTCGGCTGTGTGGCCCCCGGCGGTCCTCGGCTGTGTGGCCCCCAGCGGTCCTCGGCTGTGTGGTCCTCGGCTGTGTGGCCCCCGGCGGTCCTCGGCTGTGTGGCCCCCAGCGGTCCCCGGCTGTGTGGTCTCCGGGTGTGTGGTCCCCGGCGATTCCCGGCTGCGTGGCCCCCGGCAGTCCCCGGCTGTGTGGTCCCCGGCTGTGTGGTCCCCGGCTGTGTGGTCCCCGGCTGTGTGGTCCCCGGCTGTGTGGTCTCCGGCTGTGTGGTCCCCGGCCGTTCCCGGCTGCGTGGCCCCCGGCGGTCCCCAGCTGTGTGGCCCCTGACTATGTGGTCCCCGGCGGTCCCCAGCTGTGTGGCCCCTGACTATGTGGCCCCCGGCGGTCCCCGGCTGCCTTTACCTCCTGCTCCCTGCTTGCCTCTTTCTCTTCCATTTCCACTTAGCATCAGACAGATGGGGTCTTTTGGTATAGCAGTTTTTCTTTAGTAATCCCTTCATTCATTTCCCATATTCGTTATATAATTTTTTCTGTCCTTGGTCCAATTCAGGGATTGTAATTGTTGTACATTTTTTGTTTTTAATTGAATCTGTCTTTTTGTAGCCTCATATTAGTTTGTGTTTCATTCTTGGTCCTACGTGGTGATTGCTGGGTTTTTCTACATTACATGTTAAATAATTCAGTAAAAACGGATGAACTCAAAACCCTTCTGCTCTGTGCTGGCCTCTCTCAGGGTAAAAACCACAGCAAGAAACTCAGAAATTTCTATGCTGGGAGTCAGCAGCCACCGCCTTTCAGGATACCTGAGGCGCTGGAGCCGGTTTCCCAGCAACCCCAGACCACTCCCCCTGCTGAGAGTGCTCCACCATGCAAACAGATACAGGTACAGGTACAGGTACACAATCATTCCTCCTTTACCTGAAACCTGCATTTAACTCAATCGGTGTTCAACATAAGTCAACAAAAGTACCGTGCTGAGGGCGACTAACAGCCATCTTTACACTGCTATACCAGTAAATAATTCTCGATTTGAGTCGGAAAAAATTAAACGATGACCAATTTACACTGATGTTATTTTTCCGCCTTTTACCCGGATTTGCTCTTTTTAAAATTATTATAATTTTTTTTTTACGTGGTTCTAGATGGCAATATTTGAAGTATATTTAGCCTACACTTTAAAATTTGTCAAGAATAACAGACCACCTAAACCAACATCGGGCCTGGGAATAACGCGTCTAGGTCATTTTGTAGGCTACCAACATGTTTCTTTGCCACGTTACATTTTGTCTCAGGATAACTGTTTTATTGAACAGTTTCTGTTGACATTGTTGATACAAAGGAACTGACACAGACGGCTTATTTTTACATATCTATACAAATAACCAGTGATTATGTTTATTGTTGATTTTTACATATCTATAGATATGCAAGAGCTGATTTGTTTATGGAAAACTGTTCGCATTATTACACATCACCAGTGTAAAAGTCCTGTTAACCAAACTGAAAAGCACTGAATATAAATTTGTTTATTACCGTCAATATTGTTTGACGTTGCTCTAATGGTGAACTGAACCAGCAGGTGTGCCATCTAGTGCCAACTATCCTCATTAACAAATATTTCTGTTGAATAGGTAAAATAATGTGTTTTATTAGACGTTTGCACATTGACAGGATCAATCTAAAAATTTAGAATGTCAGCAGCCATATTGGTTACGCACTGCTGAAGTGGGTTTCCTGTTGTAAAGCTGCTTTTTATGTACAGGTAATAACTGCAGTGGAATTACACCCAATCCGCTCTGACCCTTATGGAAGGTTTTAATTCATTCACCCTAGATGCAGACTGAAACCCCAAAGAAATGATGGGTTTCACACAAGCTACTATTGCAAATTATTTTATGTTTTGTGTTTTTACCTGTGCTGTAGCCGTGCAGATAGGCTGATGAGATGTGTGCTGTGTGTACAGACTGTGTTTAAGGGTGAGAGTCGGGTGATTCTGCACAGAGAGGTTATTGATGAGATGTGTGCTGTGTGTACAGACTGTGTTTAAGGGTGAGAGTCGGGTGATTCTGCACAGTGAGGTTACTGATGAGATGTGTGCTGTGTGTACAGACTGTGTTTAAGGGTGAGAGTCGGGTGATTCTGCACAGATAGGTTACTGATGAGATGTGTGCTGTGTGTACAGACTGTGTTTAAGGGTGAGAGTCGGGTGATTCTGCACAGTGAGGTTACTGATGAGATGTGTGCTGTGTGTACAGACTGTGTTTAAGGGTGAGAGTCAGGTGATTCTGCACAGAGAGGTTATTGATGAGATGTGTGCTGTGTGTACAGACTGTGTTTAAGGGGGCGAGTCGGGTCATTCTGGCCACAGAGAGTGATTACTGTAAGCTGTGTGACGCGTCCTTCAGTTCCCCCACCGTCGCTCAGGCTCATTATCAGGGGAAGAACCATGCCAAGAGACTGCGTCTGAGTGAGGCCCAGCAGAGCACCAGCTTCCCGTGAGTCACACACACACATGCACACGTACACACTCGCGCACACACACACACACGTACACACTCACACACACACTCACACACACACACACACACACACACACACACACACGTACATACTCACACACACATGTACATACTCACACACACACACACACAGACATGCGCGCACACACGCACAAACACACACACTCGTGCACTCACACACACACACACACACACACACTCACACACGCCCGCAGGCACACAAACGCGCAACCTCTCACTCTTGCACACACTCTCTCACTCTCTCAAACACAAATGTGCACGCACGCATACACACACAAACACGCACATACTTACTCACACAGACACACACACACACACACGCTAAACACTAATCACAACGCTGAGGTAGGTGTTGACCGATTGGAAGTGCTTTCCGTTTCCACTGGATCAATTCCTTTTACAGAGATTCGTCGGAATCCAATCAGAGGCGACCACGGAAAGAGGGGGCGGAGTTTAAACTGATGAAGACTCGCAGGAACGCACACCCGCCTCCCAACCTGCCAGGTATACGACACTGTAGTACGCTGCATCGCACAGCAAGGCTAGCCCCGCCCATCGAACTACCTCATCACATTCTGAGGGGCCCCCTTCACACTACAGCTAAATATGGTTGTCGCTCCTCATTTTAGTGCTTAATCCAGTCAAGTTTACACTCAGTACGGTTATGAACGAGCGCGACAACTAGTAATAACAAGTCCTGTTCGGAACAAGTAGTGACTTCCGAAGTTGACTCCTGTTCCTATGCAAATGAGCTTGGTTGTGCGAGTGTGGACGGGAACGGGAGTTGACAACTGGTAGCAAATGCGCAGTTATTAACTGCGCAACACCCCCTGACTTCCATAGAGCGTGCTAAGGATGATGTTGAGTACTGTTTAAAGAAGCATTAGTCGACCATTACTGACAGCGTGAGTCGTTACTCATTCATACTTGTAAGCGTTCTTGGTCTTCTAAATATGTGTGTGTGTGTGTGTGCGGACACAGAACATGAGCGACTCCAGCGAATAACTTTGGTTGTCGAGCCCGAAAATGCAGGTGTGAACAGGGCCTATGTTTACCGTGACCGTGAATCTGACTAGCCAAATATGGTGCGTTGAGGGCGTCTTTAATTGTAAACCAGGTTCGTTCAGCCCACAGGAAGTGATATCATTATGAAGTTCAGAGTTGTATGAGCAAAATGATTCCTTTGTGTAGAACTGAGGCCTTGGTCATTCTGTATGCCAAAATCCCACAGCAACAGTGTTTTACAGAGAGCTTCCAGAGCAGGCAGTGCAACAGTGTTTTACAGAGAGCTTCCAGAGCAGGCAGTGTAACAGTGTTTTACAGAGAGCTTCTAAAGCAGTCAGTGTAACCGTGTTTTACAGAGAGCTTCCAGAGCAGGCAGTGCAACAGTGTTTTACAGAGAGCTTCCAAAGCAGGCAGTGCAACCGTGTTTTACAGAGAGCTTCCAGAGCAGGGCGGTGGGAACAGTGTTTTACAGAGAGCTTCTAAAGCAGGCAGTGTAACTTGTGTTTTACAGAGAGCTTCCAAAGCAGGCAGTGCAACAATGTTTTACAGAGAGCTTCCAGAGCAGCCAGTGTTTTACAGAGTGAGTGTGCATCACCTCCCTCTGAAAGGGACAATTCCCAGATAAACCACTAGAGGTTTGATGGCATTTGCAGTTTATAGACATAATTTACAACCACTTCAAAGACACTTTATAAAATTTGTGAAATATAAATTATTTTAATCTAATTATGGTATCAAAATAAATTAATCTGTATTTTATAAGCCCTGAAAAGAAAACCGGACATGTGTCACATTGGGTCCCATTATGTTTGCACTTTTGTACAATTGTAATTGTTGCAATTATCAGTTCTCAAGGAAGTGTTTAAGATCTTGGGAAGGTTGGAATTGGAGGCGATTTTTAGATTTTTGTGTGTGTGTTTGTGAGCCTGTGAAGATGCTGGTAGAACAGGCAGCCGGGTGTGTTTGTGAGCCTGTGAAGATGCTGGTAGAACAGGCAGCCGGGTGTGTTTGTGAGCCTGTGAAGATGCTGGTAGAACAGGCAGCCGGGTGTGTTTGTGAGCCTGTGAAGATGCTGGTAGAACAGGCAGCCGGGTGTGTTTGTGAGCCTGTGAAGATGCTGGTAGAACAGGCAGCCGGGTGTGTTTGTGAGCCTGTGAAGATGCTGGTAGAACAGGCAGCCGGGTGTGTTTGTGAGCCTGTGAAGATGCTGGTAGAACAGGCAGCCGGGTGGGAGGTTACTGCTCCATAGCGTCAGGATCAGCTGCAGATGTGCAGTACGCAGCCATGCAGAGTGAACTAGAGCAGATGCGGCAGGCTGCATGGCTGCGTGGGTCAGACCTGCAGGTGTGAGCGAGCTGCCGCAGTGTGACACTCACACATGCTGTAATGGCAGCACTGGGAGAGATTCACAGGAATGCGCTTCACATCCTCCGTAATTCTACTCTTTCATCAATAAACTCTAATGATTCAAGTTCTCATATTAGTCCTGAATTAGAACCTTTTCTCCATCTATCCCTCTGAGGCTCCCAGATGTGCTGCATTATTAAAATCCTCAGGGCTATTGCCACGGTAGCAGTGGAGAGAGGGGTACACGGGTGTGTTGTTTATAGGCCTCATTACACCCACATTTTCACATGGGCCTTGGGTTTAGTTCAGTTTCAGTTCCAGATTGACTGAAATGCAGCCTGTGAATTAAAAAATGCCCATATTGTTCCATGAGGATTTCTTCAATGGAAGTGAATTCAGATGGAGCTGATTCCAGGCCTGGCAGATAGGGGGAGCTAGAGTGCCGGTTGGTGATTGTTCTGTTTGTGCTGCGTTTGCAGGGCCGTACTACAACCCACGGCCGCGCCAGCGAATTCCGCGGGACCTGGCGATGTGCGTGACGCCCAGCGGGCAGTTCTACTGCTCCATGTGCAACACGGGCGCTGGGGAGGAGGCTCACTTCCGCCTGCACCTGGAGAGCAAGCAACACAAGAGCAAGGTGTCCGAGCAGCGCTACCGCAGCGAGATGGAGACGTTAGGGTACACCTGAGCGCCGTCTTCACCCCGGCCTGCAGGGAGCGCTATTCTCAGTGTCCCGTACAGACAGGGTTTGGGGGGGGGGCAGCTTTAACCACTTCTGACTTCCCACTGCCTTTTAAAACTTTTTATTCTGTGTGCTAGATTTATTTATTTATTATTATTGTGTATTTATTTAAGGAAAAAAAAAAAAAAGATCAATTATGGTCTGCACTTGAGCACCATCTGCTGGTAAGCTCGTTAAATTGGCCTCTGCTGTGTCGGCTAATTCTGTGTTTTTCTTCTTCGTCGTCCTCCTCATCATCTTCTCATGTAATTACCTTGAGTTTATATGTGCTGCAACTAGCGCCTGAGATTGAAGCAGGAAAACTTGAGTCAAATCAGTAACAGCATCCCTGCAATCTCAAGATTACCAGGCAGTGGACGCTTATTGTCAGCTGTAAGCTTATTGTGGCTTTCTCTGAACATTCTGGAAAAGGTTAGCAGTTATCCATGGCTAATGTGTGGAAAAGGTTAGCAGCTATCCATGGCTAATGTGTGGAAAAGGTTAGCAGCTATCCATGGCTGATGTGTGGAAAAGGTTAGCAGCTATCCATGGCTAATGTGTGGAAAAGGTTAGCAGCTATCCATGGCTGATGTGTGGAAAAGGTTAGCAGTTATCCATGGCTAATGTGTGGAAAAGGTGAGCAGTTATCCATGGCTAATGTGTGGAAAAGGTTAGCAGTTATCCATGGCTGATATAAATATGGAATAAAGTGAGATGCACTCCAGGCATCCAACCAGACCAGGTGAATGTGCTGTGGCTGCTTCCTGTAAATTCAGCTTCAGTGTTTGCAATTGTGGAGAGGTTTATAGCACAGTGTGCTACGAAAAAAAAGAAAAAAAATGTTTTGTTTTTAGTTTTTTTCTCTTTCAAAAGGAATATTTTCAGATTTTTCAGGCCAGCAGTAGTGTTCACTTAACTTTTCTTTGGGGAATTCCCAACTTTTAAAAAATAATAATAATACTTTTTTGGATGGGTAATTATCACTAGGTCTGTTACTGTCACTGTGTGTGTGTGTGTGTGTGTGTATATATATATATATATATATATATATATATATCCAACTTTCAAAGCTCCTCTCACCCTGGGAAAACCAAAGTTTTGAGTTAAATCGAGTTGCAGAAGTAAACCTGTGCCCCTAACAATCTAAATGTGACTTACAATGAAGTCTTGTGTGAGAGCACTTTTAACTGCTTCACGTGTAACGGGTTTTACAGTTCACAGATAATTCCAATTGAATTTCAGATTTATCCTTTGTTTAACTCGCGAATAAGTGCACAGATTAATGACACTTAAAAACACTGTATTCATTTTTTTGCACAGATTGTTTCATCTGTATTGTAAGGTGAACTCCAGTCAAAATTATTAGTTTTTCTCAATTGTTTAGACACATTTTCTGAAACGAACTTCTCAAAACTATAAACACAAAACCCACGCGGTCAACTCTTTGTGCAATACTTCATATATCTCTTGTTAAAAACCATGCACTCTCACCCCAAATAATAAACACTAGTCAACAAATGAATTCAAATTATAAATGCCAATTACACACTGGTGTAAACAATGAAAGACACTATTACCATTATATTAGTTAGGCATCAGTATTGTTATATATGTATCAGTATATTCTCAAATATATGAGAAAAAAACTGCGATGGTTTCTGTTATTTTGTATTTTCCAAAATTACAAAAATGTAGTAGAGACAATGTAAAATAAAAACGAACAAAAACTACTGTACTGGGAGTAAACAAAAAATGAATGAGTTTGGTCTCTGCTCTTGATCAGGCCACATATTCTCATGTACCCCAATTCCCCCCCAATCGCTTGTAAGAGTACCAGAAAATAAGATATCAAGAGTCTTTTGATGTTGTTGGGTCACAGACAACAGGAAGTCATGGCATGCAAAGGATATGTGACAAAATATTTAAAAATTATATTTTATTCTATATATAAAGGCAGGGATGCCAATAATTGTGGCCAACATGGTTTTGTTAAAAATAATAATTTCTTGATGAGGGATTTTTTTTTCTCATAATAAATTAACGTCAATTAAAGGTTGGATTTTTCTCATTTTTTCAGTGTGAGATTAAGCCAATTCACCAAACATTAAAAAAAAAATTATAACCCTTTTTACTCATCTTTACGTCTGTATGTGTCTGTGTGGAGCTCAATCCTGCAGCACTGCAAAAGGCATATTTCCCCTGTATTTCAGGTTCTCTTTATGGCTACATTCAGCTACTCTGAGCTGCAGAGGGGACAGGCTCTCCCTTATTTGCTCCATGTAGGGGTGGCTTCAGTACACAAATGAGGGATACTGCCATCTTAGCTTGTGCACACTATGCTGTCCGTACTGTGGTCCCCCTGTAGTATACATGAGGTACTCTGCAGTACAGGAATCACTGAGTTTTGATATGTTACAATAAATAACAATAGAGCAGATCTACATATTCTTGTTCTCCACAGACAGGAGAGCTCACATTGTGCCCTTTTATTTGTGCTAAAGCTCAAAATTAAGTAGAGTTTTACCTGTGAAGAATGGGTATGTTAATTGATAATTGGAGTTTTTTAATGGCAGTGTTTTTCATGTGAAAACAAGAGATATACCTTTTGAAAATTGTGCCTAAAACAGGAGAATCGTGTGAATTGTATTCAAACGGTGTTAGAGACTAAAATTTGTGTTAAGACAAGCGAAATCGTGCTTATAGTTTTGAAAAGATTGTCTTTCTTTTGGCACATAAGCTTATTGTTTTATTCATAGGGTCATAACACCAATTTTAGTGTGCAAAATATTGAGAAAAACTATAAATTGATAGTTTATGATACATCTTATAAAAATTAAATTAATTAGTGAAAAATTTAATTGAAATGAACTGCACACATATATATATATATATATATATATATATATATATACTTGTGTACTTTTGGGCTCAAATTTGAATAGTCTTTTTTTCTATTCCGTTTAACAAGTTGATTCTGGCAAATGATAATCTCACCAAACTGAAGAAAAACTGAACACATTCAAATTAAGGATAAGGATAAATTGAGTATTCCTTTAATTCCATTAAACTCTCATTGGTTGTAATCCCAGTGTATATGAACTCTAAAAGGTTGGTTGGATTCCCTGATTTAGGGAATACAATCCAGATGAGTGCACATAAATGCCAGTACGTGTCCTAAAAATGTCAAAATTTAAACTTTGACTGGAGTTCTCCCCTTTTTTTCTTTTTCTTTTTTTTTTAAGTTGGGTGTTGCCTTTTTAATCTTTCCTTATTATGGAAATTGTTGAGAGGTCTATGGAGGGTCATTAAAATATGATACAGAACCCAACAGGTCTCACCACCTGTGCGTTAATTCATTCACTCAGTCTAGTCTCAGTTGAACAGTTTAATCCACTAATACCTACTGCATCATCTGTACGTATTATTAGATATCTCTTTACTTTATAGGTATGACTATAAATTATTGTTAATGAGAATTCTTTACTTTTGAATATTATATGGAATCTGTATGTGGTTTCAAATGTGTACGTGCATGACGTTTTCCGAATATATATGTACATGTGCTTTCCAGTTATTTTGTGAAAGGTTAGGCATGCACGTCAGTGATTGGCTGAGATAAAGGCTCATGACGTGGGCCATTTGCAAGGGTATGAAAGGGAACCCGTTCCGAGCCTTCATGGGTTTGACACTTGTGCTTGTTGCAAAAAGAGGCACTGGACTTAAAAATGAGTAATTTTAGATTTTATATTTATTTCTGCTTTATTTATTTGTTTGCTAATTTGTTTGTACTAAATGTTTACAGGAGTGATGATGGGAAGTCGATCACATTTAATGTTTATGTATCTGTTCACTGTTGCGTCGTCTTTAGTTTGCGAAGAGCGTTTCTGCTGGAGGTCTCCACGTTCCATATGAAATCCCATCACATTCCATAACGACTGCCCAAACCAGATGGGACGTTTTTGACCGGTTGAGCGCGATGGCCTTTTCTAGATTTAACTGTGATGCTCCGCGCATCTCAGAACTCCTGCGGATTCGCAGGGGCGTGTCCGTTTAAAGTACTGTAACTACATTCTCACTCTTCTATCCACCGTCAAACTCATTTCATGGCTAAGCTGAACTTGATCGTGATAGTGTGAGATGCCCTCCCACGATGGGAGGAAGCCAGCTTTACGTATGGAGTGTTTTTCATAAATCACAAACGCATAAGTTCAAAAGGTATATTTTTCTAAGCAAGAAAATGTGTGCTGTTATAGATGAGCAGGTTAGCACCCATTAACCAAGTAATCGCTTCTTTAAAAATCGGGTATCGCGCTTGCTCTAAACATTAATACATACCCAGAAAAGGCATGTGTCTCAAGACGTCTCAAGACATGGTAGTTTCTGGGTATATAGAGTAAAAGGTGAATCAGATACATCTTCATCACTATATGGCATGTGTATCATAGAAAGCCTTAGACAGAATGTTACAATGTCAGGGAAGTTGTGGCACTTTAGCTTGTTCATAACGAGATTCCTTTGCTTTTATTTGTGGTTTTGTATGTGGTCAGGTTGCACTGTGCTGTGTGTTAAAGTGGCTGTGATTCACCGCAGCGCTTTGGGTCGGTGGCGTGTTCCTCCTGGAGTGATGATGAAAAGCCGTTTCCTGAAGCGCCGCTGCTTCTTCACAGATGGGGAGTTGTGGCCCAGTGGCTCGCGGAAAGGGCCCGCTGGCACTCCTTCCCGGTGAAATGCCGTTTTAATTCATTGTTATTGTGTTTACTAAAAGCCAGGAACGTTAGCATTAAATTGCTTATCTAAATGAGTGTGCGTTCTGGCTCTCAGTGAATCGCTAGAATTATTATTTTCTACTGAGAACCTGTCAGTATATCGATTAGCATGGGACGTTAGCGGCTACAGTTTTTCCTGTTTGATTTACACAAAATGCCCTTAGCGTTTGCCAAAAGAAATCCTGATAATTTGAAAATAAATATACAAAATTGAAATAGTGCCTTCTAAAACCACCAAATTTCATTTCACGGAAGCCTCAACCACGAACATGTATAGACTATTGAAGGCTCAAATGTAGCTGGTGCAATATGGCCAATGTGGAATCTATTGAGACCACATCACAGGTTAATTAAATAGGGTTGACTTCCCTTTTGAGAATAAAGATACAGATACAATGTCTTGAATGTACATTTAAAGAGAAAAAAAGAATGATTAACTTTGTGTATGTATTGACTAATCATTTAATAATAAAATATGTAAATGTTTATTACCTGAATTCTGTTATTACAAGTTTATGTACAGCATGAATGTGTTTGACTCCTTGAGTGTGTGTGTGTGTGTGTGTGTGTGTGGTAGGGGGGGCAATACATTCACAATTCAGATCACATATATTGCTCACACAATATTTCTGTTATTTTTACATGATTGGAAACTTTTGTATGTTCTTATTGATTTAATGTACCTGAAGATATAAGAGGTTTATTACATCCTTGTGACTGATGCTTTTCATTTAGCAGGGAGCCCTGTAAACCTCAGCACCAGCAGAACACAGTTTACACAGCTCTTATTCTGTAAATCTGTCAGCACCAGCAGAACACAGTTTACCCAGCTCTTATTCTGTAAATCTCAGCACCAGGAGAACACAGTTTACACAGCTCTTATTCTGTAAATCTCAGCACCAGCAGAACACAGTTTACCCAGCTCTTATTCTGTAAATCTGTCAGCACCAGCAGAACACAGTTTCCTCTGCTCTTATTCTGTAAATCTGTCAGCACCAGCAGAACACAGTTTCCTCTGCTCTTATTCTGTAAATCTCTCAGCACCAGCAGAACACAGTTTACACAGCTCTTATTCTGTAAATCTGTCAGCACCAGCAGAACACAGTTTACACAGCTCTTATTCTGTAAATCTGTCAGCACCAGCAGAACACAGTTTCCTCTGCTCTTATTCTGTAAATCTCTCAGCACCAGCAGAACACAGTTTACACAGCTCTTATTCTGTAAATCTCAGCACCAGCAGAACACAGTTTACACAGCTCTTATTCTGTAAATCTCAGCACCAGCAGAACACAGTTTACCCAGCTCTTATTCTGTAAATCTGTCAGCACCAGCAGAACACAGTCTTAAATCTCAGCACCAGCAGAACACAGTTTACCCAGCTCTTATTCTGTAAATCTGTCAGCACCAGCAGAACACAGTCTTAAATCTCAGCACCAGCAGAACAGTTTCCTCTGCTCTTATTCTGTAAATCTCAGCACCAGCAGAACACAGTTTCCCCAGCTTTTATTCTGTAAATCTCAGCACCAGCAGAACACAGTTTCCTCTGCTCTTATTCTGTAAATCTCAGCACCAGCAGAACAAAGTCTTAAATCCCAGCACCAGCAGAACACAGTTTCCTCTGCTATTATTCTGTAAATCTCAGCACCAGCAGAACACAGTTTCCCCAGCTCTTATTCTGTAAATCTCAGCACCAGCAGAACAAAGTCTTAAATCCCAGCACCAGCCGAACACAGTTTACACAGCTCTTATTCTGTAAATCTCAGCACCAGCAGAACACAGTTTACCCAGCTCTTATTCTGTAAATCTGTCAGCACCAGCAGAACACAGTCTTAAATCTCAGCACCAGCAGAACACAGTTTCCTCTGCTCTTATTCTGTAAATCTCAGCACCAGCAGAACACAGTTTACACAGCTCTTATTCTGTAAATCTCAGCACCAGCAGAACAAAGTCTTAAATCCCAGCACCAGCAGAACACAGTTTACACAGCTCTTATTCTGTAAATCTCAGCACCAGCAGAACAGTTTATCCAGCTCTTATTCTGTAAATCTGTCAGCACCAGCAGAACACAGTCTTAAATCTCAGCACCAGCAGAACACAGTTTCCTCTGCTCTTATTCTGTAAATCTCAGCACCAGCAGAACAGTTTCCCCTGCTGTTATAGTGACTGATTAGGCAACAGCAGAATTTGTACTTTATATTGAGATTAATCATAACTTCATGTTCCATTTTACAAACTGTATTCTGATTAAAGTGAGCTGTGAAATGGAGGCGTTTGCTTTCACAGAAAATGGTGGCAGGTCAGGTGTCCAGTGCTAGAGAGTAGGAGGTGCATAAGGCCAGGATAATCGACTCAGAGTGCATATCGTTTGGCAGCTCTCTGTCTTGATCTATAGTATACGCCACAGTGTGCATATTGTTTGGCAGCTATCTGTGCTGATCTATAAAATGTACATATGTGTTTATAATAATTTTGCGTGCTAACTTAGAAATGTCCTTGAGCCCACTCATTTCATTTTTAAAATTCACATTTTGATTCAGTTATGTTTTATCTGAATAATTCATTTTGATTGTTGTACCTCTACTCTGCCATAAGAAAAGATCTTTTGCTGAATCAAAAGTATTTTTTGAGAAGGCAATAAACACAGTAAATGACTAATGGAGTGTAGTGTTTCTTTTGACAGTGTTCCAAGGGGGCACTGTTATTGCAGATATGGTATCTGTAGAAGTACCTGAACAAGTATCATTTATACTGAATGTGGCACACAGGTTTCTAATCTGTGACGTTAAACCGAGGCCTGACTCACTGTGACTCACTGTGGTCATTAAAGATCCTATGACACTTATTGTAAAGAGTAGGAGTTTCCCTGGTGTCCTGGCTAAATTCTCAACCTTGCTCTTTCAATCTGCCACCTAATCATCCCCCAGTTTAATTGGCTAAAAACTGTTCTCTCCCTCTCCACCGCTGATGTGTGGTGAGCATTCTGGTGCAAAATGGCTGCCGTTGCATCAGCCAGGTGGGTGCTACACATTGGTGGTGGTTGAGGCAAGTTTCCCCCTCATTGTAAAGCGCTTTGAGTGTGAGAAAGGCAGTATGTAAATGCCAGGCATTATTATTATTAATAGCATACAGCTTGTTATGCCCGGCCTGTGTGTATTCATGTGTGCAAATTGCTGAGATAACAGGACGGGTGAAAATGGGTTCAGAGCCCCTTCCTCACGGTCTGCATATTTAGGATGATCCGCATGATGCTTCTGAGAATTTACAATCTACAGAATTGCTTGAATGTTTTTTGTTTTATCGCCTGTTTTAGAGGATTTTCCGACCATCAGCCAAAGCCGGTGACTGTTTTACACCTAATATGTGGAGAGACTAGATCAGGCAATAATTAAACCAAGTTACAAAACCAGCTGGCCTCTTCTTTATTCTGGTATAGCCTGGCCTAGAATCTCGACATAGTGCCCATAGGTGTATTAACCAATTTGAATGTATGGAAATAGTATGAGGTAGGTCAATGTGAGGTTTGCCATGCCACCCCTGTTGACTGACTGACTCTCTCAGACACACTCACACACTCTCTACAAGGAGAGCCAGGGACTATTTTACACCCTACAGCCCACACACAGTACTACAGGAGAACCTGTGGTTATTTCACACCATACAGGCCACACACACTATGTCAGGAAAGCCAGTGGTTATTTCACACCATACAGGCCACACACAGTACTACAGGAGAGTCAGTGGTTATTTCACACCCTACAGGCCACACACACTATGTCAGGAAAGCCAGTGACTAATTTATACCCTACAGGGCACACACAGAAATACAGGAGAGACGGTGACTATTTTATACCCTACAGGCCACACACAGTATGTCAGGAGAGCCGGTGACTATGTTATACCCTACAGGCAACACACAGTACTTCAGGAGAGCCAGTGACTATTTTATATCCTACAGGGTGCACACAGTACAGTGAGCGCCTAAAACAGCAGTACTGAGCCAGTAGCTTTGCTTTATTTTGGAGGCCTGAAATCCCCTCACAAATAGAATATGTACATGCCCCAGTCTCCCAAAAAATAACAATTAACAGTTGGCACCAGGGGCGCAGATGGCGGGGGGGATATTTCCCCCCCCCCAGTTTCATAGGGACCCCGATCCGTCCACCCCCACCTTTGAGGGGGGGGGGAAAAAAAAAAAAAAAAAAAAAAAACTTTGGATGAGCTGTAGTCCGCTCGAACACCAAACACACGCATTTCCTTCTGTCTCCCGTTCATCCCGTTTGCTAGCTAGACATTGTAGAGTGTATGCGCTGCTATTAACCTCAACATTTTTTTCACTATCACAATGCCCTAATGAAGGATAAATAACTCATACACCGATTATAGTTTCTAAAACATTTTATTTCAAACATCTTTTATTAAAAACGTAAAAAATCTGCCACTTGGGTTACCTTCCTGCACATGTCCCTTCTGTTAGTGTTCCGCTGTTTTGGGGGTCCTAAAACGAGCTGGGAACTGAGCTGCCTCAGCTGTGCCTGACAGATGTAATCACAAACAATACCCTTATGATCACATGGTCAGGTCAGGTGATTTTAAAAAGCGATATTGGTAGCTCGGCGGCACAAACGGCAAAATGAAGCCAACGAAAAAACAATCGCAGCGTTTTTTCACAAAGCAAACAATGTAGTTGACTTAAATTATACATATACCCAGCATGTTCAATGCAAGTGTCAACACATTTCCCCCATATTTCAAATGGACATGTTTACGGCTTTGTTTTAATGGGGAAATACTTTCTAACAGCCTAAATAAGTAAAGAGGATAGTTTTGCACTTGCAGTTTGATCATGTATGTTGACCAGTGTTGATCATGTAGGCCTATGTTGACCAGTGTTGATCATGTATGTTGAGTGTTAAAAACGTTTAGTGTTAAACCAATAGCCCAAATTACATGAAATGCCTCATCAAGCATAGTTGTATAAGCTTAAAAGTTGAGACCTTTTGCTCCCAGTTTGGTTCCCCCCACTTCAAAAAATCTCTCCTGCGCCCCTGGTTGGTACACACTCTTACTTTCTCTCTCACACACATACATATTGATATGCATCTCAAAGGCTGATTAAAAAATAAAATAATAATAATTCTTCTGTAAATGTTTCCTTTAAAGCCATTTTTATTCCTGGCTTTTCACCAGTATTACCCAGTGCTCCTGTCACCTCTTCAGTCCTCTGACAGAAGAGTGAACATCAATTTTTCACCCACTTAGTTTGTCACGCAAAGTGCTCCAAGGTCGTCGGATCAAAATGAATGATGCATCTTTAAAACATTTTTTTAAAAAGACCAGAATGTTCCAAAGACTTTCTGTAACATCTCCACCTTATTGCTTACATATCTGAGGAATGCTTCTGACTGCAGTCGACGAGTCTTCCTGTTATACTATTATAACACCGTAGAGAATGAGAGCTGACTGGAAAAGCATATGGCAGTGTCGCATCCTCCAGTGCTTGCAGAGGGAGAACAGAACAGCTGTTTGTTACAGGTGACGTGATTTGTCCTGTCAGTGGGTTGCCATTTGCCCATCTGTTTGCTCATTTGCATTTTCTGTCCAATCATGAATAGTTGCTTCTGGAACTAAAATATTGTTAGGGTTCATCTTTTTAGAAAAACACCAAACAGAAATGTATTGGACATCTACTGTTATAATGTTTTAAGGTTTGACCAGTGTGCATTGCCAAGGTGAAAACTGGCGGAGGAGATATTTCTCTATGCTGCTATGAGCTTGTGGAACAGTTTGTCCGGCCATATAGGAGACAAGAGACCCTCAGGCTGTTCAAGTCCAGGCCTGGCGCGGTGCTGGAGACTCTGGTCAAAGTAAATGACGAGCCTAGATTTCTGAATTTCCTGTTCTTGTCATATTATATTCTCATGTGCTCAATGCTTAGCAAAGGAGCCAAAACATTTTGAAATGTAGATGAGTCATACAGCAAACAGCAGGGGGCACCAGAAAGCCACACTTCATGGCTCAGCATTGCACTGAAATTATGAACATCAGTTACCTTTAATTCATCCGGTTTCCTATTAAACTGCATCTTAACAATTTCATCTCACAATATGCAGCTCCACTGCAAAATTATCAGTTGTCTCATTGTTATTTTGGTTCTGTGCTCTAGCACTTTGAGTTTGAAAGGATACAATGACAATGAAGTTGAAGTGCAGACTGTCAGCTTTAATTTGAGCGTATTTTCATCCATAATTTCTAACCGTTTAGAAATTATAGAACCTTTTGTACATAGCCGCCGCCGCCCCCCCCCCCTTAGAGCCATTTAGTCAACCATGTGTTCCATACTGTTCCAGTGTAATTTACAGATATAGTCCCACCCCCCAATTCCCATAGAGATCCATTCAAATGCAGAGAGGTTGTAGTATCGCTTGTAGGAGTACCAAAAAATAAGATAGTCTTTTGGCTTGCAAAGGATATAGAACAACTTTTATTTTCCCGTTAAGGAACTTCAGTTGTAGTTCCCAGCAGTGAAAAAGACACAGTGGGGCAGACCCATAAACACAAACAAACATGTTCAATAAAGACATTCAATTGAATCAGAGGTTTCACATAATAGTGAAGGTATGTGTGATTATGATTAAATTGACTATTATTAGTATTATGATCAAAATTATATTAAATTAATAATATTATGATGAAAAATTGAGCATCAAAAGCAATAACAGTTCCTGATCTGCCTTTACTGTCTTGAGATGTCCAATGTCTAACAGCTGTAGGGACAAAACTGTTTCGGGCTCTTTTTGCTTTAAGGGGCAAGGACCTTAATGTTCGACCTGATGGAAGAGTCTCAAAGAGAAAGTTCAGGGGATGGAAGGGCCATAATCCGCTTTCCTTTTTTAATTGTACGCTCCTCATACAGATGTTTCAGCATTTTTTGTTGGTTCCCTATGATTTTAGTAGCCTGTACTGTCACCCTCTCCAGCTTCAGTTGCTTGATATCACTTAATGAGCCAAACCAAGCTGTTAGGCTAAAGGTCAGCACTGACTCAAGGAAGCAGGTGTAAAATGCTTGTAGTACTGACTGGCTCACATCCAAATCCCTGAGTTTCCTATATATATTTTATATATATATACTCCTCAAAAAAAGTTTGGAAACGTTATTTCGGTCGATTATTCCTCCCCTTTAATAATACCAATTGGTATTGTATTTTATATCGTTGGAAAGCCTGATTAGTCACCTTTACAACGAGGTACAACTTGTAAGGATCATGCATTCGTGGAATGAGCAACACAGCTAACCGTGTGGGTAGCGGCCCAAAAAAATTTGCCAAAATCCCCTGCAATATTCTTCTGTTGGTATTCACTCTCGTTTTGAGCTTCAAGTGCTGGCAGGTGTATGCCAGTCACAGGTGTGTTGATTGGCACCTGATTGGCACCGAGGAATGGGATGCCATCCCACAGCAGTGTGTGACCAGGCTGGTGACCAGCATGAGGAGGAGGTGCCAAGCTGTTATGGCTGCGTATGGATCTTCCACACGCTACTGAGGTCCCTGACAGTGTAAAATGAATAAAGTGTAAAAATGGCCAATATGTGTTGTTTTTTCCTTATTACTGTGGGAGTGCGCAATCATCCAGTCCACCAAGCAACTCAAAACGAGAGTGAATACCAACAGAAGAATATTGCAGGGAATTTTGGCACATTTTTTTGGGCCGCTACCCACACGGTTAGCTGTGTTGCTCATTCCACGAATGCACGATCCTTACAAGTTGTACCTCGTTGTAAAGGTGACTAATCAGGCTTTCCAACGATATAAAATACAATACCAATTGGTATTATTAAAGGGGAGGAATAATCGACCGAAATAACGTTTCCGAACTTTTTTTGAGGAGTGTATATATACAGGTGCAGCCCAAAAAATTAGAATATTGTGGAAAAAGTTCAATATTTTTTGTCACTCATTTCAGAAAGTGAAACTCATATTATATAGATTCATTACACATAGTGAAATATTGTTTACAGCTGTAAATTAAGCTGGTACAGTATGGAACACATGACTGGCGAAATGGCTGTACGTCATCAAGGGTCTAAGGCAGGGGTGGCCAATTCCAGGCCTCGCGGGCCGGTGTGTATGCAGGTTTTTACTGCCACCAGTTACCACGGTTCAATCAGCTAATTAGTCATACACACAATCACCGATTCACTTAAATCGATAAAATGCTACAATACACGCATTGACGCATACCGGCACAAGAACATTCATCAGCTGCTTTTCATATCGCGGATATGTAGATTCAAATATCAGATCGTGTAAACGATTGGGCTAATTCAATAATTGTTAACTGGCGGCAGCAAAAACCTGCATACACACCGGCCCGCGAGGCCTGGAATTGGCCACCCCTGGTCTAAGGTATCAAACGAGCTCCAAACCATCACTCTGCGGCCAGATATGGAGTAGATGTGGATGGATCCCTTTAAGGGTTGTTTCTCCTGACTTTTCCCCATAGAGTTCTATAGGATGACGTACAGCCATTTCGCCAGTCACGTATTCCATACTGTACCAGCTTAATTTACAGCTGAATCTAGTCTTACCCCCCAATTCTCATAGGGATCAGTTCAAATGCAGAGAGGTTATAGTATCGCTTGTAACAGTACCTGAAAATAAGATATTGAGTCTTTTGATGTTGATTGGTCACAGACTTCAGGAAGTAACAGCATGCAAAGGATATGCGACCAAATATTAAATATACTTTAAAAATATGTTAAAGCAAAATATTCAAATTTTCTGAGACACTGAATTTTGGGTTTCATTAGCTGTAAGCCATAATCATCAAAATTACAAGAAATAAAGGCTTGAAATATTTCACTCTATGTGTAATGAATCTATATAATATATGAGTTTCACTTTCTGAAATGAGTGACAAAAAATTTAACTTTTTCACGATATTCAAATTTTTTGAGCTGCACCTGTATATGCGACCAAATATTAAATATGATTACTTTATTCTACATTGTTAAACTGTCCAATGTTTTTGAGGGGGGGGGGGGGGAACTATGTACAAAAGGTTCTATAATTTCTAAACGGTTCATCCGATATGGATGGAAAATACCCTCAAATTAAAGCTTACAGTCTGCACTTCAACCTCATTGTCATTGTATCCTTTCAAACTCAAGTGCTAGAGTACAGAACCAAAATAACGAGACAACTGATAATTTTACAGTGGTCTCAATTTTTTCTAGAGCTGTATATGAGTCAGACCTGTACCCCCCAAATGTACAATATTCCTGGTTCTGGCACGTTTCAAGGTTTCCAACAACTGGATTGGGTTACAGTAGTCAGAGCAGTTTTGGCTCCAAATTCCTGCGACCCATGTCCTATTTTTAGCACCGTTTCACCCCGCTCTCAGCAACTTTCCTTTCGGTATTTCCGAGCATATCAACACTTTCAGAGTCAAACCAAATGAGTAACAGCCCCAGTGACGCCTTTTTCCATATCCCATTCCATATTCAATTACCATATTTTGTTTTTCATAGAATGTATTATTTGCATCTGCTGTGAATTTTGAATAACATTGAAGAAACATTATGACACTATGTGCACTTTGTTGCAGGTGAATGGTTTCACATGTATAGGTGTCAATAATTAAATGCGTCAGTATTCCAGTTCAATATAGAACAAAACAGAGGTGAGCACATCTGTTTCAAAGTGTTAATTAATGCATGATGGGAAATTAAGTGGTTTTTTTTCCAGGTCAATATTCATGCCCCACTGTACCTCATTGGGTCTAGTTAAGGCACATTACCTGTGTAATGACTGCTCTGAGACCCATGGTGTACAGGGCATTTTTCACATTCAATACATCAGCCCCAACCCCACTTCACATGCAGAGCACCACCACTGCATGTGTAGCAGCGTTGATGATTGGATGATCGTCTTTCTTGAGTATCGCCATCTTCTGTGAACTGCAAATTTTTACTAAATGAAACTACACTGAGCATCGGCAACAGTACAACGTAAGGTGATGTTGATGCTCATTTGTGCCAGAACCCAACCGTGTCATTGGCATTGTGAGAAAGCACAGCTGTACAGGAAGTGAGGGAGGAAAGCACAGCTGTACAGGAAGTGAGGGGAGAAAGAACAGCTGTACAGGAAGTGAGGGGGAAAAGCACAGCTGCACAGGCAGTGAGGGGGAAAGCACAGCTACACAGGAAGTGAGGGGAAAAGCACAGCTGCACAGGCAGTGAGGGGGAAAAGCACAGCTACACAGGCAGTGAGGGGGAAAAGCACAGCTGTACAGGAAGTGGGGGAAAGCACAGCTGCACAGGCAGTGAGGGAGAAAGCACAGCTGCACAGGCAGTGAGGGGGAAAAGCACAGCTGTACAGGAAGTGAGGAGGAAAGCACAGCTGTACAGGAAGTGAGGGAGGAAAGCACAGCTGCACAGGAAGTGAGGGGGAAAGCACAGCTACACAGTGGCTGTGTCCCTTTCCTCCACTTCCACCTTCTCTCCTCTGTGCCCCGGAAACAGATCTTTGTGTTTAAATCTGATGTGGCTGATTACGTCTTAATTAGGTATTAATGGTTACATATTAATGAATGTCTCTACGCAAACAGCAATGTCAGGTACATTGTATATATTCTTCACCCTCCAGTCCCCTACTACCACTCCCCTCTACTCGGAAGTATGCAAAACTGACTGAACGTCTAGAGTACAAGTATTTGCATGTACAGTATACAATGTACCTGACATTGCGGTTTGGACATCAGAGTTTTCTGGAGCTTACCGACTTCAAACAACAATGGAGGAGCAAAAATCTTCTGAGAAATGCCAGAAATCTAAATGTGAGTTGCTAGTATTGTTGGTTAGGATTGGCTTATAATAGAAAGTAAATGATGACACAGACAATACACCTAATTTATTAAGAGGCACAATTTTGCAATAAAATGGACGGTTCAAGTGAAATACAGTAGGCAATTATGCGCCTTTTGTAGTAATTTTTCATGAAGTGAAGTTCGCTATGTTGAACAGTTACGTCAATATCACCTGAAGTCGCACCATGACGCAAGGTCGAGAAGGAGGCTTGAATTCCAGTTACGCTAGATTCTTTGGGTTTATTCCAATCGCTTATTTTTACTCCTTGTATTCTTTCCTCGCTCCTTAGCTCCGCCCAACGGAGGACGCGAGGAAAGGATGCAAGGATCAGATACGAGGGTGGAGGAAACGAGGCAACATGTATTAGGCAAATGGAACGTCCTTGCTCAATCAAATCCTAGAAGATGGAGAACCTTGATCGATTTCTGGGTCAGGCGAGGACAGAGGAGAAGAGGACAGATAAAATAAGCGATTGGAATCCACCCCTTGTAAATCTCTCCTTCCATCCTTTCCTTGAACCCAGTGACATTTTCTAGCAAGGTCAAAGAAAAGTTGCAAGAAAAGGAAAAAGGATGTATTTTTTGACAATCCAGGAAATGCACACTTATACAGGAAGTGATGGGAAAAAGAACAGCTGTACAGGAAGTGATGGGAGAAAGAACAGCTGTACAGGAAGTGAGGGGGGAAGCACAGCTACACAGGGGCCAGGAGAAACTAATTCAAAAGTCTGTACTGTCATGAAGACTGGAAATGCAAAATGCAGAATTTCAGTCAGAAGAAACGCTGACATGCTCAGCTGCCAACTGGTGCTAAATCTTGAGCAAGCTATGCCAGGCATGGCTGGGTCATGTGTCCAAGGACTCCTCCAGACCAATACGATAGGGGCTAGGCTGTAGCTGGCCAATTACTGTGCACCACAAGTTTAAGGGTACTGATTAAAAATGTGACATGCTGGTGACAGGTGGGGTTCTCTTACAAACGCATTTGAAACCCATTTCATGATCCGTAAGTCTACTGCAGGAACATAGTCTCTGCTTTAAAACTCACTTTTAAAGGGAAGCAGCTTGGATTATTCACCAATAGATTTGGCCCGATGTTACAGAACAGATGAAAATGTTTGATGAAGGGGTTTCCTCTAACAAGTTGTATATCTCACTGTATCTCAGACAGTATGCAAGCACAGCAGTTCCAGTCGTAACCAGTCCATCACGCCTCTTAAACACAATTCCACAGGAGAGCATAAGAACCAGTACAATCCAGTTTCATTACAAACTCATTTATTGTGCATCTAATGTCATCATACACAGATCAATAGTATAAAAGTAAGCAATAAGTCATTGTATGGATTTCTATGGTGAGCTACATTCTCTGCAAAACAGGAGTCATGAGACTGCCAGAGTGTCCAGTTTAATGGAAATGAAAGGCCATTACACCATTACACGGCCGTGTTTATCAGCCATCAATGACTAATTCTTTGGAAACTGCTCAGTCACCAGTCCAAAGGGGCAATCTGTCCATCCTTAGCCCCCTTTTAGTGTGTATTCCCTCTGAGCTGTCCCCTCCCACAGCAGGGTTTAAAGGAGGGTAAAAGCTTGTCTATTTCTGTGCTCTGTCATCAGGCCTCTATTTCTGCCCGGGGACTGACGCACGGACACGGGTTCCAGTGACTGATTGGCTCTGAGCTCTAACGGGTTAGTTGCTGCTCGTCGACCGATTGCGCGGCTCGTTCTGCACAACAGTGCTAATAACCGGAACGTCAATCCCACAGGCCCGGACCCAAACTCCATTTCAAAATCCGTCTGAGAGGAAAAAATGATATTAAGGCTTGGGATACAATTACAGAACTGGCAAGTTTTGTAACATCAACACACAATGATAAATCTTTGCCATCGTCCAAATTATCTAAAAGACAGATAAAATGGCATATGGCCAATAACACAGTGAGACTTTCCGAGCAACAGAAGTGAGATGACTGCTGCAACTCTTTTCTTCAAAAAGACAGTTCCATTTAAAGACAATCCAGGGACTGCATGCATATCTGAGGGGACGGAACAGTAATATGTTATAAAATTTAGAAATTTGTTTTATGCTAATGGCCAATGATCAATAATGCATCTATAAATTTGCATGTCCCCCCACAGCTTTATATATGAACCAAATTGCTCATTACAAATATAACACTTAACAGCTCAGATATGTTTCAAATGTTAAAGAATGCTACAGAAGAAGTAGAAGTATGCAGGACATGACGACCATCGTAGGGCATTATGCAGTATAAGCAGCTGCAATGGTAATAATAGCAGACATGTAAATCAAAAATTGAAGATTTACATTTTTTTTACCAAACAAAGAATCACAAAGAATTTCTCCCTGTGATGTTCAGAAGTGCTGTAAACTGAAGCTTTAGTAAGTGTTCTTGTGTTCACGGTGACGGGCTGGTGAGATCCAGAGCGCTCTTCCTGTGCTTTGGAAAGCAGGAAGACACGCAGAAGAAAATGACAGGCTCATACGACAGGCTCATACATGATAAAATAAATGATGGAATTTGGATCAGACTCAAGACAGCTGTGGCGCATTAGCGCTGGGACTGTGGGTCAGTGTCAGCTCAAACAGCGTTCAGTTTTACCTCCGTGACTCAGCGTAAATGCATCCACAGTCAACAAGCGACTCCGTTGTTAAGCCGCGCGTTTCTCCAGTTGAATGTTTTTGGCATTAGATCTTCTCCAGACCCTGAAATTCTGGGAAACACCCCGTGGACAAAACATAAGAGCGCTAAACCAGAGCCCAGTTTCTCCGAAGCTTTAACGGGTTTAAGCTAAACCCGGCGCCTTCGCAAACGCCCAGCGCAGATTAGCACTGCCGATACAGCGTCAAGGACAGGTCAGGCACTCCGTGTGCAACACTGTACGCCACATATGGAGGTGTGAAAAAAATGGCCGCCGCCAGAAATCTGTGTGCACTGTAGTCTCCAAATTTCAATCCTGCTCCGCCTGGAGCTGGAGGAAGCTGGAGGAAGGGCAGTGCTGGTGTGGCTGAGTGCAGTACTAAAAGACCACATCAAAAAAAGAAAAGACGCCTTCCTGGGGGGAGGGGGGAGGGGGTCGTTTAAGTGAATGACCTCTAGAAGGTTCTTTGGCGATGGTGGGTGAACGCGATTGTCTCGTCACAGGTGCTTCCCCACGCCCGTCTCACCTCTTGATCTTGCCGATCTGTTCGCAGAGAACGGACAGGTACTGCGTCAGCTTCACCATGGCAATGATGAGCGTGCCCCCAGCGAGGGTACAGCTGGGCCAGACCAGAGAGTGGAACACGGCCCCACGGCCGTACAGGCGTGTGAGCAACACAGCGTCCTGCCGCTCGCTCGGGTCATAAAAGCAGGGCAGCCGCTGCTGCGTCCTCAGCCAATCAGAGACGTTGAGCACAATGCTGTGCATCGCCACCGAGTCCCTCCTGCACTTTGGCACATAGAAGCACTGCAAGGACACAAAAGCAAATATCGTAAAAAATTGTAAATGTATTAATAACACCAATTAATATTCCTCAGAGAAGCGCATAATGAAAACGGTGGAGAGATGTGGGCTGGCAGATAAACTATAAAGACATGCAAGCTGGATAAGGCAAGGCAGCGATCATCACTGCTGGCTGAGGACCATATCGGCTCAATCACATCGCTGCATATTACAATGAGTAAGAGCAACTAGCCACACTGAGTGCTTGGGAAGCCATGCTGTTTTCCAGTGGTGTGTGATGAGGAAACAGCGGGTAAGTAGGTAAAGAGTGTGTTATCCAGCGGTGTGTGTAATGGAAAAATGATAGGTAAAGCGTGTTATCCAGTGGCGTGTATGATGGGGAAATGGTAGGTAAGTAGGTAAAGTGTGTTATCCAGTGGCGTGTGTGATGGGGAAATGGTAGGTAAGTAGGTAAAGTGTGTTATTCAGTGGCGTGTATGATGGGGAAATAGTAGGTAAGTAGGTAAAGTGTGTTATTCAGTGGCGTGTATGATGGGGAAATAGTAGGTAAGTAGGTAAAGTGTGTTATTCAGTGGCGTGTATGATGGGGAAATGGTAGGTAAGTAGGTAAAGTGTGTTATTCAGTGGCGTGTATGATGGGGAAATGGTAGGTCTTACCTCAGGGCTCCTATCCTGGGCTTCCTCGTTATGGGACAGACGGACAATCTTCCCCGACGTGTTGAGACTCACAAACACTTGCAGGCAGGGGTAGCTGGAGCTCCTGCGGCAGTCTGAGCCGCAGCTGTACGAGCAGTTCATCTCTGACGTTATGCTGGAGTTGAGCACAGTGCAGCTGGACTCCTCTGTCCACACACTCCACAGGGCAGAGAAGAGTCCCAGTCATTCACCACATCACTGTGTTTACACGAGCGCGCGCGCACACACACACACACACACACGAGTGCACACGAGCGCACACACACACACACACACACGAGCGCACACGAGCGCGCACACACTCATACGTACGAAAGCACGCACCACACACACACCGCATGTATGTAAACACGCACCACACACGCGCACACAACACACGCGCATGCACCACGCGTACGTAAGCACGCACCACACGTACGTAAGCACGCACCACACACACACGCATGCACGCACCGCATGTACGTAAACACGCACCACACACATATGCATGCATGCAGCACTAGATTCTGCCACACAAAACGCAAAATAACCCAAAATCACAAAACACCGAATCAGGATTACATCTGCAGTAAACACCAATGTACATTTTCTTAGAGGAACCAATACTAAACATCGAACAAAAAGTTCGGAAATTTGTGTTTGGTAGATTATTTCTCTGTTGTAACAATGCTTCTTGGCAATACATTTTATACCGTTGGAAAGCCTGTTTATTTCCCTTTTAAATGGTGCCCCATTTGTAAGGAACATGCATTTGTGGGATGAGCAGCACAGCTGAGTATGTGGGTTGCGCCCATGTAAAATTTGCCAAATCTTCTCTGCCAATGCCAAACAGCTTACACCTGCACTGGAACCTGAACATGTGGAGGAACGTTATGTTCAGCGATGAGTCAAGATTCTGCCTACGGAAGTTGGATCGTAGGGTCAAAGTGTGGAGAAGACGGGGAGAACGCTATGCTGATTGCTGCACCGATAGAGTAACACCTTTTGGTGGAGGCAGTGTGATGGTGTGGGGCGGCATCTCCATCACTGGAAAAACGAGGCTTGTCATCATTGGAGGCAATCTCAATGCAGAGAGATATCGAGATGAGATTCTGCAACCAGTGGCAATCCCATATCTCCACAGTCTGGGACCGAACTCCATTCTCCAAGATGACAACGCTAGCCCCCACAGAGCGGGGTTTATCAGAGACTACCTCCAGAATTTGGGAGTAGAGAGAATGGAATGGCCTGCCAACAGTCCTGACCTCAACCCAATTGAACACTTGTGGGATCAGCTTGGGTGTGCTGTTCGTGCTAGAGTGACCAACACAACCACGTTGGCTGACTTGCGACAAATCCTGGTTGAGGAGTGGAATGCCATCCCACAGCAGTGTGTGACCACACTGGTGACCAGCTTGAGGAGGAGGTGCCAGGCTGTTGTGGCTGTGTATGGTTCTTCCACACGCTACTGAGGCTCCTGACTGTTTGTTAAATTAATAAATTGTAAAATTGCCAATATGTCTTGTTTCTTCCTTGTTACTGATAGACTTCAATCATCCAATCCACCAAACAACACCAAACAAGAGTCACTAGCAACAGCAGAATAAGCTGTTTGGCATTGGCAGAGAAGATTTGGCAAATTTTACATGGGCGCAACCCACATACTCAGCTGTGCTGCTCATCCCACAAATGCATGTTCCTTACAAATGGGACACCATTTAAAAGGGAAATAAACAGGCTTTCCAACGGTATAAAATTTATTGCCGAGAAGCATTGTTACAACAGAGAAATAATCTACCAAACACAAATTTCCGAACTTTTTGTTCGATGTTTAGTTTTAGGTGTTTAAATCTTTGCACTTTTCCAGCAGCCAAGATGTTTTTGCAGGTTTTTGCAGTTGAAATCCCAGCAGTGTAAACAGACTGAGAATGAGGCGTTTCATGAGGGACGGATCAGAATCAGGATCAGGGGAAAATCTACTGCAGAGGAAGTGCTCCATTTTGGAGATTTCTGGGGCCCCCAACCACGTTAACATCTTCCTGATAGAACGACCGGCTGATTTCCCTCGGCTAATCAGTCACTACAGAAGCGCTACAGCGAGATGTCATTTCACGGGAAACGTAGATGGAATGCCCATACGTCTCTAAAAGGCTTCTGTGATATTATTTCACACCGTATTAACACTTACCCTTCCTCCCAAAATAGCCTGTTCTTTTCCCTCATCTAATTCACAAAGATCAATGGCTGCAGAGATGCTGCAAAAAGTATATAATTTCACACACAACAGAGGTGTGGATTCACTAAAAGCATCAATGTGAGACTCGCACTCACCCAAAGATACAATGAGAAAGTATTCTCCACTGATGGAGCGTGACCTTATAATTGTTCCAAACATACAGGTTACAGGGGCTGTGTTCAATTTGTTTTTTTTCCATACTGTCAGTAATCTGAATTTTTTTTTTTTTATTGGTTTCTAAAGGGTTTAAAATATTCCAAAAACCATATGACTCGTGCCTGATTGGGACCAATCTCAAGATGATATTCTGAAGAGGGACTCTCTCTGGTAAGAGGAGCCCAATCAAAATGTGTTGTTTTTTTAATATAAAATGCTGCTAAATATGAAATGGCTGAATCATGAATCAATGAAACATGACTTTATCATTTTTAAAGTATAAATCAAAGCCATACCAAGCGTCATGCTTTAATCATAAGCTCATCACCAGTTAAAGTGTTTTATAACCCCCGAGAACCAAACAGTGGAACATATTATACTGTAATACAGTTTCTTATTATGCTAATGTACTCACAGCAAACCATGCAGATGAAAATGCTTTTAGAAACATTTAGATTTACACTGTTTACAGGGAGTGAATGATGGAGGTGGAGCCGGTACGCGTGTGAGACAAGGTTTACAGTCTTCTCACACACACACACACACACACACACACACACACACACACGTAGTGTGTACACCGTGCGCCTGCTCAGCTCACTTTCTTTTCTCACACCACTCGTTTCTCACCAGGCATGCTGGGACATTGTGCCACAAGGCAAAAAGCAACAAGTGATATAGGGCAAGTAAATAGTAATCATTTCACTAATCCCTGCTACTAGCTATTGAGAACCCTGATGGTATTAGGTTGGGTCAGCAGCAGGAAGGTTGTGTCCAATAAAGGAAGCGTAGATTTAAAGTAATGTACAAGTCCCTGCTCACAACTGCACTCCTCATTTCTTAGAATGCGTCTCATCTCTTCCAGAGTCTAGCAGTCAAACTTTTTAAAATTATTTTAATATGTATCGTGTGACATCATGAGAGGCTATATAGAGGGTCCTTGAGCATGGTACATGCAGCAAAGTCGAAGAACACGGAGAGAGAGGGTTTCCAAAAAGAACAGGACTTTTCATTTTCCAAGTGCTGGGTGAGTCAAAAAGGCTCATAACCCAAGTGAGTGTGTAAAAGTGTATGTGACCACATTTATTCTTAGAAAAGTGGCAAAATCAGAGCGAACTGCTCACTCTACACTGCTGGGGCCGAAGAACAGGATAAGGATTATTACACTGGATCTGCATGACAGCAGCTAAAAGAATCAAAAAGCACACCTTGAGTAATTTCCCATTTGTCTGACATACTTATCAGATCTTATTAAATTCAAATTTAATAAAGTTCAAATAAAAACTGCAATCCCAGCAGCAATCCTAGCCTCACAACTAAGAGGTCAGAGTCGGGCAGTTAGATTGTCCTTTAGCTCCGTTACCATTAAGCCTTTTACTTTAACACTGACGCCAGCGGAGGATGGGCTCCCATCTACAGCCTGCTTCCTCCTGAGATTTCTGCCCATTGTGTTCTGAGTTTTTCCCCCCTCATTTGCTAGTTTTTTTTGTGGGTTCAGACTCTCCAAAACAACCCCCCCCCTAGTTTTTCTGTAAAGCATCTTTGTGACAATGTCTCTGTAAAAAGAGCTGTACAGATAAAATGAAAGCGAGCTGTACCTGTCAGAATAAGAGCGCAGCATGGTGATACCCAGCACAAAGTACATCATTACTGCACACAGGATCATGGCCAGGCCTAAGAGAATAGCGCGGTCTTCCCCCGCTTTCAACGCCGTCACCGTCTTCCTCTTATCCAGAATATCATACTCCCGGATCTTCTGGTAAATTGTCCTGATGAATCAAACATGTAGTAAAATGAACAACTGGCCTTCTGTAGTTTATGTGAACACACCAAGAAAATATGAATAAAGTCATTCAAACAGAGCCCCTGTGATTAAAACTGTATAATTGTATTTAACAGCATTTAAATTAATATTAAGCAACAGACTGTGACCTCAATATAAATCAATCCAGGGGAAAGCAATAACAGGAAGAGAATGGGGTTTGACAGCAGATATTTGTAATCAAATCACCTACATCTTTCTCTGTTTATAATGAGCATATTCTATTTTACACGCATTTCTTAATTTGTAGCCTATAGTTGGGGTTTCTTTCCCCGTCACACACTCATGTATTCTGACAGATGGTAGCCTATTCTTAATGATTTCATTCTTGGGGTTTCATTTTCATAAACCATGCAATTTAGATTTGATCAGAAACTATTTCAAATGTGAGCATTTTCCTAAATGTGAAAATGTATTTTATACTTTTAGAAAACACAAACATTGAATGTGATTTATGCGATTATTTTTTTATTGAATTTCATGGGTGAACCATGTGTTGATTTAGAATATAACGCACTCCATTACGGCCAGAAAGAGAGAAAATATTCCCTTTACTAGAGGAAGTAAACACCACAGCTGCACACCAACCTGAAAACTCAGTGTGTTCCTGTCGCACCATTTTTCAAACGGCGGCAATTAAGGCGCGCGCACTATCAATACTGCGTTGCCTTGGAAATATAACGTAGGCTCTCTTACAGCGCAGATGCACAACATTTATTTCCACTGAAAGTAACTTTCTCGTGTTCCAACCCAATCCCCACCGAACTGCAGCAAGTTCACCAAACAAACCAGCCCCTCTACACTGGAAATGCTTCATAATTTCACTCCGAAGGTAAAAAGAAACTACAAAAGCAAGCGCTCCTGCTTTCATTGACCCTAACCTGGAAGTTTACAGATATATCCATGCTCATAATTCAACTTCAGTCGACGCTTTGAAAAGTTACATGTAAAAAAAATTGTGCGCGTTACCTTCTCTCATGACCTGATGCCTGTGTCCCTTTGCTTCCAGCCCAAAGGAACATCCTCCCGGGCGCCCCACCACGCCGCCTGCTTACAGAGGAGCTCCGAGGCGGGTACTGGAAAGACCTGCGGGCCGGGAGAGAGTCTCAGTGACCCATACGTTCCGCGCCCGCCACCACTGCCACCAGACGAATTATCCGAAAACACGCACGGTGAGTCCGCTCAAACTATCCACACACACAATCTACCACGCGTTCGCTCTCTTAAGCATGAGGCGGCTTTCCCTTTCGCTGCGGTTAAGAGACGAATCCCCCGGCCTCTTTTTAGTGTCACTGGAAATTGTAAAGCCAGTCCACGAGGTGAGAGACAAGCGGCTCCATCCGCCACAACCAGGCTCACAACACACCCCTCATCGTGCATCAACACTGGTCACAAGGCACTTCATTTCCCGCCTGCTCATTTCTTATTCACTATTCATAGTGCGCAGCGGTAAGGATGGTGTATAATGATTAGGCTGCCTGCGCGGACTGGGGCGACATTGATCTCTTCCGACAACAGAGCAGTTAGCAGCGAGCAGTGTTTGAATTCCCCCTCTGAGTCCCTCCTCTGATTGGCCCTGATGGAGCGCCTCTTAGCAACACAGGTGTTTCGCGGCTGTGATTGACTTCTGAGGCGTGTATGGGAGATGGAAGGGGCTTCAGTTGCGTTTCTCCGTCACAGGCACAGCAGCATTGGTTATTAACTCTTTACTCTGGCAGCGCCTCCTGCTAAGTCCTCCTGCCCATCAATTTCCCCCAGCACTGCTTTAATAAACAACATTTTCATGGGGTTTGTTTATCTTTCTGTTGCTTAGTAGGTACAGGAAAGACGTTATGCTTTGACCTGTGCTGTTTGTGTTCTGGAAAATGAAGCACACCTTGAACCAGGCCTTTCTCACAGTCTCCACGATCATTATTACACTATTCTGAGCTTCATTGTTTCATGAATTAAAGTCTGTTCCTCTTTGCTGAACGTGTGTTTACAAGAATGTTTTGGTTTTGTGCAGAGTTCTGACGGAGAAATGGAATTGTATGGTAATTATGAGGGATCTGGAGGTTTTGACAGCCACCAGTAAATAGCTGTGATTCGGCTTTGCAGGAAACTGTGGTGTACATCGCAGATGTGGGTGCAGTTATTTTGTGCGCGCCTGCCTAATGGTGTAGCAGGCATCTGCAGAGAGAGCATAAAAGATTTAAGCCCTGGGTTGACGGCTTTTATTGTGCTGATTGACAGACAGGCTGTGCTTGTGTTGGAAGTGCAGGGTTAGTGTTCTGCCTGTCTTATTTAGAGATCTCTTGCCATCTCACGTTGAATTCTGTCCGGAAGTGTCCAATTTGCAGATTTACAACACTGAATCATTTAGTTTAAACTAAGTGAACCGACAATTGTGAAAGAAAAGAAGTGGCAGATTTCAGACAGGGACTGGAGTAAAGAAAACATTTAAGGCAAGTTTTTGTGTTGGTTTTGGTTGTATAATTCCTTTATACTCTCATAAAAATGCTGCTTATTTTTCTGTATTTCTTTCCTAACATAGTGAGACATATGGGAAGTACTAGAAGTTTTGTCTGGGCTATAAATCCAATTTGGACACCTCATGCATTGTATCATAAATCCAGTTTAGTCACCTTTGCCTTTGTTCAGGTATTTGCTAACCAAGTGGTTGCATTATAAGAGAATCATACATGTCTTGAATTTTGTTATCTGTATCAACTGTGCTTTTACATAACCGTATTTACACAAGTGTAAATTAAACGATGCTGTTGAGCAACAGAATATCTATTTGAATCCTGAAGCCATACAAATAGTGTAAATCTAGACGAAAGCAGAAAATGTGCCTTTTTGACAGGTTTTTAAAATAATTATGTGGTGAATGGGCGTCATTAGTCACATCATGGGGATAGACGCGCATGGCGGGCTTTCTACTCTAGAGGGCGTGCCAGCACGTCACCATGTCTTTAGCTAAGTCATATTCTAATGCTGCCTTCTGGAGTCCTGACACATAGAAACGATAACAGATTATTTATCGCTCATCACACAACTGCCTGGCTGGGACCAGGACCAAACTCATCACATGTGGGATGCTGCTGGACCAGGACCAAGCCCATCAAATGTGGGGATACTACGCTGCCTCTGCATGCAGGAAGGAGCCTGTGGCACTGGCTACATGCTTCCTTCCTGTGTTTTTACAGAATCTTTTCCTGTAGCGTTGCCTTTGGCCTGTTAGCTTGGTCATGGAGATGGAAGATTTCACAACATTGTACCCCCCCCCCCCCCTCCCCCCATCCTCAGAGCATCCAGGGCCCCTCATTAGCAGCACTGCCCTCATTAACGGCCTGATCCCTGATCACCCCAAATATTTAACACGCAATTACACGCCTAATCTTGTGTGAAATTGTACCGCTAATGACATCACAGAAGGTAAACTCAAAAGGACAACACTATTGACGAGGTTAAAAAAAAGTACAATAAAAACACTTCCTCTTTACTCTCTCGCTTCTCAATGTTTTATATACAAAATGGTAAGTTTAAAGGAAACGTCACCAACTTTGCATGACGCTTTGCTCTTGAAACATCAGTTTTTACAAGTCCATCGGAAGCATCGCAAGTTGAAAGAATCGTTAAAAATACCAGCACGTGTGAAGCGCAGGCAATGTGATGGTTTTAAATGACTAGGAAACTACTGGCGATGGTGTGAACCTCCTCAACAGCACACATGAGTATCTGATATGGTGAGAGAGAAAAAAAAACGCTGAAGCCAATAGAATTCCATCAAATTCAGACAAGGGAAAATGTGGCCTACCTATGCAGCAGCGCTTGAATTACAAATTTGGCCACACTTTTGTAAAGCATATTGAGCACTCTGCGTCCAGCACCCTGGCGTCTGCATCAAACGCATTCACTTCCGAAGAGCCGTACCAAGTTTCATTGTGGCTCAAAGCAGTACTGCTTCCGAGGGAGTGCATAATTACATACTGCATAGTGCATACTCATTCATCCTGAGCAACTAATGGACAAATAATTACACAACTGCAAAATGCAATTTCCTCCTGATGAAATAATGTGATTTATGAGTAATGATTTCTAGAGCTACATTATTGTTAGCTTAATGATGCTGTTTTAATTGGTTTATTCTTGTTTCTAATCGCAATAACTTATATATGGTGTTATTTATACGACCAAAAAAGGTAAAACAGTTTTGTCCTTATTCTTTGGCATATTTCTTGTTACAGAATTACATATGTACAGTGCCCACCAGAATTATTGGCAACCCTGGGAAATATGAGCAAAAACGATGATAAACATATCTTTCCTAACTGAAGTATATCATTCATATTTCACTATTTTAAGCACACCTTTAGGAAATATTATGTGGTCATTCTCAACTTCTTCTTTCACTGGGGTATGAATATGAGGTGACACACATGCCAAAACCCTTTAGGGTGCATCCCAATACTCGAAAAATGCACGCTCCTTTCTTCCACTACCACCTCCTCCTCCGTGCCCCGGAAAAAGGTCTTTCTGTTTTAATCTAATGTTGCTGATGTCATCTTAATGACGTATAAATGGTTACATATTAATTCATGTCTCTACGCAAACCATAATGTCAGGTACATTGCATACTGTACAATGTACCTGCCAAATACTTGTACTCAAAACGTTCAGGCAGTTTTGCACACTTCCGGGTAGGAGAGGAGTGGTAGTGGGGGAGTGGAGGAAAGGAGGTGGGGAGTGAAGAATATTGGGATGCACCCCAAGTAATCCATCAACATGGGGAAGACCAGAGAACACACAAATGAAATGAGACAAAAGGTTGTTGACCTTCATAAATCAGACAATGACTATAGAAAAATAGCTTAGTCTGAAACGACCCATTTTCACCTTTAGGGCAATAATGAAGAAGTTTAAAGCAGCTGGAGCTGTGATGAACCTGCCTGGAAGAGGACGCCAGTATAGTTTTCTTCCACTCACAGTGAGGAGGATGATTTCAGAGGCATCCTGGGGTCACCAATTCTCCAAAAGTACAATCTTACGCCAATGGTATCACAATTAAGCTATATAATTGTCTTATATTTCTGAGCATAGCAAACATGTATTTATGAAAATATACAGTTACTATTCTGGAGGACTAGAGTGTCACAGCCTCCTATTATCAGATATTTGTGAAATAATCCCATGTGAAAAATGGTAACTTTAAATTCAACATTAATTGTACGCTAAAGTATAAAATGGTATGCTTGAAGTATGCTTACTATCCTGTATTATAAAAGAAGTGTTTACACATAAGCTACTGCTTTTGTTCCTATGCAATCCACATCTTTTCTGTGTGCATAATGACTGCAAAAAGATGTGTGTTCACTCATGGTGCAAGACAGGAGAATGAGCAGTATTAATCTTTCAGATACCGATCGAGTTAATCGATTTGAAATTCCTGAGTCAGATATCCCATCCCCCCAGTTGCTGTATGTAACTGTAGAGGAAACAGTCATTGCTGAGATAGATTGCCTCACATTATTTTCCACCAAGGAATGTTCTGTGGATTTGTAATTAAAGAGGACGCATTTTAATTTCCATATTTCTTTTTTATAGCTTTTTACCAACAATAATTGAATGCACACTGCTGTTTCGCCGTGTGTTTACTTGCTGTCAGGATAAAGCAGATGTAATTATTTCATAATGAGCACTTTTCCAGGTCTATTACACTAATGAGAGTTTTATTATGGAAACTCTATACGCTGGCACTGGGATGGAATGGAGCGTCGCTGGGGTCCCCAGACGTGCTCCGCGGAGCGGCCGGCGACACTCCCGTTTCACCGCTGCTTGTGCAAATGCAGGTGCCAATGCAGTACCTGTACACAATACCTCCCTGTGTTTGCTACCTGATTTAAGATTGCCTTTATGTAACTATGTTATTACAACGTAAAGATGTTTATCGCAGCATCCCCTGGTTTTAGTTAGTAATTCATGTTAATTAATGCTTCACAATTAAAATGTGTTTGATTCACTTGGGTTAAGCGTCTCACCGTAACATTAGCTGACAAACAGCTAGCTGTGTGGCTTCCCCGTAGAGCCTGCTACACACGTGCACAGAGCTTTCTGTGGTAAAATTCAGTGTTTGCATCTCGCAACTGTCTCTTTAGAAGCTGGATTTGATGGGTCAATACAAAATCATATGTTTTTCATCCTATGACACACATACAACAAATTAAATATGGCCATATGGGTAACTGCAAAATTTTGCTCCCCAAATATTTGCATTCGTAGTAGACCCACACATCCAGTATCGTGTGGTCTCTAGTTTCCACAGGAATCAGATCATTTAAAACACAACAGTCCCCTATAAGAGTACAGTGGAGTTGGGAATTAAATTATAAACAAATATCAACCATCATGAAAGTACAAGCCTCTCAAGCGCTTTCTAGTAATCAAAAAATTTTACCAGCACTGCAAAGTGATGTCACAGGTCCAAGGGGACAAACACATTATCAATCAATACAGACGTCCGTATAAGAATTTAAAGAACCAAAATTATCTCAAAGAGCAATTGTAGAAAATCTTTGTCCATACTCCCCATTGCATATAACCAGCTGCATTATTTCAGCTGCATTTATTTTTAAAAATTTGGCTTGGACAAATTGTAAACATACTTAAGACTGCATGCCTAATAACATACACGTGGAATTTAATATTATAATGCAGCGTTTGACCACGAGCTGAACGTGAAACACTCACCTCCTGGAGAGACAAAAGAGCTGGCGCAGTGCTGGTGGTCAGCTGTAATTATGAGCGTAATTATTCCACAGAAAGGTTTAAGTAGACATGTGTGCCTGGCACCCTGGCCCCTGCGTCGCTGTCCCTGCTAAACGCACACCCTCTGCTCCTTACACACAGCCATCAGCTCGGGCTGTCCACAGCTCTATAAATAATTCACTGAATTTGAATTACACCGAGAGGCAAAATCACACCGTTTGAACAAAAGGATGGTACTGGGGCAAAAAGTAATTTATGGCATTCAATACAATGGTGCGCTGGGAGATAGGGCCTCTCTTTACTGACACGGCTGCATTGCCACTGAACTGTTCGCTCAGAGGTCCTGTCCGTTTTTTGCTGCTTCATTCTGGCACAGCGTGAGATGCGCTTAATCACATAGCTTAACCGCTTCTCTTAATTAAGCAGAGATCATGATGGCCTGCAAATAAAAACAGATATTTGATATTGATATTTTAATTCATAGAAGCATCCGACAGTAAGAACAGGTAGATTAGTTGAAATTGCCTTTGGGTCTCTGATCTGTTATTGTTTTTATATGTGCAGGGGTATTTAAAAAAAATTTTTTTAGTGTAAATTATATGAAAATAATAACATGCATTGTTTTGAATGTTCATTCATTTGATGCGATAAAGACTGCTGTGGAACTAGTTCTGTTCACACAGAGTGGGAGGTAATGATAGTGAGCCGGTTATATCGGACTTTAAATACTGGTAATGTCCAGTTCTGACCATAAACGGATAAGAGGCAATGGCACCATACATTGAAGGTTTTATGTTCAAAGATGATACAGATCTGGACAGATACAGTCCAGCTTCAGCACAATACAATTCCCTGTTTATGAGCTTTGAGCCAGTTCAGTTATATTGGCACTAAAGCAGCCTGCCAACATTTAAATGTGGGGGATGGGAACGTTTGGAACATCATTCCTAAATGTGGGGGATGGGAATTTTTGGTACATCATTCCTAAATGTGGAGGGTAGGAATGTTTGTTTCATCATTCCTAAATGTGGGGGATGGGAATTTTTGGTACATCATTCCTAAATGTGGAGGGTAGGAATGTTTGGAACATTGGGGGATGGTAATGTTTGGAACATCATTTTTAAATGTGGGGGGTGGGAATGTTTGGGTTAGCGTTAACACATCCAGCCCTCCAGTAGTTATATATTCTCCTCAGGCCTCTACATTTGGTTGAATGATTAACTAAATTATTTTATTTTATAATCAAACTGCAATCATACATATTCTTAAAACATATGCTATATTGATTGCACTCAAAACATAAGCAAGGATAAGATAACAAAGTCATATGCTTTATTTTAAGACTCTAATTAGCAGTGGTCAGTAATTACCTTTGAGTGCATTGCAGTAAACAATTGTGACTATAATTGTTGCTTGACCTTTTGACCTTTATATTTGACTTATGAAATAAAGTTTTAGGTTTGATCTGAAGTGTATATTTCCTGGGAAGACGAGCTCATAAGATGGAGCCAAGTTCAAAGTCATTCTAATCAGACTAATTATGTTAAATGAGTTCTCTGCATCCCCTTTGAGTGACACATTGGTCACCCCTGCTATTAGCTTAATGCTAGTGATGTGTATGCTAAAGCACTATACTAAGCTAAGCAGTGTGTAGTACAGTGGCGTTAAAGCACTATGCTAAGGTTAGCAGTGTGTAGCACAGTGCATGGAGCTAAAGCACTATGCTAAGCTGAGCAGCATGCAGGACAGTGGAGTTAAAGCACTATGCTAAGGTTAGCAGTGTGTAGCACAGTGCATGGAGCTAAAGCACTATGCTAAGCTGAGCAGCATGCAGGACAGTGGAGTTAAAGCACTATGCTAAGGTTAGCAGTGTGTAGCACAGTGCATGGAGCTAAAGCACTATGCTAAGCTGAGCAGCATGCAGGACAGTGGAGTTAAAGCACTATGCTAAGGTTAGCAGTGTGTAGCACAGTGCATGGAGTTAAAGCGCTATGCTACAATGAGCAGCATTCAGCACAGTGGAGTTACAGTGCTATGCTAAGCTGAGCAGCATGCAGCACAATGGATCTAGCCTTCCTGAAGCCATCATATCCAGGGGAAGAGTGCACTTATCCCATGGCTTGGCCATTTGGGGTCTGTAGGCAGGACAAAAGCCTGATGCCTCAGATTTCAAAACCCATAATTTAGTGTTGGAGCTGTGGTGATCAGCTGGCGGGGGGTGGGGGGTAGGTACCCTGATCTCAGGCCGTGTTTCTGCAGCAGGTGCAGCATGGGCTCTGTGCCCTAAATAGGAACAGATAAATAGGGATAGATAGGCCTGGTATGAGAACAGTGCAGAAATCCTGGTATACATATTCCCAGCAAACACAAAGCTTTACCAGAATTATAGCTCCGGGTAATTTGGCTGCGAGATAATATTATGATGGCAATGTTCCCAGTCTTAGAACATTTTATTGTTCCAAACAAGTTCTGTCACAGAAAATGTTTCCAGGCATATTGCAAACACAGTTACTGGGAACGTCCCCTGATAGTTATCATTTAGTCCCAAAAAGACATTATGGAGGATGTGCATCGAACAAATTTCAAGAATGTTCTGGATTGAACTACTGAAATGGAAGATTAAAGGACAGAAGACAATGTTAAAAGAAGCAGAACTTGAACATTGCACGCTAGACTGCGTTCTCTGTCTTCACTGATACAAGGGAGGGGCTTAAAATTCCAATTGGCCAGCCCAAAATTGTGAATAAAGGAAAAACTGGGAATAAGATAAAAAGGAATACCATGTGGCATTTTAACACTGCATCACCGGCCATCCGTATTTTGTTTTTCCTTTGCCCGCTGTGATATTTCTGACTCTGCTGTGAGTGTAAAATAGCAGGCTGTGATGATGGGCTGATAATTGTAATTGTCTTTTTGACTCTGGACCATCGTGCCATTCCCCACACCCCATCATTTAGCCATCAATCATCGGCCATTAAGCACACTTCTGCAGGCTAAAGATACTGCCACCAACTGCTGCTCCTCAGCAAAATTACACGTCTGCTCCAGGAGAATCAGCAAACACTGCTTAATTAGCCCAAGCCCATTACAGACCACGCCGTCACATGCATCAGCGGGAAACACAGGTGTTACATGACGAACAGCGGTTTGTGCAGCATGGAGAATGCTTCATTATCTTTACCGCTTTTACAATACATAGTGTTGGTTTGGTTCACAGAATCTCTGTTCTCGGGGGCGGGGGGGGTCAGGTTAAGTCATGAGATTCGTTCAAAAGAAGCCCAAAGATGGCAGGTACAAAAGCTTTCCAAAATTTTTAAAAAGCCATTTTTAATCTCACCTGGAGGGACAATTTACTTAAATATAATTTATACTGATTGCAGTCGCTTGCATTAGAGCTTGCAGAGCTCCTGGTAGATTTGCACAACCTCGCTCAGGTCCTGAAGGGATATCCTGTGCATTTAATTAAGACTACCGGCCCACTTGTTTGATGCAAATCATTTGCATTTTTGTGAAAGGAAAGATTCAACATGAAAGGATGTTGTGATTGAATTCATCAGATGGTACAGATAGCTTTGAGCGTGATACAGTGTGCATTTTATCAGCATGTGAGCACAAGCCGATCCAACAAAAAAACGTTCTGATACCGTAACCACTAGGAATATGTAGTGCCTAAGTACGTCACTCAAAGTGTGAATAATTTACTCTCTCTGAAGGAAGTGGATTTTAATTATAAAAGGGGAGAAGTGCAGTAAATTGTGTTTTTGTGTTTTTAATTAAAGATTTTTATATAGATATGTGCCATTTGCAACCTGAAGCACAAATATGATTCCTTTTAATCTAGTCTGTTCTTATTTATAATAGGGCTACATCACAATGGCACAGCATGCAGGGTTTGAGGCGGGTGATCTCCCAAAGCGCTCACGACAGGTTCAAAGTCAACGGTCTTAAGTAAATATTCAATACTGTGAGACGGCAGCAGGCAGCACCATAAACAATTAGATACACTGCGTATTAATAACAGCCTTATGAGAGACAAAGAGTAGCAGAGCCACAGATAAGTGCTGTCAACACCAGCTCATACTTCTATAGCTAATATTGATGGGGCTACTGTTATCCCAGTTTATGTTCTCTGAGCTCCAGGGTCATGTTTCTGTCGTCAGGTTCCTCACACAGTATATTTCAGCTTTAACTCATTAAAAGTGCACTGTGCTGCTCACATAATGTCAATGCATGAATGGTGATTGAGCTTCTGTGACTGAGGCAAGGTCAATGTTGGCATGCTCTGTTTATTGTTCAAGAGCTTTTATTTTATTATGAGGATTTGAGACTGAGATTTACGTGACAAATTATCAAGTACAGTAAGAACACTTTGTCAATATTGATGTACAAGCAAAAAACCTCCCAAAAGCCAGCATCCAGTTGGCAGTATTAAAATATGTTTTAGTCTTTAGAGAACAGTCACGCCAAGAACCAACTCAATAAAAGGCAGCTCAATCATTCAGGCACTTTTAGAAAACCTTTAAAAAGTAATATTTTATAACTGCCTTTCTTTTCTTATTTAATATACAGTGTACAGTATATGAAGGTCCAAACACAAGTCTCACAAAAGTGAATAAAGTAGTAATCTGAATTTAATGAGAGGTGCAGTTGAGGAAACAATGTTTAAATTGTTGCTTCCTTAAAGAAGATTTCTGCTGAGAGAGATTGCTGCAGAGATTTCATCATCACGTAGAAAACGGCAACTTTCCTAGTGCATAGGCCACTAATAATGCTGTCAAAATCAGTAGTAGCAAGAACACAAAGGTGCAAACATACACACGGACATGTGCATGCGCACAGACACACACAGTGTCAACAAGGGCTTCTCCTGAGTGTCGCACGGCTTCAGATTTGGCATCTGATCATCTGATTCAAGCTTCCACATAGCCCTGACCCAGGAAACACTGAGCACATAGCCCTGACCCAGGAAACACTGAGCACATAGCCCTGACCCAGGAGAAACTGAGCACATAGCCCTGTCCCGGGAGAAACTGAGCACATAGCCCTGACCCAGGAAACACTGAGCACATAGCCCTGACCCAGGAGAAACTGAGCACATAGCCCTGTCCCAGGAGAAACTGAGCACATAGCCCTGACCCAGGAAACACTGAGCACATAGCCCTGACCCAGGAGAAACTGAGCACATAGCCCTGACCCAGGAGAAACTGAGCACATAGCCCTGACCCAGGAAACATTGAGCACATAGCCCTGACCCAGGAGAAACTGAGCACATAGCCCTGACCCAGGAGAAACTGAGCACATAGCCCTGACCCAGGAAACACTGAGCACATAGCCCTGACCCAGGAAACACTGAGCACATAGCCCTGACCCAGGAGAAACTGAGCACATAGCCCTGACCCAGGAAACACTGAGCACATAGCCCTGACCCAGGAGAAACTGAGCACATAGCCCTGACCCAGGAGAAACTGAGCACATAGCCCTGACCCAGGAAACACTGAGCACATAGCCCTGACCCAGGAAACACTGAGCACATAGCCCTGACCCAGGAAACACTGAGCACATAGCCCTGACCCAGGAGAAACTGAGCACATAGCCCTGACCCAGGAAACACTGAGCACATAGCCCTGTCCCGGGAGAAGCCTAAACTCCAGAGACAATCACATCTCCACTTTAATTACCAAGCCTCTCAACCACACAAAGTGAAGAGAAATCTTAATTAATGTGGTGCAATGTGTCTTCTTAAAGCTGTAATCTGTCATTTCTTCCCATTTAAAAATTCCATATTTGAGACCTTTTCACACTAGCATTTTTGTAGCAATATCCATTCGATGTATTTGCATTCTGTAATTGTTCCTCAATATGCTATTTTCCATTGGCGTTACATTCCCGACAATGTGAAAACTTTATTTTTCATTAAGTGTTTTTAGGTTCCTTCATAAAAGATAACGGCCTTCAAGGTCCCATCATAAATACCTGAAGTCTCTTCTATAGTCGTGTTTTCTCTGTAAAAGTTAAATCAGAAACTTCTATTCCAGAGAGGAAATTATACCATCATGTAAATATGCAAATATCAGCATAAGAACTAGGAGACATTTTGGAAGAATCATCTCAGGTAAGCATCTCTCAGAGGGCTGAGAAATACATTTTTGATTCAGTGGGAAGTTCGCCTGATTTAACCGAAGGTAAAATGTAAGAAATGTTTGCGAGTCTGTGTCTAAGGAACGCTGCTGTGTTTGTAATGTGATCACGTCCTTCTTTCAGCGAGGAAGTCTCTGCACTCTAATGGCTGCTGTAGGGAAGCTTGTTCTGTTCATTGTGTCTCTCCATCGATAAAGCACTTATGCCTTCTTCTCAACCAGCTATTTCCCACTCTGAGTGTGAGGCTTTATAGTTCAAATCGACTCCATTGTAAAGAAATCAATTGGATCTCATTCAGCTTTGACTTGAACTGTTATCTTTGGTGCTCAGGGGCCTTTTTCTCAACAAAGGTCCAAGGACAAAAAATCAATGAGGTTTTTTTAATTATGAAAAATCAACAATGTTATGTTGATGAGGAGTGTATTAGCATTCATGTCATATAACTGATTAAAACCTGGATTACCAAGTCACACCCCCTCACACACCCTCTTTAATGGGAACAAAGTCATGGGAAGGTAGGGTTCTTTACTCTTTCAGGACTGTGCTATTAAATGCCATTATATCTTTCTGTAGCCTCACTGGCTGCATTGAGCTGCATGGTTAATGTTTGATTGGTCTCCTCTCTTTGTAAACACGCACACTGGTGCATGGTTATTGTGTGATTGGTCCCCTCTCTCTGTGAACACGCCCATTAAGCTGCATGATTATCGTGTGATTCGTCCCCTTTATTTGTGGACATGCCCATTGAGCTGCATGGTTATCGTGTGATTTGTCCCCGCTCTCTACGGACACGCCCATCGTAACTCATCTCCACAGGAGCTGGGCTGACAGCTGGCGCTCAGTGTTGTCGCGTACGGACCGAGAGGAATGCACACCTGTGTTTCCACACTGCAGACACCAGGAGATCTTCTCCAGGCGGGAATACTAAGAAGCAGGATTACCAAGTCAGCTGGATAACTGCACTGAGTAAAACACGGAACCCTCCCAAATCTGGAACATGGACTGAAGTAAAAAGAGCTGTTCTATATCTGAACATGCTTTTCTTAGTGTGTATTAACATGCATTTTATGCTTTTTACAGTCTGTGGCTGTGGTGAGACAAGGGACGTAGTGCTTTGGGTTATTAATAGCACCTTCCTATTGTATTGCCCTGCAGTGCAACTGGAGAAGCTGAAGTTTTCGCAAGCGGCTACCCTTTTAAACAATTCTACGTCAAAATTTACGGGGTTTTCTTAAAGCTGTAGTTTATCATTTCAGACAAACATGAATACTGTAATTGGGACGGATACGTCTCACCACTAGGGGGCCAATGTGGATCAGGTTAAGCAAAGATTTCTGGTCATATGAAATCCACAGAAAGTCATTGGACAAATGAACATAATCTTAAATAAAGACATCATATTTAGTACTTGGTTGGAAATTCTCTGCTTTTGCATGCAGTCTGCGACCCATAGAAATCCCCAGATTACTTTTGATCCCCTAAAATAGCAGAACAATGTTTAACAATGACTGTAATTTATACATGGTTTGCCCAATATGGATGTAAAGACCCTAAAATTAAAGCTGACAGTCTGCACTTGGGAGAAACTGAGATAATTTTTGTTGTTTCATTTCAAATCTAATGTGCTGGTGTACAGAACCAAAACAACAAAAAATGTGTCACTATCCAAATACTTAGGGACTGCACTGTACATGTATTTGTTATGTTTTCAATACACTTCCATACACTTACTGTCTACTATTTAAAATCTAAATCATGGCTTTTCTTTTTTGCAAGTATGTTTTGAATGATACCTTTAAGAACCACAACAGCATTTTGAACTTAGCTGTTCATCCAGCATGTTTTTCTCATTTGAAATCCAGATCTGTTTGAATGGCATAATTATCCACTGGGCCATAATGATCCCTGTGAAGGCTGATGATCGCCCGCTTTAATAATCCTATGACCTGGCAGGGCACTGTGGTCAGAGCAATTTGGCAATCAATGGCAATTTGAATCAGAGCTGGCCTGATATGTACAGTGTGTTCTTTCAGCAACCAGATGTCTCTCTCTCTCTCTGCCTGCTGGTGTTGTTGCCGTCCTGATACCCATATGGACAGACGTGTAAAATTTTCATCCAACCAAATATTGGACTTAAAATATGAAAATTTTAAATAAAGTATTAATTAACAGAGTATTTTCACTCATAAAGTGAGCATGACATATTAAACATACACAGAAATTCTGCATTTATAGCAGATTTTCTCATATCGTCTAACTACAACATATTAGTAAACGTTGATATGTATATATCACTATGAATGTCTAACATAAAGCTTGTCCTCGGGGGAGAGATTCCCTCTAAAATAAACTACACTCAATAAAAATACCCTGACTATACAGCATTAATAAGCTTTGATATGTTATCACTCAGCCTATCTTTCCTTAGGGGAGAGATGCCCTCTGCTCTAAAGTACAATCAATGAAATTTATGGGAAAAGGCATCTGCCAACAAGTGAATAAAACACAATAACTATAAAACTGTGACTGCAGGCACTTAGGCTTTTGTTGTTAGAAAATTGTCATTCCAATTTTCCGATATGGGATGGAGGCATTTGAATTCTGTGCCCAGTGCTGTTATTTTATAGATAAACTCAGAAGACGCCTGGCGTGGAGCATGGGGCTTTAGGATTTATGCACAAACCCATGCAGAAAATCCTAGTGAAGCTTCCAGTTGAGTGAAATCTGCTTTCTTGCAGATTCACTGCAGAGAGAGGGCTATCAAACAGTCAGACTGCAGCTGGATGCAGCTACTGTTAGCATGGCTTACCCCGCTTTGTCACGTCAAACCCCTGCCCCTATAAGCTCTCTGATAATATCTTTTGGCAGCCTTCATTCATAGATTTGATTCCATTTACATAAGACTGTAATGACTGATGGAGAATAGGTCATTCAGCTTTGTGCATCTATGGCTGTTTGTTTTGCATCACAGGTGTCGTGCGCCTGTTCAGTTTGAGGATTGGGGCCGGTGTTGGGCTTGGCGTGTGATGTATGACCTCAGTAGGTGACACAACTCTGGAATCTCCCAACAGCCCGCAGTGCAGTAAACGATGCAGATTGCATTGCAGATGAACAATCTGGCTGTGAAAGAGATTGTTTGGCTTTTAACACAAGGGTGGTGAGTAATGTACTGGTAAATAGCGGGGCTAAAGTGAGAGGTGCTGTAGCTACCTGTACTGTGCTTGTGGCAGTTTCACCCAGCTGGTTAGCAGTGTCTGAGCTGCAGACAGGGGTGTTAATATCCTGCACTGTGTGAGGGCAGTGGCCTTCCCTGTGTGCTAAGTGCCAACGTTTTGCGGTGCCCTCGTCACCGAGCAGACCCACGCCGGGGGAACCCCCAAAATAGAACTCAGCAACAGAAAGATCGCTAGTCTGTCCGAAAGGTCGCAGAATATTTGCAGTGAGGGTCGAGGTGTGGGGTCAGACCGCGGTAGAGGGTGCTTTTATCTGAGCTGCGAACGTGAGCGTGAGGTTACGCTTCAGTGCCAGACAAAAGGACGCACCTGCAGAAGCCAGTGAACCGCACACCAGAGACGAGTCCAGTGAACCGCACACCAGAGATGGGCCCAAAGAACCGCACACCAGAGACGAGTCCGGTGAACCGCACACCAAAGACGGGCCCAAGGAACCGCACACCAGAGACGGGCCCAAAGAACCGCACACTAGAAACAATTCTGGTGAACCGCACACCAAAGACGGGCCCAAAGAACCGCACACCAGAAAAGGGCCCAAAGAACCGCACACCAAAGACGGGCCCAAGGAACCGCACACCAGAGACGGGCCCAAAGAACCGCACACTAGAAACAATTCTGGTGAACCGCACACCAAAGACGGGCCCAAAGAACCGCACACCAGAAAAGGGCCCAAAGAACCGCGCAACAAAGATGGGCCCAAAGAACCACACACCAGAGGCAGGCCCAAAGAACCGCACACCAGAGACGAGTTTGGAGAACCGTACACTAGAGATGGGTCCGGAGAACCACACACTAGATACGGTCCGGAGAACCACACACTAGAGATGGGCTCAAAGAACCGCACGCCAGAGACGGGGCCAGAGATCCGCATGCCAGAGACAGGGCCAAAGAACCGCACACTAGCGACGGGCCCAAAGAACTGCACACTGGAGACGGCCCAGAGAACCGCACACCAGAGACGGGCACAAAGAACCGTACACTAGAGACGGGCCCAAAGAACCGCACACCAGAGACGGGCACAAAGAACAGTACACTAGAGACGGGCCCAAAGAACCGCACACCAGAGACAGGCCCAAAGAACCGTACACCAGAGACCAGTTCAAAGAACCGCACACCAGAGACGGGGCCAGAGAACCGCACACCAGAGACGGGGCCCAAAGAACCGCACACCAGAGACAGGCCCAAAGAACCGCACACCAGAGACGAGTTTGGAGAACCGTACACTAGAGACGGGTCCGGAGAACCACACACTAGATACGGTCCGGAGAACCGTAAAAAAAAAACCTGATTGGCTGAACACTCCTATCCTATGATATCTTGTTCTCCAGGTCTGCAGACATACATACTTGTTGCAAACAGGACGTGGTCAAGGTTTAACAGGAAGCAGCTGAAGGATGTCATTTATATTCTACATATTTTATGTGGTTTTATTTTTTTTATCAATACTGACCTCTGGATTTGTACATTGTATTTCCTAACAGGTGCCTCCTGCTCTCTCCATTAAACACTTTCATTGTCTCTGTCTGTTTTCTTTGCTCCCAGGGTGATGTAATTAAGTGCTATAAATATCTGGCTCCCAAACTAATTTACTAGAGCGCTAATGAATATCTTTTTGAATAAAAAAAAAAGACATCATAAAGGAAAGTGTGAAGATAAGCATGTTCAGATTTAGAGCAAAAAATATTGTAATTAGCCTGAAGAAAGAAAACAAGAACGTGTTCTTCCGTTGTCAGATCTCCTTGGGCAGATCCCGAGTCACACTGTCTACCCGTCTCTCTCTGCGGAAACGAGCAGCACTTTTGAAGTGTTCACATGTTTAATTAATTAAAGATGCAGAAAACTAGTGAAAGTAAAATCTAACAGCAGATATTTAACTGAGGCTATTGCATGTATTATACATGTACTCTAATATGTCCAATATGTTCTCACACACAAACACACGTGTTCACACACACATACACGTTCACACACAAACACATGTGTTCACGCACACACACACACACACACATGTTCATGCACACACACTGCGACATACCAACAGCAATGCGACCGTAGTGACTGCAGTTGTTTTGCCGTGCGTGAGCATGTTTCTGTAGGTTTTTAGTAAGGCAGAAAGGTGTAGTAACCGGCCATACCTGCAGCCCTGGTGTATTCCACAGCTTGTTTTGTTGATAATCCCATTCCCATCTGAAGTGTGTGACTCTCAGCGGTTGTTGTAACTTTGCTGTGATTGTCTCCGTGGTTTAGCTCAGGCACACTGTTAGCGTCACAGTGCTGCTAACTGCTGCTCTAAGTCCCACAGCTCAGCGTGTTTCACATACTGTAGCTCCTTCTGCACTAAGAGTGACAGACAGGCACAATGGACACTCTCTCATGCTTAAAATGAGTTAGCCAAGTCGTGTACAGTATGTGTGTGTGTTAGAGGAGAGCTGAAGGTCTCCAGTGTTAAGGCAGTTCTCCAGACACTAACAGGCTATTCTGTACAATACATTTTGCTTAATGTGACAGCTTTCGCAGATTAAACTTAGTATTAGTTACATTTTTTTTAGTTTTGTTTAAATGTTTTTAAAATCTTTTTTAATCACACACTAAGATCTGCCTGTAGAATGTGCTTTATTGAGTGTTTTCTTTATTGTGTTGTATGTGGATATCGATGGTCAGTTTGTTTGAAGGGACAAGGTTATTTTATGTAATGTTAGCCAAATTGATTAAGACCATGATAGTTTCTATCACTGAAGACATATCAAATAATTTAGATAAAAGTTTGGCTGCCACTGCTCTCATTGCATACCCGTGATATACAAGGTAATGTTGTGGAGCTCCCCTCATATCTCGCTTAATCAGCAGAATTATGCATCATGCATAAATATTAGCTGAGCAGTAAAAACTGGACATGTCAAATAAAATAAAAATTATTGAAATGACATTAATATGTAATAAAATAAAAGAGAAATAAACATCAACAATCTCTTGTGAGATGAGGTCTACATTTTGTTGGATTATTACAATAGCTGGATTATTACAATAGCTTTCTGACATGAGATGACATTTTCCTGTTTTATTGAATGCTAACTCATAAGAGGCTGCAGTCACCACATGGCAGGCCAGTTATTTTAAACGAGCATTTTAAACGTTATTTCATTATGGCTAATTAAAGGGAACATTCCAGGAACCTTAATTAAGCCGTCTCCCTCATCTGCATGCTAAAACCGTGGTGATGTGTACAGCAGGATTCTCTGTTATTTAAATATCTCTGCCGAGTCATGTGCTGGGAATCCCACCCTCCCCCCAGGAAGAGTATAATTGATCTTCATTACCACCTACTGGTTATTTTCATAGTGGACACATGCCTTTAGCTGGGTGGCTGGCTGGCTCTTTTTTCTGTGTAGAGTGACGGCTTAATTCAGTTATATTAGCAAAATAATTCCAGCTGATTTTGGACTAGCAGTGACAGGCAGAGAGAGGAAAAGGCTCAGTCAGTGGCACCTGGTGGCTAAAAAGTGGTACTGCACAGTGATATTTTCACGTAGAGGGATTCCTGTGATGTAGTCTCAGTCTGGCCTGGTTTCAGTGGTGCTGCAGAGTGATATTTTTCCCAAGGAGAGGGATTCTTGTAATTTCAGTCTGGCCTGGTTTCAGTGGGCCTGCAGAGTGATATTTTCCCTATGGAGAGGCATTCCTGTAGTCTCAGTTTGGCTTGGTTTCAGTGGGCCTGCAGAGTGATATTTTTCCTATGGAGAGGAATTCTTGTAGTCTCAGTCTGGCCTGGTTTCGGTGGTGCTGCAGAGTGATATTTTCCCTATGGAGAGGCGTTCCTGTAGTCTCAGTCTGGTCTGGTGTCAGTGGGCCTGGTTTCGGTGGTGCTGCAGAGTGATATTTTTCCTATGGAGAGGCATTCTTGTAGTCTCAGTCTGGCCTGGTTTCAGTGGTGTTGCAGGGTGATATTTTCATGGAGAGGCATTTCTGTAGTATCAGTTTGTCCTGGTTTTAGTGGTGCTGCAGTGTCTAACTGCAGGTGTATGCAGGGTAATTAGCACCATGCAGAAATATTTACTGTCTCTTACAGAATACAGCCATTTTTGGTATTTTTACACAAAAAAACCCATTATATTTTTTCTATTTGCCAGAACAATATTCTCAGTAAACATAAATTAATTGAACTGGCTGCATTTCTGTATATACTTAAGGTTTTTGTAATGATCAGGTCTGTGTTTAGGGTTAGGTTGCAGATAGGGTTAGGTTAGGAAAAGTCTTTCTTTCCCAAGTTAGCCCTTATGAGGGCCCCCTCAGCCCCCTGGGAGAGAAAGGTTTACACTGGCCGTTCATTACATTACATTCATTTAGTGGACGCTTTTATCCAAAGCGACGTACAATGAGTGCATAGCGAAGGTCATTGAAGCAACTACAAACAGATCCAATAGAGCTCACATCTATCATAATGTAGCAGCTATCCATAGACATGAACATTGAATATAGTACAACCAGTTAGCTATGGCTAAGCTAAGCTTAAGGCTAAGTCAGTAAGAAACTACTACATCACAAAAACAATAATTAAGGCACCGGATACAAGCAAAAAACAAGAAACAAGTGCTATATGAAAATGGTACTAGATTGGTGGATCAGTCAAGGTGGAGTCTGAAGAGGTGTGTCTTCAGACCATGACAGAAAGCAGGCAGTGACTGAGTAGTTTGTACAGGAATGGGGAGTTTGTTCCATCACTGGGGAGCTAAGGTGGAGAAGCGCCGCAGTCAGGATGAGCGGGAGCCGGGGGAGGGCAGGAAGTGTGAGTCGCCCTGCTGCAGCAGAGTAGAGTGGTCGAGCTGGAGTGTAGTGCTGGATTATGTCCTGCCGGTATGAAGGGCCTGTCCTGTTGGCTGCAGCGTAGGCCAGGGTCAGAACTTTGAACCAGACCCTGGTGGCGACCGGCAGCCAGTGGAGTGACCTCAGCAGGGGGGTTGAAGACCAGTCGGGCAGCTGCGTTCTGGACCATGGACCAGTTGTAGAGGCAATTCAGTGTACTGGATCTTTTAAGTAGGACACATTTGGTCCCTCTTGTGTTGAAGTTTTTGTGCATTTGTTTAACCCTTCTGGGAATATGGTGTAAATTTTCTAATCCAGTGTTTTTCTGTTTTAGGTCTGTCCTGTGGAGTAGAATATTTGAATGGAGGCCCAATACTTCTAGTGCCTCAATTCCATGGTGAAGGAAATGAGCCACTAGGTGTGTGTCTGTGTCCCTTTGATTTTGAATGTTAAATATGTGTTGTGCTAATCTGGTCCTTATTATATTCCCTGTCTCTCCTACATATTTTATGTCACAGTGATTACACTTTATGACGTACAGTATATGCAGTTGTATGTGTTGACTATAGGTGTTTGTTTAATAAGGTATGTTGTGTTTGTAGTGTTGCTCTTGACTGTAGTGGCCTGCTTGTAAAATACCAGGCCTTGTGTGTTAATTTATGGTAGTTTGCTACTTACCAGATGATCCTTGAGGTTCTTGTTTCTTTTGTAGGCAGAGATGATTTTGTAGTCCTGGATCAGGTCTGTGTTTTGCTGGGTCCTGTAGTCCTGGAGCGGGCCTATGTCTTGATGGGTCCTGTAGTCCTGGAGCAGGTCTGTGTTTTGCTGGGTCCTGGCCAGTATATAATTTCACCAGTAGATGGTGCTCATTACAACAAAGGCATTTCCAAAATAAAGTATTTTTCCACCAGATGTAGGTAGTGAGCCACAGAAGCTATTGTTTCCTCATCTCTAGAATGACATGTGTGTTAAAGTGCTTTCAATAAATAGCAGCCTTTTTGAAAACATGGAACGTCATAATATTAGGTTTGGCGACGCTTGCATGGAAACCAACCCCTGAACACTGCATAAGCTGCTTGACAACTCAAATCATGTCATGATTACTGTGAGTGAATAAGTAGCATTTGACACTGTCAAAGCTTTAGAGTTTAGTTTGTGCAATGTGGTAAGAAATGAAACGCGTTGAAATATTCCTGCATCTCCTGCTGGTGTTTGATAGGTTTGCACATGCTCCATTAAAGTCTTATTTATCTGTTGTGTGTTCAGCTAAACATCTAAATATCAGGTAAAAAATCTGTTCTTCCATGACTACCACCACCAACTGCTGTTGTTCCATAATTCCATCAACTGTTTGTATTACTACTATGGCACAATAATAATAATAATAATAATAATAATAATAATATCCTAATTGAGACTCCTCTGTGATTATTTGAATGAAGGGTGTGACACTGCTGTTGACAACAGCAGACAATGAAAGCACGGTTCATAATGTAATATATTTTAATACCATTTATGTTTTTCACCACTCTAGCATTTTGAATGTGAATATCATATATTGAACATAATACAATGGTTCAGCCAAACTAGTGATGTTCTCAAACTGGTAATCGGTGGATGAAATTATTGCATAACTGGCTTCAAATCTGCAATGCAGCAAGCTGCCTCTTGGTGTCACTGTTTCCATAAAAATACACTTACCTCAATCCCTTTCATTTTCCAGTGGATTTGGCCTTTCGCAAAAACCCACGCATTTAACTTCCATTCAGTGTGTTTCACTTTTGGTTCTGACAGGAGCACTCAATGGGCCAATTTGAACTGAGAACAGTTTTTCTCCAGTCATCACTGCAATGTTTCAGAGTGCTGAAAATGCGAATCCAACTGATTACATTAAACACGTCGCCTTCATCCCAGAAGTTGAGTATGACTTTCAGAAGACACGCAGGAATAGTCGCTCAGGCAAAGGTAAATAATGAGACTCGTTCCAGCGCTCCTCGTTTTGCCCCATCATGCAGATATGCAGCAAACACAGGGAATGCTGCCCCTCTGCAGCAAGGCTAAAGCACACAGACACAGTCCTGTGTATCTGGGTGAAATGTTGGCCAGATGTTAGGGCACATGGTTCCTCAGTGTCTTGGGCGCTGTACGGAGGTGGTGTGATGCACCATGGGGCTCCCAGAGTGCTGTCTGGTATCTGGGTACTGTTTACCCCAAACATAACTATTATTATTGTCTGCTTGCTTTCAATAAGTCATGATATTCATTCATATTTTTACAGAGCTGAGATGATCTGCTATAAATAGCCACTGCCTTGCACAGCTTAATTCCCTTCCCTCAGATAGTGTCCGTGACATGAATTAAATTCATGATTGTAACAAAAATGTAAAAACATGAATGCACATCACCTATAGTGTAGAATATGGCCATGCACTGTCACACCAGAGACCCTGACTGATGAGTGAGTGTGCCATCAGGACAGTTTAGCATCGGAGCGGAACTCACTGCTGACGGCTTTTGGCTTAAAAACATCAACAGATCCCCCTGGACTGAATACGCAGTGACAGTGGAGAAGAGGGATGAATATAGAGCGGCTTCTTTCACAAACAGATGAGCGTACAATCAAACCCAGCTAGGCGCTGTGTGTCTGCACCTGCTTCAGACAGATACCTGGCCCCACCTCTGACCTTTGTGTCAAGGTGGCATTTCTGCTTGCTGTGTAATTGTGATGTCATTCCCAGATGGAAAGGTAAATAGCAGGGAGCAGAGAGGGCAGTGAGGTATCATGGGTAAAATTCAAATTTAGATGCAGGAAGGGGGAGGAGCCTGTGGGAGCTGTTGGTTCTGTCGGCGACCTTGCCTCTTAAAAAAACAAGCTCTTGGGGGTTCCGGAGTGATGTTCTCTTTTTTACAAAATGGATGACTTATATACCCCCCTCCTCCACTCAGAGGAAACAAGAAGGGACAGAAAGGCTGTATCTTTGTCACATTCCAATTCTTTCATAAAAATGACATGTGAGTGTGTGTGCTTTTTCCCACACAGATTTAAGGAGCGTGCCGTGCCGTGCCACACTCCAGAGAGATGGGGTGTATTAAACGCTCTGATGAGCTCATAGCACAGTACCCTTCCTAAGGCTTCATAGAGTGAGTGTGTGTGTGGTATGTATGAGTGTGTATGTGTGTGTTTAATATGGGGTATAGCACAGTACCCTTCCTAAGGCTCCACAGCCTCCGAGGACTGGCCTTATTGGTCTTCAGTATTAAAGGGTTTTTCAGCATCGATCAGCGGTAATTAAAGACTGAAGTAAAGCTCTACAGGCCTGTACTGGTTTTCCAGTATTCTCCTCTTCTCATACTTTAGTATCAATGCTGGCATTTTAGCTCTTTTAGCTTTTTTAAATTTTATTCCTGTTGGCATGGCAACTGAGTCAAGCCTGTGTTGCTAGCAGGCCAACTGGGGCAGTGTGTGTGTGTACGTGCGTGTGAATGTACATGAATGTGTGTCTTTGTGTGCCATTCCCCTGTCAAATATAAAACATTTAAATAAGAATATTTCAATGTCACAGTAAAATGTTCCTAATCATTTAGGTACGTGTTCCTGTACATTGAATCAATCAAATTATTACTAAATAAAGCAAACCATTGCTAATGTAAAAAGAGGAGAAAGATCATTAACTTTAATTACCTCAGCGTAGCCACAGCTGTATTAATTTTTTTTTAAAAACTTATATCCGTAGCTGAGGGGTCTGTGGACGGACATGGCAATGAACAGTTAAGTAATCCAGAGCTCAAATCCGGCTACAGTAAACAAGCTGGTGAAAGACATGCTGTCCTTGTACCAGGATAAGGGCCCTTCCAGCACAAGGGCTGCTTTACCTGTTTTCAGCTGTTACACATGATTGTGATTTATCATTATCATAGTTCATAATGCTGTCACATTCTGTGTGTAACTGAATGAATTCTCTTTCATTCTGTAATGGTGTGTGCTCATCTGCCCTGGTGGAATGTAAATATATAAGATTTATATGTAAATATATAAGATTTAATGGTGCTTTCCACATTCACTTTTACTATTCGCTATTAATTTTGATCTCACACATTTTTACTACACAGCTTTATTCTTCTGCACCTTGAGTGATAAGATTTTTAATCGTCTAATCATCGATTAAACGATTAACTAATATTCTCTTCTCTGCGCGTGTTTACTGAAATCGCTTCTCGTGGTCTGTCTAACGGTGCGTCAAACCGCGAATGCGGACTGAAAGCCTTTGTAGTCAGAAGTAAATGAGCAAACAGCTGTTTGTAATCACAGTATGAGGCGTGTCTGGACATATGAAGCATGGCTGCATGGGCTGCTCTTCACTCACAGAACACACTGAGCATGATCATTGTGCCGTACAACTCAATCAAACGTCTTTTTAAAGTACTGCACCATGTGCATGGCTGTTGCATGTATTGATTTGACATAAATTTAGTTGTGAGTTAAAATCCTGTATTTGAGAAATTTAAAGAAATCATACAAAAGAAAGCCGCTCCATAACTGTTGCAAATGCAACCACTTTGCTGTAAGGTAACATGTACCTATGTAACCTACTTTAGTGGCTGGCCGAAGTTCTACCTTTTTTGCCACATATATTTTACCTCATATAAAATCTTGCATGGCGAGCTTGTATTCCATTCAAAATAAAACTACAGAGTCCAGACTGGAAGGGCATGTGACTGGTTGTCATGGGAATTGTGATCATACCTAGTTTGCCCAACACTGTACCTTAGTAATCTGTTCTTTCTCCTCCATTATATCACCACTGTGTGCCTGTCTTTCTCCTCCATTATATTACCACTGTGTGCTTGTCCTTCTCCATTATATCACCATTGGGTGCTTGTCCATCTCCATTATATCACCATTGGGTGCTTGTCCATCTCCATTATATCGCCATTGTGTGCCTTTCTTTCTCCTCCATTATATCACCATTGTGTGCTTGTTCTTCTCCATTATATCACCATTGGGTGCTTGTCCTTCTCCATTATATCGCCATTGTGTGCCTTTCTTTCTCCTCCATTATATCACCATTGTGTGCCTGTTCTTCTCCTCCATTATATTACTGTGGTAGGGGGGCGTGGTTTTAGGCGAGGCCGGCAAGAGAGAGAGTGAACTCAGGTGGTTTATGGAACCGGCACAGCTGTTGGTAATCAGGCAATTGGTGACGATTGATTGTGGTATTGTTTGTATCAATTAACCAATTGCCTTGATTGTTCAACAGTGAGCCTGAGAACCTATAAAAAGGAGCCTTCTGGGAGTTGAGGGGAGAAATGACTAAGATCTGGAGGTCTTGCTGTGTTGGTGTTGTAAAGAAAGGCTGAAAATAAAAACCCCGTTCTCCTTACCCAAGCTTGGGCTGGACTCTGACTTTATTCCCGCGAGCGGTACGGCTCACTTCGCCACAATCACCATTGGGTGCTTGTACTTCTCCATTATATCACCATTGGGTGCTTGTCCTTCTCCATTATATCACCATTGTGTGCCTGTCTTTCTCCTCCATTATATCACCACTGTGTGCCTGTCCTTCTCCTCCATTATATAACCACTGTGTGTCTGTCCTTCCCCTCCATTACATAACCACTGTGTGCCTGTCCTTCTCCATTATATCACCATTGTGTGCCTGTCCTTCTTCTCCATTATATCACCACTGTCTGCCTGTCCTTCCCCTTCAATATCTCACACACACCCTGCTATAGAAGGATTTTTCAAACACTGCATAATTGGTGGCTTGTGTGAATGAATGACCTATTTTCACCTAGTTTATTGCTTGACTTATCTGTGAAAATAAATTAGACTTAAGTCTCAAATCACTCAAAGCCTGCAGTCAATGCAGGAAATACACTGCAGTTTTCTTCATTTATTTTAGTATGCTCAGTTACCATTATCCAAAGAAACTTTATTCAAAGCTGGACAATGAAACAATTTTATTTAATGAATAACTGAAGAGGTTTAACAGTTCACCAGTTTAGTAACTACAGTATATTCTCTGTTGAATTTTAATTAATGCTGTTATTTCATGGATGTTGGTTGTTTTTTGTTATAATTAATGGGATTACACTAAAGCATGTGTGTACTTCTTACAATAAATACTTCACTGATGAATACCTATCAAATGATCAGACTTGATCATTATACCTAATATATAAATGATTATACCTCTCCAGTCAGTTAAATGTGTAGGTTAAAGTGTTTTTACTGGAATAAAAGGTGTTTGGTGTACATGAGGACTAGTTTCTCAAAGTAAAGTGCTGAAAGTAAATTCACTGAGGATAAAGAAGAATCTGCCAGCATAATTATACAAATCTCCATCACATCCTCTAACATGTATACTAAAGTGGTGCATTGTTATTGTGAATAAATCCGTTTCTTGTTCTGGGCAGGGTTTCTCCTTGCTGTGTTTTGCAGGAAATTGAAGGTGAAAGTGGGTATTAAATGAATTATTAATTGACTGCCCACCTGGGAACAACAAATGAGATGCTAACCTCCCTCCGTGCGCTTCTTCTCCTGCAGATGGAAAAACAGCTGAATGAAATTTGCGCATATTTTATAAAAAAAAAAAATATATAATAATAAGAAGAAGAAGAAGAAGAAAGGCAGAGCCTGTCTTTCTGTAGTCAGGGGCTTTTACAGGAGGAGGGGATTTGTGCTCTGTAACTCCCCCGCCCCTCCCCCCCCCCCACCCCCCTGGTTGTGCCAGCTGCTTCTGGCTCTTTATGGAGTGGAAACCACCTTCAGTGTGATCTGATTGTTCTGGGCTCAGTGTATAAGTGTGTCACTGGATAATCTTCCTCTCCACACTTACACAAGCACTGCTTGGACAGACAGTGTTATAATGCAGGCACTGTTAGAGAAAAGGCCCACACCTTTCCCAAAGCCTGCCTGCCCTAAAAACCCACCCAACTCAAATCAAACCTGAGCTTCTTTCACAAAATACACTCAACACAACACAAAGCAGAGCTTCTTTCACAAAATACACCCAACACAACACAAACCAGAGCTTCTTTCACAAAATACACCCAACACAACACAAAGCAGAGCTTCTTTCACAAAATACACCCAACACAACACAAACCAGAGCTTCTTTCACAAAATACACCCAACAGAACACAAAGCAGAGCTTCTTTCACAAAATACACCCAACACAACACAAAGCAGAGCTTCTTTCACAAAATACACCCACAACACAAACCAGAGCTTCTTTCACAAAATACACCCAAGACAACACAAAGCAGAGCTTCTTTCACAAAATACACCCAACACAACACAAACCAGAGCTTCTTTCACAAAATACACCCAACAGAACACAAAGCAGAGCTTCTTTCACAAAATACACCCAACACAACACAAAGCAGAGCTTCTTTCACAAAATACACCCAACACAACACAAACCAGAGCTTCTTTCACAAAATACACCCAACACAACACAAACCAGAGCTTCTTTCACAAAATACACCCAACACAACACAAAGCAAAGCTTCTTTCACAAAATACACCCAACACAACACAAAGCAGAGCTTCTTTCACAAAATACACACAACACAACACAAACCAGAGCTTCTTTCACAAAATACACCCAGCACAACACAAACCAGAGCTTCTTTCACAAAATACACCCAACAGAACACAAAGCAGAGCTTCTTTCACAAAATACACCCAACACAACACAAACCAGAGCTTCTTTCACAAAATACACCCAACACAACACAAACCAGAGCTTCTTTCACAAAATACACACAACACAACACAAACCAGAGCTTCTTTCACAAAATACACCCAACACAACACAAACCAGAGCTTCTTTCACAAAATACACCCAACACAACACAAACCAGAGCTTCTTTCACAAAATACACCCAACAGAACACAAAGCAGAGCTTCTTTCACAAAATACACCCAACACAACACAAACCAGAGCTTCTTTCACAAAATACACCCAACACAACACAAACCAGAGCTTCTTTCACAAAATACACCCAACAGAACACAAAGCAGAGCTTCTTTCACAAAATACACCCAACACAACACAAACCAGAGCTACTTTCACAAAATACACCCAACACAACACAAACCAGAGCTTCTTTCAAAAAATACACCCAACACAACACAAACCAGAGCTTCTTTCACAAAATACACACAACACAACACAAACCAGAGCTGCAAAGTATAGTGGCAGGAGGTGGCAGGTTAAATTTAAATGCTGTAGACTAAGTTTATCCAGACATGAATCCAATATGTATTTGAGATATTTTAACAATTTCTATATTAACGTCTATGATACGGTTGCTGGATGCCGTGGAATACCAAAACAAATCCAAAAAGCATGGCTTCAACGTGCAAAAGTTAATATAAGACATTCTCCTCTACCCTCAGCACAAGCACATACGTGTTTGCTACATGTACGGCACACGCTCTGAACCTCCCCTGCTCGGACTGTGTGCTGAATGAAATGAGCTGGCTTAAAGGATGCAGGAGCTGACTCCAAGTCTAACACACGTCCGCTGCGTTACAGAATGTTTGGGAGCATGGCTGTCTCAGGGACGCATCACACTCTGCTTGTGCCTGGAATAATAATGTACCGTTACCAATACCACTGGCTATTACCCACTCCGTATCTATCCTAGAACACTGCGTGCTGGTGAGGAAGTGCTTTTTTTATCCCTAGACTGTAATTACACCTAATGCTCTCCCTAGCACATATTTGGATTTTTGTTTTATGCCCTCTTGATAGCTCTGTTTCTCAGCTACACTGTGCTGGAGCCTGTGCATTGTGCTGCGCTGGAGCCTGTGCATTGTGCTGCGCTGGAGCCTGTGCATTGTGCTGCGCTGGAGCCTGTGCATTGTGCTGCGCTGGAGCCTGTGCATTGTGCTGTGCTGGAGCCTCCACATTGTGCTGTGCTGGAGCCTGTGCATTGTGCTGTGCTGGAGCCTCCACATTGTGCTGCGCTGGAGCCTGTGCATTGTGCTGTGCTGGAGCCTCCACATTGTGCTGCGCTCGAGCCTGTGCATTGTGCTGCGCTGGAGCCTGTGCATTGTGCTGCGCTGGAACCGCCAGTGCCCCTTGTGTATGTGTTTGTGTTTCTCTGACTGTTATTCTCATTAAACCTTCTTTGGAAGCAGAAGCTAATGGTATTGCCACCAAATTGCTCGGCGTCTTCGCGCGCTGGAAAGTTAACCTTGCACAATTCCATTAGAGTGCTGTAATACTTAACTGACCTTTGAAGTGTGAAATTCCATGTGTGCAGAAAAGACCAACATTTAAATCAAGCTTTGGTTTAAACTTCATAGGAAGGAGAGAGAGAGAGAGGAGTGGGTGGAATGTGAACCCAACAGAGAGAGACATAAAAACACTGCAGTTGGTTCTTTATATTAATGCTGAATAATAACCTGACAGTACTGCTGTTCCCAGGCTGGAACCTGATCCAGTTTCCTCTGAGATTTCATATCCATTAATTTCCCAGGAACCCAAACAACTGAATGCAGATGTTTTTAATAAAATAAGTATTTACTAGACGACATGAGGTGGTACTGACAGCATAAATGTCCGTTTTACTGTTAATATAGTTGCCAGTATAATAGAGTGACAGTGTGTTGTATCAGAGCCCAGCACGCAGATGTTAAACAGCCCCTAGAACACAGATATGCAATGGATCCCATTTCTCATTATTTTATCAACACAATGTAGCCTAATGTCAGCTGTACTCTTGCAAAACTGACATCTTTGCTTTTGCATATATAGTAATAATAATTATAATAATTATCATTATTATTGAATATAAGTATGCATTATACATTGAATTATTAAATAAAACTACAAGAAATTACAAAAATGACTTGATAATAAAACAGCACGTATAAAATATATATTTAAGAAAACCAGTACATATACAGTGTGCACCCCTGGTAAAGATGAGTAAAAAGGGTTATAGAAAATTCACCGTTTGGTGAATTAGTTTAATGTCGCACTGAAAAAATTATAAAAATCCAGCCTTTAATTGAAGTAAATGTATTTTTTTTTTTTAAATCCCTCATCAAGAAATTATAATTTTTTTACAAAACCACATGTGCCACAATTACTGGCACCCCTGCATTTATATATAGAATAAAGTCAAAGTAAAGTAATAATTTCCTGATGTTTGTGACCCAACAACATCAAAAGACTCTTGTTATCTTATTTTCTGGTACTCTTACAAGCGATACTATAACGTCTCTGCATTTGAATGGATTTCTATGGGAATTGGGGGGTGGAACTAGATTTAGCTGTAAATTATGCTGGAACAGTATTGAATACATGGTTGGTAAAATGGCTGTAAGTCATCAAGGGTCTGAGGTATCAAACGAGCCTCAAACCATCACTCTGCTGCCAGATATGCAGTAGATATGGATGGATCACTTTAAGGGTTGTTTCTCCTAACAAATGTTCCTATTGAACTTTATGGAAAAATAGTCAGGAGAAGAAACCCTTCAAGTTATCTATCCATTTATACTGTATTTCTGGCAGCAGAGTGATGCTTTAAGGCTTGTATGATACGTTAAATTTCAGTCTATCTATATATTTTTTATATCTATACCAATTTTATTCCTCTCCCAATCTTACACCTTTTTATCCATCTCTCCATGGTGCTAGCCAGTAATAACATTAGCTTGCTCCTTGTGCAGCTCAGCATGGAAATGAACTAATCACGTGTCGTTTTACTTGGTGCACTGCTCATTTGTCAGATAATATATGGAAAAAAATAGATTGTTAAGATTTTGCCAAATAAACCATGCCTTGGAAATGGTTTTGTCGTATTGTTCAGTGGCTGGTTACAATAAAAAAAATATGACGAGAACCATTATCCAACAAAGAATCTAGTTGCCATGCACGTAATTTTTGTATGATTAGCAACCGAAATTAATGAATGGGCCTTTAAATACATTTTTAAAACTTGATAAAACCTACCATTATTTAATGATTTGTGTGGAACATGCATTTGGTGAAACGTCGCCTTGCAATTTAGCTTGCTTTATATAATAGACTAACGTTAGATCAAACGGTTGCAATACTCTTGATAGCAGCCGCACTGTATTTTACTTTGAATTGATTGCATTAGTTCCTTGCCGCGTCGCCGGGTTCAAACCTACGGTTCAAACCACAGAACTGTATAAGAACAGTTCTGCGGTTCAAACATGTAGAGCTGGAGTCTGGATGACGTCGATGGCACTCGAGTTGAGGGCGTGGATTTTGACCACACTACACTGTAACTAGTGTACTTTGACTACACTCGTTACAGTGAATGAATGCCCTGTTACACCACAGACTCTACACTAGTTACAGTGAATACACTCATTTGAAACCCCCCTTAATCACAACTGATTTTTATTTTTCTGTTTAAAATTTTCCTTGCTGTAACCATGAGCCTCTAGGACAAGTGAGCGAACATGTGATAAACCGTACGACAGACAGCATTTCAGCGTTCCTGGCAGACAGACAGCGTGTCCTGCGCTGTGAATTGGGGCTGTTTCCTGGGCTGTACATGGTGGTGCTGTCTGTTCTTTCAGCAGGTTGAAGCAGTGAGAGCCTGGGTGTTATTTTAGGACACATCAACACAATTTCAAAATGCTTAAGTGACAGAGTAATTGATAGGAGGCCAGAAGGAATTGAAACTAAGCTCCAGCGAGAGGCTGCCTCTTTTCACCCGTCTTTGTCTGAGAGCAGCACTGATGTATGAGGCTGAGTTGAGCTGCCCTGTCCTCAGTGCTCTCTGTGATCTCCCTCAGTGCTCTCTCTGTGATCTCCCTCAGTGATCTTTCTCTGTGATCTCCCTCAGTGCTCTCTGTGATCTCCCTCAGTGCTCTCTGTGATCTCCCTCAGTGATCTCTGTGATCTCCCTCAGTGATCTCCCTCAGTGCTCTCTGTGATCTCTGTGATCTCCATGGTCTCCCTCAGTGATATCTCTCAGTGATCTCCCTCAGTGATCTCTCTCTGTGATCTCCCTCAGTGATCTCTCTCTGTGATCTCCCTATGTGATCTCCCTCAGTGCTCTCTGTGGTCTCCCTCAGTGCTCTCTGTGATCTCCCTCAGTACTCTCTGTGGTCTCCCTCTGTGATCTCTGTGATTTCCCTCAGTGATCTCCCTCAGTGCTCTCTGTGATCTCCCTCGGTGATCTCCATGGTCTCCCTCAGTGATATCTCTCAGTGATCTCCCTCAGTGATCTCTCTCTGTGATCTCCCTCAGTGATCTCTCTCTGTGATCTCCCTCTGTGATCTCCCTCAGTGCTCTCTGTGGTCTCCCTCAGTGGTCTCCCTCTGTGATCTCCACGATCTCCCTCAGTGATATCTCTCAGTGATCTCTCTGTGTGATCTCCCTCAGTGATCTCTTGGTGATCTCCTTGATCTCTCTCATTGATCTCCCTCAATGATCTTTCTCAGTGATCTTTCTCACTGATCTCCCTCTGGGTTCTCGGTCATATCACACTTTGTTCATTTCCCTCCCACATCATGACCCAGCTGTACTGCTCACAGGACTCAGACCCACAGGTACTCAGAACCCTTTGTACTAAAATTGCCAATTTTTTCTTACCCCATACATTATAGGTAATTTGCCATCCATGTGCCAGTGTAAAATCAAGCTAATACAGTGTATTCCTGTGTCCCACTGTCTGTGTTTGCCTCTGACATGGTGTCTGTTTGAGGTGATTTGTTTTGCCTGTACATGCAGTTAGCGCCGCTGTGCTTTTCTGCTCTTTACATATATTATTACTGTGTTCTTTTTGACTTGGCCTGTTTCCCCTGTGATAATCGCTCTTAGTCGGACCCCTGAGATCCTCTGAGAAGCACCTGATAGATGCTCAGGAGGGAATATGATTAATAATGTTGTTCATAATTAAATTGACAAATTTCTTCTGCAGGCTATTACTCCCTGTGCCGTGGAAACGGCTGAATCGCCAGCGCTTATATATTTAAAGCTTAAAACCCTCCCAGAGGCCCGTTTGTGCCTCAGCTCTACTGCTTTTTAATGTCCGGGGCCTCATTTATTAAAACATATTTATGTAGCGTCTTAAATCTGGCTTCTACACCAGAACAGTGAACAGTTACAATAGCAGCAGTCCCCAGGTTGGGGGGGCAGAAGAGACAGGACAGGGAGTGTTGCTCATTAAACCCCATTTCCATGAGAGGCTCAGTGATAATGCTGAATGATGAGGGTGGACATGTCAGCTGTAAGTGAGTGTCAGTGTGTGTATGATGTGAGGCGGTACGATGTGATGTGAGTGATGCCATGTTAGTGGGTTTTATTTTTAAATCGTTGCAGAAGCCGGCTGACACAGCTGTAGACGATCGCAAACCAGCATTTGGGGGAAACGGTCAATTAATGGACAACTATGTGTAAAGCAGCCAGCTGATAAGAAACACCACCTCCAGCATTGTCCAGTTTCCCTGCCGAACTACGAGAGTGACTGTCCATTCAGTCTCCTCTTTCATGCTCTACTGTTTTTATCACAGGGCTGCAGTAGAGATTGCACAATCATACTGAGATGGATGGCATTCCATACATTTCTATGGTAGTCTGGATCCACCATATGAATATATTAGAATTCACTCTCTCACACACACACACACACACACACACTCCACACGCACTCTCACACACATACACTCTCTCACACAAACACACACACACTCCATATGCGCTCTCCCTCCCTCACACACACACACACACACACACTCCATACACCATTCACAATGTTTGATCCACATCTGAAAAATGTACAGCAGCCTTGTTTTGTATTTTCCCAGTAAAAAAAACAACATCCTGCCTGTAAACTTCAGCCTACACAGCATTGCATCGTGGCTTTGTAGAATTTAGTGTTTTAACTGATGGCATGCAGGTATGTGTGTGCGTGCACGTGTTTGTTTGTGTGTGTGCCCACAAGTGTGTATTTGTCTTTGTGTGTGCACACGTGTGTGTGTTTTTCCAGAGAAAATTTTAAAAAATTCATTCTTGCCCAGGGCAATTTGCCCTACAGTAAATGCATCAGACAGACAGTGTGCGAACTGTAGCTACTCTCTGGTCCACAGACCTCTTTACCTGCTATGCTAATGCTATGCTAATAACAGGGTGTAGCATCTGATCCTCAGACCTTGTTTTTACCTGATATGCTAATGCTATGCTAATAACAGGGTGTAGCATCTGATCTTCAGACCTTGTCTTTACCTGCTATGCTAATAACAGGGTGTAGCATCACAGGGCAGTATATTCATGGTATTAATGCAAACAGCTCTGTTGTTATTCTAACACATATTGGCATGAATGGTGCGAAACCTGCAATTTTTGTGCCACAAACCACAATGAGTCGATCCGCAGTGTGGCAGTAACTTAAACACGAGCGTGTGTGGTGAGGGCCAGATCATTATCAGCTCTGTTCATATTCCAGGACACATTTCCATTAAAAGCTGTAATTAATTTGAAGAATGACAGGACCTTCAATTGCATTGTGCATGTTCTTTAATCATCTCAAATAATTATTGGAAGTAATGTGATCTGCCAATTTACTGAAATCCCACACAAATAACCTTTGCTCAGCAAACAAAGGGAATAAAAAACATGCGAATTAAGGTGAGTTTTGCTGGAATTTGTAAACAACTCATGCTAGTTAGGGTGATAAATAGCATCACATCCTGAAACCTACACTACAAGAGACATTTCATTAAAAATAAAATAAACAAGATTTTCACTACACCATGTTTTTAAGCTTTTAAGGCAGTGTGTGAAGGAGTGGCAGTGTGTGAATGAGTGAGGGTAAGGAAGTGTGTGAATGAGTGAGGGTAAGGAAGTGTGTGAATGAGTGAGGGTAAGGAAGTGTGTGAATGAGTGAGGGTAAGGAAGTGTGTGAAGGAGTGAGGGTAAAGAAGTGTGTGAATGAGTGAGGGTAAGGAAGTGTGTGAATGAGTGAGGGTAAGGAAGTGTGTGAATGAGTGAGGGTAAGGAAGTGTGTGAAGGAGTGAGGGTAAAGAAGTGTGTGAATGAGTGAGGGTAAGGAAGTGTGTGAATGAGTGAGGGTAAGGAAGTGTGTGAATGAGTGAGGGTAAGGAAGTGTGTGAAGGAGTGAGGGTAAAGAAGTGTGTGAATGAGTGAGGGTAAGGAAGTGTGTGAAGGAGTGAGGGTAAAGAAGTGTGTGAATGAGTGAGGGTAAGGAAGTGTGTGAAGGAGTGAGGGTAAAGAAGTGTGACTGAGTGAGTGTAAGGACGTGTGTGAATGAGTGAGGGTAAGGAAGTGTGTGAATGAGTGAGGGTAAGGAAGTGTGTGAATGAGTGAGGGTAAGGAAGTGTGTGAAGGAGTGAGGGTAAGGAAGTGTGTGAATGAGTGAGGGTAAGGAAGTGTGTGAATGAGTGAGGGTAAGGAAGTGTGTGAATGAGTGAGGGTAAGGAAGTGTGTGAATGAGTGAGGGTAAGGAAGTGTGTGAAGGAGTGAGGGTAAGGCAGCGTGTGAAGGAGTGAGGGTAAGGCAGCGTGTGAAGGAGTGAGGGTAAAGAAGTGTCCGTACTGCAGTAAACTGGGCTGCATTCGGATCTGAATTTTATGCTTTCTTCCTGTCGTTCCCTTTCCTTGCTTCAAGGGGGGAATCCCCAAAATGCCTGGATGAAATATGGCAGCCACATCAAGTGGGATTCAGCTTAAGAAAGGGGAGCAAGTAATTATATTCCCTCGCTCCCTCATTTATCCTCCCTTCCACCAAGGGTATAAAATGCAAGCTTCCAGCAAAAAGGGAATCCCACAATGCAATGCATTGGTGGTCATGTTTCAACTCTATGGTGTTGCACTTCCTATATGTTGCAAGGGCAGTTCAGTTCCTTTTTTGTTTGTCTCTTGTCAATCCTCCCTTGCAGAGCACCTGTTAAGTTTGCTTGCTGCATGTAGCAAATTACACAAGATACACTCACTTGAGGGAAGTGAGCAAGGGAAGGGAATGTGTACAATTGGATCCAAGTACAGCCCTGGGCTGCGTTCGGATCCAAAATTGATCCTTTCTACCTGTCATTCCCTACCCTTGCTTCAAATGCCAGGATGAAATATGGCAGCCACACCAAGCGTGATTTGGATCCAATTTAATAAAGGGGAGGGAGTAATTATATTCCCTCGCTCTCTTGTTTATTCTCCCTTCCACCAAGGGTATAAAATGCAAAAAGGGAATCCCACAATACAATGCTCTTCGTGGAAAAAGTGGACGGTTACCACAGAACTATGTGGCAGTCACATTTGAACTCTATGGTGTTACACTTCCAAAATGTTGCGAGGGTGGTTCAGTTCCGTTTTTGTTTGTTTCTCATAATTCCTCTCTTGCAGAGCACCTTTTAAGTTTGCTTGTTGCACATAGCAAATTAAGTCACAAGATAGCTCCCTCGAGGGAAGACAGCAAGGGAAGGGAGCGTGTTAAATTGGATTCGAATGCACCCCTGGTTTGCTAAAGGAAGTGAAAGCATTCAGACAGGAAGTGAAAAAACTTGCACTGGATTTAAGGTGTCGGTGGTTTCACTGTTACTGTATCTACCGTCAGACTGCTTAGCAGAGAAACACGCAGGAGCACGTAACCTTCCATCGACAGAGATTTCCTCTCATTCAGACCCAGTGTTGATTGGCTAAAATGCACAGAAGCTGTGGGTGTACAGACTCACATATGATGTAGATTATACTGTGTTTCTGAAGCTGTTGGGGGAAATAATATGGAAGGAAATCAGTGCCCAAACAGTAAATGTAATGCAATATTTAGTGAAAAAATACAGCATTTACTGACAGTACAGTGTATATCTTGTTAAAGTGACGCATATGTAGCCGGCGGTTATTTGTGATTTCTAAATGTCACACTTTCGATTTTGCAATCTTAAGTGCCTATTAGGTATGTTACTGCATTGCAAAGTCTGCAGTAAGTGACATTTTCAATAACTTGGACCTTTTGGAAGAAACAATAGAGGTATACGTAAATATTTCCAACACCCGCTGTATAAACAGATTTTGCAGCCAGGAGTTCCTTGGTAAAATTCAGAAATGAAAACTCAAATTGAGACTGTCGCTCTGATAATCTGTTATTTGTATTTCTGTGAGAGGATGAGGTATGCCAGGAAGTGCTGCCTATTCTTCTACAGGGATTCTGGGTAATCTGTGTTTGCAGAGTTGCCCTTGAGCCCAGAAAACACATATGATGTTTCACACCACATATTAAAAATACAGTTAGAGTTTATGTGTGCACACCTCTTTGCATTGGTTTGACTCTGAGGGAAAACTTTTTCCATTTTTATATGTAATTGCAGTTGTCCCCAGGGCTCATGCTGGTATTAGCAGTAAAGGAACGCTATCTTTGGCTCCAAGCGCAGCTGAAATGTTTATCTCCATTGCTGCTGCTGCTGCCTGTTCTTTGGTATTTGGTGATTTAGTGAGGTGATGTCAGATCAGTCTTTCATTCTTTGGGCCGAATAGGTGAGATTACAGAATAAGCAGTTACCATGGGTCACTTTGCACTGTCATTGTGTTCACTGAGCCTTGTCTACACAAGTACAGGAAGTACAATGTAATCTTGATGTTTCTGGATCCTTATGTTCAGCTGACTTCCTCTTTATTTGTTCTTCACAGATGGTCTCTGCACAAATAGTTTAGTTCCCTGATTTTTCAGTCCAGAGATTTGTGTGGGTTTGTGGAATTCATTTGGAAATGTATTTGCTTCCTGTGGCCAGAGCAGTGGCGAAGCTCGGAAACTCTTCCTAGTCATCTCTCTCAGCCAGACCTCAGGCAAATTCCCATTTCAAATACTTTCAACCTTTCAATACCCATAGAAATGAAAAGCACTTCTGCACACTCTCAGAAAAAAAACTTTATTTGGCTTGTCTCAATAGGGGAACCCTTTTTAGTTCTTTAAGGAACCCTCTTGGTACAGTAGATGCAAAAAAGTATGAAAGCTCCCAGATTGAACCATTTTGCCTGGCACCCTTGAACTAAATAGAGTTCCTCTATGGAGACAGAGGTCTTTTGGAACCCTTTCTTCAACCAAACATTAAAAAAACCAAAACATGTATCATGTGAAAAAAATATTTTGTTTTGAATATTGGTGAATATTGGTGTTTCTTTTTCAAAGTGTCAGTATTGTACAGGAATATTACTGGTGTCTAAACCGTTAAAGGTTTTTTCAGCAATTATATGACCCTGGTCTGCATTCAGCTCTCTCCCTTTGTGTTGCTTGATTAACGGGCGCACCGATTAGCGTCCAGAGTCTAAATAATTACAAAGATTATTGCATAAATATAAAGACATTTCAAGGACAACACTTTTAAGGTCTGAATAAATGATGCTCTTCATGCTATCGGTATTCCCCAGTACGTGAGGCCAGCGGCACACTTTTCTCTATTCTTATTTCGGATAACAGCCTCTCTTCTAGAGGACTTGCGAATGGCACTTTATAAACAATGGGTGTGTGATTTGTGTAGAGCTGAGATTCCCGTCTTTGTCCTGGCTTGTTTTTTTATCCTAACTGCTTTTGATGAATTAGGTTTGATTTACCTATTCATGGAATAATGGCCTGCATTGCATCTTGACAGTCGGTGTGCTGCAAATCCTCTCTGAGAGGTTTGGACCACAGTTTCTTTGCTCACTGAGTATATGTGCGCTTTATTCAACATACACCTTAACTCAGCCCTAAAAACAGCTGGATGGAAATGGCCTAATAATGTATTTACACAGGAGCTGGACTTTTTACGTTTACATTACCCCCGGATATGTTACCCTAAGCTAATGCTACTCGCTCAGCTAATGTTGCTGTGGCCAAAAACTATCCAGACAGATATTGGTGTGTTTATGGAGTCAGAATGACTCCTCTTTTTCAGTCAGGCCCTTCTCTAATAAGCCCTGCAACAAAGAAAAGCTTTTATTGAGAACATTGCAGAACTAGGACACAAATAGGGGTGGATGATCCGGGTTCTCCCCAGTATTATGTTCTAATCACCTGGATTTGCTAAGTAGCACAATTCTTCAGGCAGGAGGTAGAACTAAGTTGTGAAATCAGCTGGCTGAGTTCATGGGTGGGAAGAAACACATGAGAGTTGTACTTTCTGACCCCAGGACTTTCCAACTCTGAATAAAGAACATGACGTCATTCCAGGCAATCTATAACTGCATTCATATCATGTGAAATTGTGTTTTTCTGAACATAGAGGCATACATAAGCTATATTGAGATAGCTGGAGTTTCTGGTTTACGGTTGGACTGAGGGCCTATTTGACACCCTATGAGGCGGAATTGGGTTCTGGGGTCAGGTATACCTGCTGACTGTCAGTAAAAGCACAAGCCTCTTTTGACTATGAAACGGGTTAACCTCGTTCCCAGTTTTATCTCCGTCTCACGAGGAGATAAAGCCTGGAAAAGAACTACTGCCTAAAGTGTCTATAGGGTAGGATTTCCGGTGTATGTACTTCCCCTGGAAGCTGTCTCCAAACGGAAGGTATTTCGACCAATCACGACACAGTGTTCATAAAAATGTATCCCCCCCAGAAACAACCTCATTATCACCGTCTCGGTGAAAGCCGTTGCAGTGGCTTAAACGAGGAAATTTCCGCTGATAACTCATTTTCTTGAACAAATGTTCAGCGTTCACTTCTACTTCGTTCGAGATTTAATCGTGTCTGCTTCATTCTTTGTTTCGCTGGGGAATGTAAACAGATCTGCGCCGTTTTACCTGAACTTCCTGTAGCCCTGTACTTCCTGTACTTCCGTTTAGACACTTTAGGACAGGGGTGTCCAAACTTTTTTCACTGAGGGCCAGATGGAGAAAAATAATGACTACCACGGGCCACAGGCTATTTTATATATATATATAGTCTGTGTGTGTGTGTGTGTGTGTGTGTGTGTGTGTGTGTGTAAAATAAATACAAGTGCGCTCAGACATGTGGCATACAGTTGCCAACATCACTTAGATTTCTATTTAAATTGGGCGAATAGTATTATAGCCTAATAAAAGGCGAACTTGAAGAGATTTTAAGAATTTCACTCACCAGTGACACTTCTAAAGAGAACAGTGTTGTTGTGCCTTGGACTGAAGAATCGCTGTGATGTCGGGCGTGAGGTTTGTAGATGCGATTCGCAGGACATTGCAAAGGTGACTGTCTGTTACCTTTGATCGCAAACGGCTCTTGTTTAGCGTCATCAGAGAAAATGATTGCTCACATATGTATGTGGAGCCGAACAGACTCGGCATTCTTTTTGCGTGGCGCCTCATCTGTGGACATTTTTACTTTTCCAAACTCTTGATGTTAGCTGATAAATCCTCGATTTGCCGGGCCACTGTTTCTCGCAACACTAACATTGCAGACGTCTAGCTTCTTTTCTGGGCATACAATCTCCACAATTTTTGTGACGCACTCTTTTAATAAAATCACCCTCTGCAAAGGCCTTTCCATACTTCGCTATTAGCTTAGCCACCTCGTAGCTAGCCCTGGTAGCATTCTGCTGCGTTTGATTAGCACAAAATCTGGGTTTGTTGCAATGATAGGCTTGCCGCCATCTGCTTTGATTTCTCTTCTCTGGCTGCTCCAGTATATGCCTTAAAAGACGCATCATGTTTCGTTTCATAATGTCTCTTAACGTTAAATTATTTTCATCACCGCTACAGATTCCTGGCAAATTAAACAGACACAGTTGCCTCTGTACTCAGTGAAAAAGTATTAATTTTCCCATCGTGGCTGGAATTTCCTACATTCACTATCCACCTTTCGCTTCTTTGCAGTCGCCATGTTGATAATAATACGATTTGTAGGCTACAGGAACGTTGGCTAGCTAATGCATAAGATTCTTTTTTATTTGGGGGGGGGAGGGGCGTAAACTGCTGACCTGATTTTAGAGTTGGGCTTTTACTATGCTGCCTCCTAGTGTTAAAAAACCAACAGCATTTTTTTTCCTCATTTGTTGCAGCGGGCCAGATTTAATAATTATTCTGAAATGTTTCGAGGGCCGCTTTAAAACGCTTCAAGGGCCGCAATTGGCCCGCGGGCCGTAGTTTGGACACCCCTGCTTTAGGAGATATACGTTTCCAGCCTAGAAACGGGTTAGTTTCATCTGAATATAAGCAAAAACAGAACCTCATTAAAGGGGAAACAAACCCAGAGTTTTAGCTAGACCAGGCCTCTTTCGTTATTTAAAAAATTGCATCCAGTGACAGAAAAAAGGGAGCTGGACTATGACTGGCTACCACGCGCCTTCCCATACGCTGCCCTTACTCTGTCACGAAAAAGAGTATCCCCCTCCCTTCCCAAGGCATTTTTGGAAGACGAGGCCGGCAAGCAGGCGAAGTGACCAGAAGAGATTGGGAACGTGGCGTGATAACCAATCAGATTAAATATTTGACGTATAAATTGTCCTCCTTTTCTAATTTTATTTCCCCACTCCTAATTCTGCAGGACCCATTAATTATTGCTGTGTTGGGATTTCCCAAATAATACGATTGGTATAATTGAACAAACACAGTGTTTTAACCTTTCTGTCGTGTTCGGGTCAAATCTGACCGATTTCCTACTTTCATCAATCATAAATATTGTGTTTTACATTTGATTGTCTCAAGGCCTTATGATATCCTCCACACTAGGCATTTGAACATATACAATTGCTGATCACCACTTTCATTGAATTTTGAGTGGTTTAGTCAACTTTGTAACACCTGTGGTGTTCCTGGTCAAAAATGACCGCCATAGGAAATGAATGGGTGACCCTAGATTGTGTTCATCCATCAGATAGTACACAACCACAAATCCACAACTACCACCACCACCACACACACGCACACACACGTGTGTTCTGGCATTTTACAATACAGAACTTTGAGGGCGTTTTCCCAAAAATTAGTTTTTATCCATTTTTCTTACACGCCAAGAGATGAAATATCCATTTCCCTAGCACCTAAACACACCATACTTTCCACATTTCTTCCTATCTATACCCTGCTTCTTTGTTCAGAGGGGTTTGTTGATATATCATTCATAGCCTGATTTATAGTACATTTTATACCAAAAAACCTGGCGAAAATTGATTTTTTATGACTGTAGACAGTATTTCCTGATGTATGGGATGATAAAAAGACATAGCCACAATCCCTTCTGAACAAAGTTCATTGTGTTATGTGTCAACATAATGAAACAAAAATTTTGAATCTGGGCATCATCCAATGTTCTGATTCTGTTCCTGGCGATATATGCAAATTAGTGCATATTTAATTAGGTAACGCCTATTTTGCATATATAAACATAAAATCTCAAGAAACTTGCAATACATTTTTTCTTAGTTGTTATGTACATAACAAACTGGGAAAGTTTCATAGTGATATCTATTAAAATATTTTTTTTTTGCCTATTCACCTAGGCTGTCTCGCCTTAATATAAGAGCAGTTAAAACAGGCCGGTCAAATTTGACCGGGAGCACCAAAGTAAGGGGGGAGAAACGAACACGACACAAAGGTTAAAAAAATATCACATACTTACACCTATAATGTCTCTTCGTTTGTCTATGCACAACAATTTTCTTTTAAAAAACTTAATTTTAAGACCCCTGTAGGCCTACGATAATTTTATATTTCCCAACGAGACAGATTAGCCAGCTAAACTGAACGAGATCGAATGAACTGCTCTTCCGAACGACAAATCGCCACAGTCTGTCTGTAAATTCGCACATTGAGCTTACATCGCCTAGCCTACAAGTTGAATGCAGGATTCATGTATACAATCAAGTAACTGATATTTATTAATGTAAACTTATACGTTGTTATTGTTAAATGCAAATTTAGCGGGGCGGGCACTGGCAGCATGGTTGAACGTGTAGGCTGGCTACTACAAATACTGAGTAGGCTATCATGGATCCAACTGACACTATTTAAAAAAAATTTTTTTAATCAAAACTCGAAAAGTTCAATACAATTAGATGTCTCAGAAAGAGATCACTCGGACTGTGCTAAAATCTGAACTTCTCTCGTTTTATATGTCCTGATAAAAGGGCGTTACCAAATGAGGATGAAACGAAGTACCAGAGAGGAGTGGTTCCCATTGACACGTCACATATTTTTCTCATATCGTTCAACCCATAGAGGGAAGGATTCCAGTAATTTGTATTGCAAAATGAGAAACATCAACCTTTGTATTGAACATTCAAGATTGGGACTACAGTTAATCACTAGCATTTTGGTGTGGCCCAGTAAATAACTTATTATTAAATAAGTTGTTTCAGTGCTTGGTTCCCCTTTAAATTGTTTGATTGTTCTTGGTCCAAAACAGTTAATTATCATTGTCAAGTAATGTATTTTAATTTAGTTCAGATGAATAAATTAAGTAAAATAGTAATTTGTAACTAATTTGATGAAGGAGCACAACTGAACAGAAAGAACAGTTGAATAAGTTTTATAATATCCTCCCTTCTGGCTGCATATTATTCATGTAGATTTGTGCAGTTTGCCACAGCCCCTGCACTGTGACTGTTTCCATGGTGATGAGGAGCACTGTAAAGCCCTTCTGGAGGCCTCAGGCTCTTCTTTGGGGATTGAAGATGGTTTGCTGTGTGATCTTGGTTTTTCTAAATCATATTTAATGCATAACATGTGTTATTTCCCCAGCAACTTTAACCTGCCCTGTGTCAGCTGTCGTATGTCTGTTTTTAAAATAAATAGTACACATTTGCCTTTAGCTGGCTACCTTGCAGGATTTTCCCTCCAACACACAGCCTGCAGACACCCTATGAGCAGCTTGTGATCAGTCTATGAACACCCTATGATCAGCTTATTAGCAGCCCATCATCAGCCTACAAGAAGCCTATGATCTTATTTAATTTTCATTTTATTTTTTATTTGACTATTATTGTGATTGTAACAGATTCTCTGTTTCATTGCCCAGATGGATGTGTAGTATGTGTGTGCAAAGTGTTGGTTGTTAAAATGATGTGTATGTTGTGGGTTTCTTGTCAAAAAACAAAAATCAATAAAAACTTTGATTATAAAAAAAGAAGCCTATGATCAGCAAGGCTATGAGCAGGTTTGCCCCGGTGAATAAATCCCAAACTATATAAGAGGAAAAATCAAGGATGCTTGGTTACAAAAATCACTGCAATTTAATGCTATAATGTTGTTTGTTTTTACCATATTATTATGCCATTAATCCTGAACTTTGAAATGCAGCCATTGGACTGCATGTTTCAGCAAAAGAAATCCTGATCATGTAAATGTAGACATACAGTATAAATATACCAAAAGCACAATGCAGAACATTAGACCTCTCCCTGCTCAAAAAAGAATCATTCCTTTCCCTTACAGTGTCCGACTGAATAATGCTGATGGCTGGACCTTTGTCCGTCTGCTCCCAGTTTTCTGGGGTTCAGAGCTGCTGAGGCTTCGCTAAATCCTCCCTGGATGTCTGGCAAACACAATGAGCAATGATCTCTGTCTAATGGCTGAAGATGGAAAGGATCTGACAGTCAGCCAAACCTACGTGGCTTTCTAATCAGTCAGTCTGATACATAGTGAACTGTAAAAGTCATTTAACCAGCCACAAATCAGGGTTATTTCAGCCGTTTGACGTGTATTCCTTATGCGCACTTGGCACTTGTGTTACCCTGATTAATCTAGCAGAGCTTGAAACGGACCCACCTACAAAAAGATCAGCATTTGAGCCCCTAAACGTCAAATGAAAAATGGTGGTTAGATACGGTTGGCGTTATGCTTGTACATGCAACGCAGACATTCTTCTGTGGATATGTTGCAGTTGCGTCGCTAATGTTTAGACAAAAAAAAAGGTTTATGGTGACTGTAATTAGCACTTCGAGAAGAATCGCATGCATTTAATCAGTCTACTGCTTCTACTGCTTTTTAAAGTACATTTTCCCTGTTCTCCGTCAGTCCGGAATGGCAAATAATGCTGATGCTGCAGTGCTCATCGCTTCTTTTCCAAAGCGTGTGAAATCTCAGCTGCTTCTTGCCATGCAAGTTACATATGAGTTACAGGAAGACACTTCATATGCAGCTCAACCGCGAGCACCCGAATGACCAGTAGGGGTCACTGGTGCACAATTAATCATTTTCATCTGATCCCACTGAAACCCTGCCATGCCTGGGCACCAATTATGCAACACCACACCGGCCAGTCAGCACTGGCAATGCCCAGATTTGATACCAGACCGTGTGGCCCATCCACACACTGGAACAGAGCCTTAACAGATACCAGAACATGGGGCCCATCCACACACTGGAACAGAGCCTTAACAGATACCAGACTGTGGGGCCCATCCACACACTGGAACAGTACCTTAACAGATACCAGACCATGGGGCCCATCCACACACTAGAACAGGGTCTTAACAGATACCAGACTGTGTGGCCCATCCAAACACTGGAACAGAGCCTTAACAGATACCAGAACATGGGGCCCATCCACACACTGGAACAGAGCCATAACAGATACCAGACTGTGGGGCCCATCCACACACTGGAACAGAGCCTTAACAGATACCAGACTGTGGGGCCCATCCACACACTGGAACAGTACCTTAACAGATACCAGACCATGGGGCCCATCCACACACTAGAACAGGGTCCTAACAGATACCAGACTGTGTGGCCCATCCACACACTGGAACAGTGCCTTAACAGATACCAGACCATGGACCCATCCACACACTGGAACAGAGCCTTAATAGATACCAGACTATGGACCCATCCACACACTGGAACAGAGCCTTAACAGATACCAGACCATGGACCCATCCACACACTGGAACAGAGCCTTAACCGATACCAGACCATGGACCCATCCACACACTGGAACAGAGCCTTAACAGATACCAGAACATGGACCCATCCACACACTGGAACAGAGCCTTAACCGATACCAGACCATGGACCCATCCACACACTGGAACAGAGCCTTAACAGATACCAGACCATGGACCCATCCACACACTAGAACAGGGTCTTAACAGATACCAGACCATGGACCCATCCACACACTGGAACAGAGCCTTAACAGATACCAGACCATGGACCCATCCACACACTGGAACATAGTCTTAACAGATACCAGACCATGGACCCATCCACAAACTGGAACAGAGCCTTAACAGATACCAGACCATGGACCCATCCACACACTGGAACATAGTCTTAACAGATACCAGACCATGGACCCATCCACAAACTGGAACAGAGCCTTAACAGATACCAGACCATGGACCCATCCACACACTGGAACAGAGTCTTAACAGATACCAGACCATGGACCCATCCACACACTGGAACGGTGCTTTAACAGATACCAGACTATGGAGTCTTAACAGGATGAACCACCCAGTTTTTGCTTTGTTTCAGAAGCACTGAGTCGGAGCAGCAGACCAGGTGTGGGGTTTTCCAAGCTTAGAAATCGCTTCTGTCACTCAAGGACAATATTCCAGCTCAGCAAGGACATCCTCACAAAAGCAACCCGTGAAAATAAAATGAACAAAAAGAGGCGGGGAAATGAGACACTGGCACGAGGTAACGGGCAGTAAATTATGGCGAGGAGTCCGGTCTGAGTGCAACCGCCATTCTTCTTCCTCTCAGAACCTGGCACAGTTCCCAGAGCATCACCATTTTTATTCATCTAATATTGTAATGCTAGCGTCTTCACCTTGCCCATGCCTTAAAGGTTCCTGTATATCACCGTCTTAAAATTTCTATTTGCTTCCTCAGTTTTATTTCTCTTTTTGCCACCCCATTGATTTACTTTTTCTTAGTACCTCAGTGACTGATAAAGTAGAGAGGCTGTCTTTCACAGGCAGTGAGCGTCTTTCACAGACCGTGAGTGTCTTTCACGGGTATTGAGCTCTTTCACAGGCAGTGAGCCTCATCTGTTAATCAGGGCTGCAGAAGCCCACAGGGTCTCAGTCAGGGCATTAGCTGGATTTACTTCCACAGCCCCGTCCAACAAATCACGTTCGACCACATTTTTATCCTCCTGCCTTTGGAAACATTGTGTCCTTTTTGGCTTTTTGGTTTGTCAGTAGAGCTCGTTTGTGCAGTCCCCAAGAGTGATTTAACCGCAACCCTAAAAATAAAGTGTATTCAAACAGATAAAGTGATTAGGGCCCCCCTCTCTTTCTGAGGGCTTTCCCCAAGGGGCTTTAACCTCAGCAGCCTTTTTCTTTCTACTGCGCAGGAATTAGCAAATAGACCAAATTTGTCTGAAGCACCAAAAGACAAACAAAAATTTAAAAAAATAACGACAGTCATGAATATGTTTATATATAGTTTTAGAATGGATTAATCTGTATGTTTTCCTTTTTTAATTTAATCACAACCTTTTGCCCAGCACCCATAAGTGCCTAAGACCTACTGAACTAATGGGGTGGAGTGCTGATGTGTTAATGCTGTTTATTACAATGGGCATAATAAAAAGGAAGAAGAGGAGCTGATTTCTCATGTAATTTACCTGCTAATGTTTGAGGAGTATAAATCCTGCACTTACTCCGGAAGGCTTGTGAGTATGAATTATGGTATACCTATCAGCTGTATTATGTACAACTATACAATGTCAGTATATGTTGAAGCAGGAATACCTTGCACTGTGTTTGTTAAAAATGTATCTATAACCCCAAGCTAATCAGGTATTTCTGAACTGAACTGCATGACTGTGCAGTGTCAGATACAGTGCCCTCCACAATTATTGGCACCCCTGGTAAAGATGAGTAAAAATGGTTATAAGAAATTCACTGTTTGCTGAATTAGCTTAATCTCACACTGAAAAAAAGTAGAAAAATACAACCATTAATTGACGTAAATTTATTCTGATAAAAAAAATCCCTCATCAAGAAATTATTATTTTTAACAAAACCACATGTGCCACAATTATTGGCACCCTGCATTTAATACTTTGTACAACAGCACTGAGTCTTCTTCCATAACTTCTAATAAGGTTGGATAATACAAAGCAAGGAATCTGAGACCATTCCTCTTTACAGAATCTCTCCAGATCATCCAGATCATCCTCTTGTGCACTCTCCTCTTCAGCTCAGCCCACAGGTTTTCAATGGAGTTAACCATTTTTGTGTTGATTTTGGATCATTGTCCTGCTGGAAGATCCAATGATGACCCAGTTTTAGTTTCCTGGCAGAGGCAGCCAGATTCAGATTTAAAACTTTCTGGTATTTCATGGAGTTCATTGTGCCATGTACCCTAACAAGCTTCCCAGGGTCTTCCCAGGAGGAAAAACAGCCCCACAACATCACAGAACCTCCACCATACTTAACAGTGAGGATCAGGTTATTTTCAGTATAGCTATCCTTCTTTTTACGCCAAACCCACCTTGAGTGTTGGTTGGCGAAAAGCTTAATTTTCATTTCATCTGACTATAGAACAAAGTTCCAGTCGCGTTTAACAAACTCCAGGCGCTTACGTTTCTGGTAAAATGACAGGAAAGGCTTTTTTGTGAATGACAGGAAAGGCTAATTTGTTGGCATGGAAGTGACATGGCATGGTAGTTTTGAAAACTTTATGACTCCAAGATGCTACTTTCCTCTGTAATTCTCCAATAGTGATTATTGGGGACTTTTTTGCCTCTCTTACCATCCTCCTCACTGTGCGTGGGGGCAAAATAAACTTGGGTCTTCTTCCAGGCAAGTTTGTAACAGTTCCAGTTGCTTTGTACTTTTTAAGTATTGCCCTAACGGTAGATATGGGCATTTTCAGGTGAGTAGCTTTTTTTTTTATAGCCAATTCTCTGACTTATGAAGCTCAACACACTTTTTTCTCAATTGATTTGTGTGTTCTTTTATCTTTCCCATGTTGATGTACGAATAAGGGAATATGGCCTCTGTGTCACCTCATATTTATATCCCAGTGAAACAGGAAGTCATGGATTACTGCTTGAAAGTTTCTAAACACTCTGATCAACTTTAAAAAGTTAAATATAAATGGAAAAAATGCTTCAGCTACATTTTGTTCATAAGAATTTCTATGGGTGGCAATAATTGTGGCACGTGGTTTTGTTAAAAATATTTTTTTTTTGATGAGGGATTTTTTTTTTCTCAGAATAAATTTACTTCAATTAAAGGTTGGGTTTTCTCATTTGTTCTGTGTGAGATTAAGCTAATTCACCAAAAGGTTAATTTTTTATCACCCTTTTTACTCATCTTTACCAGTGGTGCCAATAATTGTGGAGAGCACTATATAATGCATGGGGAGTAAATGGAGGCTGAGATTTAAAAGACCTGCTGGTTTTTTCCACAACAGACTCAGACATTTATGCACAAAATCTGTCTGGAATGTAGAATTAAATTTATTTGACTTTTATAGATAGTTTGTGGAGTACGCCTTCACCGTGATTTATTTATCGTCAAAGCAGAATTAAACAAGCCGGCAGAATGCCAAACAGCACTTTTACAAAGCCAATTCTATGTCTGCCTTATTAAGACTTTTATTGTGTAGAAGAGGTTGCATCTCTCCCTCTCACAGAATGTTTTTCAACACAACCAAAGGCCACACAACCAACAACTGTTATTTGACCTTGACGTCTACAGACATGAGAACACTTAGTACAGCATGTATTAGGAGTGATATAAACTCTGATTGCCTGTTGCATAGAGAGAAAGGACCAAGAACATTAATACTCTTTTACACTGTAAATCACAGCATGGATTAAGATTTGTGGTGAAATGCAAGCATTTTTGTCATTTTCATTGACTGCATTTTTGTGTGGCTCAATAAAAAACCCAAGATGGTCTGTGTGTTATATAGTACTGCACGATTATGAGCATCCTGGTCAGGCTCATAGTACTGCACGATTATGAGCATCCTGGTCAGGCTCATAGTACTGCACGATTATGAGCATCCTAGTCAGGCTCATAGTACTGCACGATTATGAGCATCCTGGTCAGGCTCATAGTACTGCACGATTATGAGCATCCTGGTCAGGCTCATAGTACTGCACGATTATGAGCATCCTGGTCAGGCTCATAGTACTGCACGATTATGAGCATCCTGGTCAGGCTCATAGTACTGCACGATTATGAGCATCCTGGTCAGGCTCATAGTACTGCACGATTATGAGCATCCTAGTCAGGCTCATAGTACTGCACGATTATGAGCATCCTGGTCAGGCTCATAGTACTGCACGATTATGAGCATCCTGGTCAGGCTCATAGTACTGCACGATTATGAGCATCCTGGTCAGGCTCATAGTGCTGTACGGTTATGAGCATCCTGGTCAGGCTCATAGTACTGCACGATTATGAGCATCCTGGTCAGGCTCATAGTACTGCACGATTATGAGCATCCTGGTCAGGCTCATAGTACTGCACGATTATGAGCATCCTGGTCAGGCTCATTGTGCTGTAAGGTTATGAGCAGCCTGGTCAGGCTCATAGTACTGTAAGGTTATGAGCATCCTGGTCAGGCTCATAGTGCTGTACGGTTATGAGCATCCTGGTCAGGCTCATTGTGCTGTAAGGTTATGAGCAGCCTGGTCAGGCTCATAGTACTGTAAGGTTATGAGCAGCCTGGTCAGGCTCATAGTACTGTAAGGTTATCAGCAGACTGGTCAGGCTCATAGTACTGTAAGGTTATGAGCAGCCTGGTCAGGCTCATAGTACTGTAAGGTTATGGGCAGCCTGGTCAGGCTTGTAGTACTGTAAGGTTATCAGCAGCCTGGTCAAGCTCATACATGGATGGCGCTACACCGGGGCAAGGGTGGACTATAGCCCCGTCACAAATCTGCTTAGCCCCAGTTTAGCCCCTCCAGACATTTTAATAAAATTTGTATAATCATAATAAAGAAATATATAAAAGAAAATCAACAATTCTAATCGCTTTCTGATATTCACCCTGGCTACGAGTGTGTAGCCTACGCTATGACGTACGGGTGTGTGTGTGTGTGTGTGTGTGTGTGTGTAGGGAGCTCACGCAAATTACACAATAAAGTAAACTGATTTCTAACGTTAGCTAACCAGTGTTTCCCATAGCCTACAATACATCAGGCCTACTGAGTTTGCCGCCCCGTCAAAAAATATTAAATGGAAACGTCATTGTTTGAAAAGTAATTTAGGCTACTATCATTTAAAAATCAATAGAAAATGTGTTCTAGTAAGCTCTCCATTTTGTGCTCTGTGTTCGGAAATGATCAACTGTTTTTTTTGACATAACGTTAAACTTTAAACTGATAATGTATCCTCTCTTCTCACATTCTTTTTCATAATTTCCCGGTGTCTTATTTTCTTTGATGCCTGATATTTCTAAGCACTCGTATTGATGAAGCCAAATTACATCTATAATGCCATTTCAATTCACAGAATTATACAATTCTGACTGTTGTATGGATGCTCTGCCACTTGTGCAGGCAGCACAAGCAGGCAGTGAAGAGGCAGGGCAGAAAGGAGTTGTATTGAGGTGCCTAGTCTGTATAGCCTACTGTAGAGGTTGTGTTTCCATCCTGGGGAAACACTGCTAACCATAGCACCCCCATGTATTGACTTAGCCCACCCGTAGTTTAGGGAGAGAAAAGTTCCTGGTGCCGTCACTGAGCTCATAGTACTGTAAGGTTATGAGCAGCCCGGTCAGGCTCATAGTACTGTAAGGTTATGAGCAGCCTGGTCAGGCTCATAGTACTGTAAGGTTATGAGCAGCCCGGTCAGGCTCATAGTACTGTAAGGTTATGAGCAGCCTGGTCAGGCTCATAGTACTGTAAGGTTATGAGCAGCCTGGTCAGGCTCATAGTGCTGTAAGGTTATGAGCAGCCTGGTCAGGCTCATAGTACTGTAAGGTTATGAGCAGCCCGGTCAGGCTCATAGTACTGTAAGGTTATGAGCAGCCTGGTCAGGCTCATAGTACTGTAAGGTTATGAGCAGCCTGGTCAGGCTCACAGTGCTGTAAGGTTATGAGCAGCCTGGTCAGGCTTGTAGTACTGTAAGGTTATGAGCAGCTTGGTCAGGCTCATAGTGCTGTATGGTTATGAGCAGCCTGGTCAGGCTTGTAGTACTGTAAGGTTATGAGCAGCCTGGTCAGGCTTGTAGTACTGTAAGGTTATGAGCAGCCTGGTCAGGCTCATAGTGCTGTATGGTTATGAGCAGCCTGCTCTGTGTATGTGTTTGTGTGTGGACGTGTATTAGTTTGTCTATGTTTGTGTACATGTGTGTGCTTATGCATGTGTGTCTGTGTGTGTTTGTGTGTGTGCACATATATTAGTGTGTGGGCATGTGTGTGCTTGTGTGTCTGTGCTTGTGCGTGTGTTTATGTGTGCATGCTTGTGTGTGTATGTGTGTGTGTGCACGTGTATTAGCATGTGGACATGTGTGTGCTTGTGTCTGTCTTTGTACTTGTGTGTGTGTGTGTCTGTGTGTGTGCTTGTACGTGTGTGTGAGCACGTGTATTAGCATATGTGCATGTGTGTGCTTGTATGTGTGTGTTTGAGTGTGTGCGCTTGTGTGTGTGTGTTTGTTTGTGTGTGCGTGCATATGTGTGTTTCTGTGTGCTGTGCATGTGCATTAGTGTGTGTGTGCGTGAGCATTAGTGTGCGTGCTCGTGTGTGTGTGTGTGCATGAGCATTAGTGTGTGTGTGTTTGTGTGTGTTTGCGTGTGTGTGCATGTGCATTAGTGTGTGTGCGCTTGTGTGTTTTTGTTTGTGTGTGTGTGTGCGTAAGCATTAGTGTGCGTGCTCGTGTGTGTGTGTGTGCATGAGCATTAGTGTGTGTGTGTGTGTTTGAGTGTGTGTGTGTGTGTGTGTGTGTGCATGCATGTGCATTAGTGTGTGTGCGCTTGTGTGTTTTTGTGTGTGTGTGTGTGTGTGCGTGAGCATTAGTGTGCGTGCTTGTGTGTATGTGCATGATCAATGATCATTATTGTGTGTGTTTGTGTGAGCATTAGTGTGTGGGCTTGTGTGTGTGTGCATGATCAATGATCATTATTGTGTGTTTTTTGTGAGCATTAGTGTGCGTGCTTGTGTGTGTGTGCATGATCATTATTGTGTGTGTGTGTGTATGTGTGTGCGCGTGCGTGCATGAACATTAGTGTGTGGGCTTGTGTGTGTGTGCATGATCATTATTGTGTGTGTGTGTGCGTGCGTGCATGAGCAATAGTGTGTGTGTATGTGTGTGTATGTGTATGTGGGTCTGTGTGCATTACTGTGTGGCTGATGAATTGAGGTTGTGTTCCGTTATTCAAGGTGTGATGAAACCAGGACATTCATCTCCTGTCAGTTCTGCCTATTAGTGGTCCCAGGTTGTGTAGGCGTACAGTGCAGAACACTTATGTAACACATTTTTTTCTTTTTTTCAGTAATGAATGTACTTGGACAATATTAGTGATGGTCCTAAAGAGGCCTTGCACAAATACCTGTCACGGTATCACAGAAACCACTGATGCATTTCTACCTGCACGTACTGCATGTATATTGTAGGTACCATGATGAATCATTGCCAATAACAGGTAGCAATTGTATTTATATCCCTTCCAAATTCCTGGGAAACACACACCAAAGCCATTTTCTTTCACACAGAGAGGTAGTTATACAAATTGTGGCTGTCAAACAGATTTGAGTGACAATTAAATAAAAGGATGGATTCACTTTGCAGTGAGGAGAACTTTGTAAACAACCCTAGATTTGAAAAGGGAAAAGGGATGAGCGCATTTTTCACTGAGGGAGAAAATGGGCAGTGGAACATCACGTGGAAAAGCACACGGCCCCTGCCTGCCCTGGAGACTTCACACACACCCCTTTATTTCTCTGTCTGCGAGGTTAACAGATAAATGTCTTTTTCCCCATTTCTGTTTTAGGCAAATAAAAGATCACCCCACCATCGCATGTCTTTATCAGAATACGATTTGCATTTATATTGCTAAATCAGAACTTTTGCATCACAAGTACAGATGCATTCAGCACTGGGGTGAGATGTATGAATTACATTAAAACTAAATGAGCTGTTCCTACTGGTGAAATCATCATGTAACCAAATTCCACTGTGGAGAGATAGAAAGAGAGAGAGAGAAAGGGGGGGGGGGGAACTACTGTTTCATACTATAATAGGACACTACTGTTTCATACTATAATAGGACACTACTGTTTCATACTATAATAGGACACTACTGTTTAATTCTATAGGACACTGTTTCATACGATAGGACACTACTGTTTCATTCTATAGGACACTACTGTTTTATACGATAGGACACTACTGTTTAATTCTATAGGACAATGCTGTTTTATACTATAATAGGACACTACTGTTTTATACTATAGGACACTACTGTTTCATACTATAGGACACTACTGTTTTATTCTATAGGACACTACTGTTTCATAGTATAGGACACTACTGTTTCGTACTATAGGACACTACTGTTTCATACTATAGGACACTACTGTTTCATACTATAGGACACTACTGTTTCATCCTATAGGACACTACTGTTTCATACTATAGGACACTACTCTTTCATGCTATAGGACACTACTGCTTTAAATGGACTTGCACCAGTGTATATATATAATCTGCTTTTACCATATAAGCCGAAAAGATCCCTTTGTTCCCAAGACGCAGGCTACTTAGTAGTCCCTAGAATATCTAAAAACTTGACGGGTGGTAGAGCTTTCTCCTACAGAGCACCACTACTGTGGAACACCCTTCCAAAATTTATAAGGGAATCAGACACAGTCTCAATATTTAAGTCTAGATTAAAAACGCACCTTTATGATCAGGCTTATAACGAGTTGTAGTTCGGAGACAGGACCAGAGAAGCCTTTTTGTCGTAGAGTAATGCGGAGTGACATCCTTTCCTTACTGTCACCTGTCAACAGCTTTAACTCCATCTTCCTGGACTGGCTCTTGAGAGGTGGATAGGATTGTTTACTCTCTCGTGACTGGATGGGTTCTCAAACCCTGTCTTCATAGCTATGCAGCCATAAGTTACTCCTGGCGGGGGTACTTGTCCAACCCCCCCCCCCCCCCCCCCAGTTGGTGTTCCTCCTGCCTGCTCTATTACACTTTTCCTAACTGTTCTCTCTCTTTCTTTTTCTACATTCCGCCGGCGGGGCTCATGCCCCGCATTTCGAGTTGCTGTCCAGCTTCATGTCCGTCGCCGCTTGCCCCTCCCTCCCCACCACCGCTGCCAGCTGATCCTGCCGCCATCGGCACCCGGTTTCCCACCATCATTGCCGCCACATCTGGACTGTCATCTAGCTGCTGCAATTTCTACTATCATGGATATTGGCAGTCAGTTTTGACCATGCTGGTCATTAAGATCTAGACCCTGAGCCGACCAGAGGAGGATGGGTTTCCCCCTTGAGTCTGGTTCCTCCCAAGGTTTCTTCCTAGTTACCTCAGGGAGTTTTTCCTTGCCACTGTTGCCTCTGGCTTGCTCTTGTGGGAAACAGTAATCAAATCAAATCAATAGGACACTACTGTTTCATACTATAGGACACTACAGTTTCATACTATAGGACAGTACTGTTTTATACTATAGGACACTAATGTTTCATACCAAGTGAGTAACACGTACAGATAGAGTACTTACAGAGTATCACAATCGTACCGATGAACTAACGCAATCTTCCAGGTTTACAAATTACAACTAGGACTGCATTAGTCTGTTACTCTGTCTGTAAGATTGTGTTCGTTCATCTGTATGATTGTGATATTCTGTAAATACTCTATCTGTACATGTTACTCTGTAAGATTGCGTTACTGTCTGTCTGTAAGATTGTGTTACTCTGTTTGTATCTCATGAAATCCAGGGCTCATTTTTGTTAATGACTTGGTTTGATGTTGCATTTTATGTTTTAAAATATAATGTGCTTTCTAATCACTGTCTCCTGAGAAACTATAGGATCCTTATTCAGGTCATTAGTATTTCATCAGCAGCAATGTGACTGTAACCTTATTATGCTGTAACCTATAATCCGTAGTTTCCCATGCATGACTGATCTGCAGTTCTGCGTGAGTGAAAAGGAAAAAGGTTCTATTACATCCATACACAATAAAAACACCAGCACTGAGGTTTTGTGTAGGTAGAGAGAGTGGTAGAGAGAGATGAGATGAGGATTTTTGAATTCTTCCTCTATGCAGTGCTGCCTGTTTCCAGGGTTATAAATAGCCCTGCTGAGCCTGCAGTTTGGGTCCTGAGCTGACTCTGCCGAGCTCTCTCTCTTCCTCCTCCTCTCTCACTTTATTTCCCTCCACCCCCTCTCTCTCCCTTCTTCTTTCTTTCTCCCTCCACCCCCTATTTTTTCCTTTCCGACCCATTTTCTCTCTCCTCTGCTTTCGTTCACACATACAAAATCCAGCCGCGCAGCAAATCCCCTGTACCCTACGTCCATGCTTATATCTCACGGCCACACCCACGCACCCACCCATGGCCATACCCCTACCCATTTTCTTTCGAATTTCTTCTTCATTAAAGGTGTCAGAATCACAATGCTAAAATCCACTTGCCTGCTTGATTTGGTCCTTATCCAAGGTTATTACAGACACATAGTTGTGCTGGTTAAACTATATCAGACTGTGTGTTTTCTGTTACACACATGTATGTGTGTCTATGTTCTATGTGTGCTGCTTACATGCAGTGCTGGAGCACTTTTTGTTGTAACAAACTTTCTTTTTGGCATTTTTAGAATCTCCACCCTTTTTTTTGAGAAATGTGTTTGGTATGGCTCAACATATGCTATCCCTGGGATATGTTTGCCAACCTGTTTTTGAATGGCACCATGCAGAAATAAAGACTTACTGACTGATCGATCGATTGATTGATCGATTGACCAGGTGGGGTGTTTTTAAGTGGCCTCTGCAAAGGTGCGATTGAAATGGCTGGTAAATAAAAGATCAGTGAGGATTTACAGTCCTAGGTGTAATTAACAGGGATTTGTTTTTGGCATATTGGAGTCTTTATGTTCATTCCAAATTTCTCTGAAAAGTGAGAAAATGCAGGATTAAAGTACCTGAGAAAATGCATGTATTTGGGCCAGAAATACGATTTTTTAATATCCAATAGCCACAGTGTGAACTGTTTCTGGGTCTGTGCCAGCTTGAAGGAGAGGGGCGGGTTCATTTCTCTGCCCTGACACACAGATTGGACAGATCAGGCATGTGGGCGGGTTTACTGATAAAGGTTGGAATTCAATCTTTTCCAATCCTTACCTGTAAATACAGCCTTTTTTTAGAAGGCAGTCCATTTTGAACAGATATTACCTGCCTGTAAGCAGTCACACTTTAGTTGTTGACAACAGCTCGTTGAGGAAATGATGGCAATCTCCTTACAGCATGATTCATGTCGCCATCAGTCCAAAAATACTGAGCCTGGCCTGGTGCATTTGTGAATGCAGTACAGCTGTAATGACTCTCTCCTATAGCTATATCAGTCAGTGACACTACCTGTCAGCCCTAAGGGAGCGGAGTCTTCCTTGACACATTATTGCTCTTTTATTACACGAGGAATGCCTGGCTGTCTATCACAACCAGGATAATACTTGTTAAACTGTTAAAATTGCATGACCCACCTACACACTTCAACAGACTTCTCCAACTGTAAGCTGTTAGAAATCCAGACTCCTGATTGGCCACCCAGCCTCCAATAATGACTGTGCATGTAAACAGAGTGATGCCATTGGAGGAGATGGTTCAGCAGGGCTTCCTCACAGAACGCTGAGTAAAGACTGGGATCATGACGAGGTGTGTGAGATTACTGTAAGGTAGCCGGTACAGATCTTACCAAACCGACATGGCGGCACCAGGCAGCCGACACACGTCTTATCAAACCGCGTCTTACCAAACCAACATGGCAGCACCAGGCAGCCGGCACACATCTTACCAAACCGACATGGCGGCACCCGGAGAGTATCTGCTGCCCTGGGGGGTGTAGGTCGCAGTGTAGAAGATTTTCTGTCAAAATAAAAGTTGATCAAACTCCAGTGGAAAAAAAAAATAAATAAAAAAGATCCAAAAAAATCTCTAATCCAACACCTGGATGATTAATCTTTTTCAGCATCAAGCCTCTTTTGACCAAATTAGCTGTGGAAGAGGACAAACCATGAGAGAGGTTCTAAAGCTATTGTCAGGTCAGTTCAGCCTCTGCGTACATGCCTCTGTACTGTAGGTAAATTTTACCTCAGTATGCTGTCATATCAGAGCAGATGTTTCGCATGTTTCTGGCTTCAGATTTTTGTTCAGTGGTAACGGGGCATGTGTAAGAGACTGTGAGCGTATGGGGTCTATGTGCAACGCGCACACCACGTGTGCCACACACACCATGGCCTGTGTGCAGATATGTGAGCTGAGCCGTTCTAAATGACATGTTTAATACACAGTATTGACAGCCATTTCTCCTCTGAGGCTAACATATGTGTGTCCAGATCTGGATCAGATATACAAATTTGAAATAGTCTTAACTCTAGATGCCAGTGCAATCTCATAGAGCTCCGTAGTCCCGCCCCCTCCTATCCCTGTCTGGTCCCGGAAGACTGCCGGAAGCCATTACCTGCCCCCAGTTCGGGATCTTTCAGTCACCCTTATGATTATATTATGGCATTGTATGGACCAAACTTTGACATATATGTGTTACAAAGTCTGGTATATACTCACCACCGTGCTTAAATCAAATTTGAATCGTATAATTAACGGAGTTTGAGAAACATAACAACACTACCCAGAATCCCCGATCGTTCATTGCCGGCTCTCGCTTTTGCTAGCTAACGCAGTAGCAGAGAGCTACCAGCCGCTCTGCTACCAAAAATGGTTATCACTCGGTCTGCTCTTGTAACTTATTATGGAAGTAGCTAACGTCCAAAGAAGTAGCTACCAGTCACTCTGCTAGCGAAAATGGCTATCACTTTGTCTTATTATGGAAGTGAAACTAAGAGTATCACCAAGGGCGAGAATCATTATCAGTCTAGCCATGTCGAAAGTGTCAGCTTTCACTCCAGCAGTGTTGGTAAGCGAGTAGCCCGGATGTTGTAGTCGTTTTAGTAGTTTTTTTGAAAACGTGTTTGCTGTTTATTTGTTGGACATAATTTAAAATGACCAATTTTATAAATTATTTTAAAATGTGACAACCCCTATCTTGGGTGTTTTGAATGTCTAGCTCCCTGAATATAGAAAAAAAAAACATTTTCATTGACTCCCATTATATTTTTTCCGAAAAGTGGCACCAGACGTTTGTCACCAAAGTGGGCGGGACTACGGAACTCTATAGCATTCCTGTGGATCACCAATTTTTTTTTGAAGCGTATTACTAGGATGTATCATAAGGATGTGTCTAATTTCAGAATGTCGTTTTTTTGTCATACGGATGTGTAATTTTGCAGGAAGTAATTCATGAGTTGGGTGTCATATCCCATGTTTCCCTCTTATTGATTTGAAGAAGTTTTAGTTTTTGAAAGGCTTATAAAAAGATATTAATTTCCCTTGAGCTCTGTTTTAAAGATAAGCTGATTTTTCAGTGGTTTTACGGCTTGTTTGGTTCTCAGAGGGAGATAATACACACCATTTCACAAAGAACCTTGAATCTTGGCTCTGACTTTGAATCATGTGGAAAACCTTGCTGTAAAACTCAGAGTGTGAAAGTAAGCCACACACTGAATCTGGCTGTTTCAGGGCCAGATTAAATTACAGCTTTGATCCACCCACTGATTGCAAGTCATCAATCCCATACACTATGGCTACAAATTAGTGCCATGCAGAACCAATGTCCGACAGACAAAACTGTTATTAAATTTTCAACAAAAGTGCGTTCTCGCAAAATTTATTAATAACCTATATGCTGCGAAAAAAAACGTAATCATACGTACACTTTTTGTACAAACGTATGATAATCACAAAACTATAATTATTCTAAGCAGGCAAAGCAACCTGGTGGTTTCACTTTACAGTTATCTTATCAAAGCAGGTGTCACCGACAGGTGAGCAATGTTTTACCTGTGCTGCACCTACATGCTTCTGCACAGGCTGAGCTGAGCTCCAGGTGCCTCCTCTCTAACAGAGCGAATAACAATGAGGCAGCGTGGCTCTCTGGAAGCGGAATAAATCTTGCAGAGCCAGCTGAAGGCTTCAGCTCACAGGTAAAGGAATATGATGTATCAAAGCTACAGAGAGAAACCCAGCTTTGATTTATGCTACTGAACACAAAGGAGGAGAACGGGGAATAAATACTCCTACTTTTTCTTTTCTTTACAGAATGCAAAAAATAAATATCACACGCCGGCGGGGGGGGGGGGGGGGCGGGGGTCGGGGGTAGAAGCCAGTGGAATAGAAAAATATACCAGAATCAGCATCTTAAAAGCTCTCCTTCCATTCTAGAAAAAGAACATCCATTTATAAGATTTTATTATCCTATTGAAATGTAAAACAAGAGTATATAGAGAGAAGAGAGTATATTTTCCACCACTTTTTAAACTAATGGTACAGAATACAAACCCACTGTTTCACCCTATCACAGCTTCCACTCACCCTGTCACCACTTCCATTCACCCTGTCACAGCTTCCACTCACCCTGTCACAGCTTCCATTCACCCTGTCACAGCTTCCATTCATCCTGTCACAGCTTCAATTCACACTGTGACAGCCTCCATTCACCCTGTCACAAGCACATTCACCCTGTCACAGCTTCCACTCACCCTGTCACAGCTTCCATTCATCCTGTCACAAGCACATTCACCCTGTCACAGCTTCCATTCATCCTGTCACAGCTTCCATTCATCCTGTCACAAGCACATTCACCCTGTCACAGCTTCCATTCATCCTGTCACAAGCACATTCACCCTGCCACAGCTTCAGTTCACACCGTGACAGCCTCCATTCACCCTGTCACAACCACATTCACTCTGTCACAGCTTGCATTCACCCTGTCACAGCTTCTGTTCACCCTGTCACAGCTTCAATTCACCCTGTTGTTTTGTTGAATATTGTTATTCTATAATAATTTTAAATGTTCTTAAAATAGAGGACAGTTAGAGTCAACACTGGGAGTTTGTATGTGAATCTGGCCTCATGAATTTACATGTCTTCACTTGCAAGTTTAAAACCCCTTAATATGCACATTATCAAGATCACTAAAACACTTTCTCCTTTCCTGTCAAGTCCCCAAAATATATGCTCTGGTAAGGTAGCATTTCACATTAATATTAGTTCATTTTTCACAGTGGTTTATCTTAATGATGCATCTCTTCTCTGGATTCATTGCCATCTGTGTGTTTCTGGTTGTAAATTCAGAAATCCATTTTTCATCTCCACAGCGAGGGCTTGAGCTGTTAGGAATATGAAGTGCCCTAAAGCTCTGGACGGGCTCCCACATTTAATTCTCCCCACTGGAGAGAAGAGGACTGAAATAAAGAAGAAAAGCAAAGTGGGATACTCGGGCGTCTCAAGGTGACATGTCGCCTGCCGCCTGCACCTAACACCAATATTATCTTTCCAACGGGTGCTGTTTTGTTACCCACAATGCCTTTTTTTCCTGACGAGGAGTCACAACATTTTCTTAACATTTCATCAGTGCAATTCTCTGCCTCAAATCTGTTCTCATTATTCAAATTCAGTTTACTGGTCACACAAACACCCAGGGTTCTATTTTGACAGTCTAAACTCGTGGTGCAATGATATAAAAGGTGGTATTATATTGAATAATTTATGCTATATTTATTTGGAAACCCTGCAGTGGGGGCAGGATGGGCGGGTGGGTCACAGTGTTTAATTGTATCACCTCTGATGCCTGTATGCACACAGCAGGGACAGTGAGTTTCAGGGTAACACAATCTCTCTATCTGGGTGTCTCACTTCTTATTTCTGCTCCCAAAACCTTCCCAGCATTCCGCTACGCCAGTCCAGCTCTAATATGTTTACAATCGATTTTCTGCTCCCGGGGGGTGGAGCTGCCCAAAGGTGCACTAACCTCAACAGCAAGGGCAGAGTAGAGCTCTCTTTGGACTGAAACGCTGCATGTGGGCACAGACATCGCACAATACACCACTGAAATACCCACAAATACAAGGGAGATACCATCAAATATCATGAATGGGCAACTACATCCAGTGTGGAGAACTGTAGGAAATGCAACTGGTTGCAGGGCGATAAAAATCTGTCAAATTGGCACCGTACCACTCTGCATCTGTTTTGTGTGACCCATTTTGACTGTTTTCGCCAAATGCTTGAAAATAAAGTTAAAATGTGAACATATAACTGAATATGATGAACTGTCTTATTAACATAAATAGTTAAACATGGTGGTGTGGTACAGGGAGGTGACCAAGTGTGGAAATCCCCAGTTGTGAGAATCGGAATCAGGATCGGAATCAGAATTGCAATCAGGATCGGAATCAGAATCAGAAGAGTAAGAGCTGAGTCTTCATTGCAGAGTAATGCTTTTCTAAGAGGAATGGGAACAACCTGTTGATCTCATTCAGTAACATACTTTCAACATGAAATAGATCATGTAGCCACACACAACAGCAAAATGAGCTTACAGTCTCACTATGTGTGTGTATTTGTGCGAGAAAGAGAGAGAGAGAGAGCATGTTTATTTGTATGTGTGTGTGTACAGTGCCCTCTACTAGTATTGGCACCCCTGGTAAAGATGAGTAAAAAGGGTTATAAAACAATTACCGTTTGGTGAATTAGCTTAATGTCACACTGAAAAAATGACAACGATCTAACCTTTAATTGAAGTAAATTTATTATGAGAAAACAAAATATCCCTCATATGGATGGATAACTTGAAGGTTTTTTCATAGAGTTCAATAGGAGAAACAACTCTTAAAGTGATCCATCCATATCTACTGCATATTTGCCAGCAGAGTGATGGTTTGAGGCTCGTTTGATACGCCAGATCCTTGATGACTTACAGCCATTTTACCAACGATGTATTCCATACTGTTCCAGCATAATTTACAGCTGAATCTAGTCCCACCCCTTTTGATGTTGTTGGGTCACAGACATCATGGCATGCAAAGGATATGCGACCAAATATTTAAAATGATTACTTTATTCTATATATAAATGCAGGGGTGCCAATAATTGTGGCACATGTGGTTTTGTTAAAAATAATTATTTCCTGATGAGGAATTTTTTTTCTCATAATAAATTTACTTCAATTAATGGTTGGATTTTTCTCATTATTTCAGTGTGAGATTAAGCTAATTCACCAAACGGTTATTTTTTTATAACCCTTTTTACTCATCTTTACCAGGGGTGCCAATAATTGTGGAGGGCACTGTATATACACATCTATATACAGTATATATACACATACACACACACACTTTTGTATTTATGTGTCCCTCTATATAAAATGTATACAGCTGCTGTAGTTTCCCTCCCCAGAGAAATGATTTATAGAAGAAGCAGTATTGTAGTTATGCCATAAGATCACACATTCGAAGATATAAATGCAGGCATAAGAGCAGTAGTACAGTAATGCCGAGCTCACACTACACGACCTTTACCCCGATTCTGACTAATTTTGCAATTCTATGATAATCTTTATAAAAATCTTCTCATTTCAAACTGGTTTGATTTTGTCGGGAGTCCTGGCTGACCTGCAGTGACGCATCGTTCTACTAGAATGTCAACAGCCAATGAATGAGCGCACAACAAAAAACGGTTTGAAATGATCCATTCGTCCGTAACCTTGGTAACTGTGCGTGGAAATTTGACTTCTTGATTTAGTCCTGTATAAGTCGTGTAGAAATCATGTGACCCCCAAGTAATTCTCTGTCTTCCCAAAATCTATAATCGCCTACTGTGTGCTGTATCGCGCAGCGGTTTTTTGTAAGACTGTCATTTGACAGTCGTTAGATGTGAGCTGCTCTCCTCGGACGGGATTTTGTAAAGATTTAAAAGTTGTGTAGTGTGAGCTTGGCTTAACTCTAACTGTGTATGTACGTGTACAGTCACTGTGTAACTTTATTTTTGTACAGCATATTATCAAACTGCCCACAGCTAATGCATCATGTGTTTAATGGTCCATCTCTTGTCTGCACTTTCTATAAATAAGATTAGATCCTGCAAATGTCCCTTTGACCTCCGTGTACAGAAGATTTATGTTACCCTGATAACAGAAGCCAGAGGCAGAGCTCTGCAGCAGCATAGCGGCGTATTAAACAGAGTGTATTAAACAGGCCACGCTGTCTCGGCATTATGGATCAATGGCATCTGCCCTCTGGGTGTCATAACTCTTTAGCACCATAGGGGGGCATCGTCCGGCCCACCCCCAGCTCCCGCGGGCACACTGGGAGCTGGAGGGAATTATCTTTGTGAGAAGGCCTGTAAGCTTGTGTTACGGCTCCACACCCTGTCACCCAGAGCAATGTTACCAAGCCTGTACTGCTGAGGCAGTGTGGACCTAAAATACTCACTCACTTTAATAATGGAAATGAACACAGATCTGGCTGGTACTGAGGGCTGCTGGGATCACATTCCTACGGCACGTTGATTGTTCAGCAGTTTGTAATTGTTGAGCTGCAGCCTGCAGGACGTGGTACGGTACAGCACCACTCCTCTTTCATGTGAGAATTCCAGCAGCCCGTATGGAAGATTTACTGTAAAGCTGCTTGAAATGAAACTTCAATGAAACACACCTCAAATGCACCTAAGAAAGTAAAAACAAAAATAGTGATGACCCTGTGTGGGCTGAACCAGACTTGAACCCAAATTAACCATTCAAATTATTAATAATTTGAATAGTGGCCCCTTACAGAATACATGATTTCAAACCTTTTTTTTATTTGACCTTAAATAGTTTATGAATTGCATGCATTTTCACAAACAAAAGTTTTTGTCTGGATTACCCACAATTTGCAGACTGAAGGATCTGCTCTTGAAAGATTCACTGTGGAGGAATGGTCAATGGTCACTGTGGAGAAATGCTCACCCCCATACGCCCCAATGTCAGCAACAACACAGCTATTGTTAACAGCTATTTGTTTATAGTGGTTTATAGTAATTTAATTTATAGTAATTTACAGTGGTAAATTATCGCTCAGTAGACATTTAAAGAGTCCTAATTAAAACAATATGCGGCTCTTTATCGTTCAGGAATTACAATTTGGGTTGCAATGAAAAGCAGGATACACATGGGAAGCCCCTAGGAACCCTCAGTACATTCAGTACATTCAGCTACAAATGTTTCCAAATGTTCGGCACTTGTATTCGAGAAGTATTGGAATTGTAACATGTGCTTGATGAGAGAGTTACATGTGGCTGCCGGGGTGTTTGCCCTTTTCTCCAGCGTCTTTTCCCACTTCTTCAAACCCTAATGCTAACCCTAACCCTAATCGTAAGTAAAACCCCTCGCACTAATGCTAACCGAAACCCTAACCCTGACCCTTATACTAACCCCTAAGGCTAACCCTAACCCACCTATTCATCCTGCAGAGCCTCCATGTTCCTCTTGTGTAACAAGGACGTTCAGCTGTAACAGAGAGCAGATGACGCAAGAGTTAAAGAATTCCCCTTCACAAACAGCCCCCTCCCCCCCCCCTCCTCAGCCCATGCCTTCATGTCTACGCAGCCATTCGGGAATTCTGCTCAGGGTCCTTCAGACATTTTTTCCTCGGCAGATGGAAAAATTGGTATTAGAAACTTGAGGATGTGGGATACCAGCTGGAACCAATGCCATTTATCACTAATCTAATTGTGAGAACAAAGACCTGCAACAGAGGAATGTGTTTGAAATACAGCTTGTTGAAGCTGCTCTGGTTTTAAAGGCCTGTTTCACATTTGCAGCTTTGCTTTATGGGTCCGCTGTGGTGATCTTAGTGGTGAGGATAGAGAATGAATGCAATGCCATAATGGAGGCCTGTTTGAAAGCACAATGCGAATGTTGGCTAATCTCGTACCTCATTTGAAACACATTTTGTATGGTGAAACCACTCTAAGTGTGATTCCTGTTAGTATGCCTCAAAGAGCAATTTAGCCTATCAAGAGCTGGGTGATTTAGCATGGAATCACGTGGATATATCAGCATACAAAACACAAATAAACTATTGTTTGGCACGGGTGTTATTGGTGGTTTGGAATCATATTTGTCTTTATTTAAAGGGGTAATAAACACTAAATCACCTATTTTGAGTTATAAAGCTGAGTATTGTGTCTCCGTTTTATAAATCACATATATCCTATTGTTAAAAACCCTCCAAAAATGTAATTAAGCCGTGCCAACTGTAACTCTTCCCTCCCGTCTGTGCTTTCTCGCTCTAGCCCAATTTGCGTCTTTTGAAATTGTGAAGTGGGCGGAGACAGAACAAAAGCCGGTGTATTACCTCTTTAAGAGAACAGAGATGAGAAGAAGGTTTTAAAGAGCCTATATCCATAGCAATATCTTAAAATTTTACAATTTAAATATTTTTTAATCTAAAAAAACTTAAGTAGATGGAAGGTTTTAAAAAACGATTTGACATTCATTATTAATATTCTCGACCCTCGAAAGGCTAAGCTCCTCACATCAGGATAAGTGCAGAGAAGGAGCACCCGGTTATGATGGAGAGCCAGGGTTTTTTTCTACAGGTGCCATTCATTCATTTGGTTTCACTCAGAGCCTTCAGTCAACCTGGCGTGAACCTGCAGTACAGTGTGTGCAGTCACCTGCAGTGCTTGGGTACTAAAAATACCCATCAAACGCTCTGAGACAACAAGCCAAAGCTCTTCTCCTTTCCCCATGTGAGGCTTTCTACCAGGACAAATGCAACAATAAGATATTTTGCTCTAAAAGGTTAATCACACATTTGTTAATTCAGAAAAAATAAATAGTAGATTACATTTATTTAAAAGTAAATTGAAGGAAGGAGATAATTGATTAAAGTGAGAAGATGGGAGGTTAATCGGATTTTGGCTCATTTTTGAAGGTGACTATTGCAGTTTTTCAGATGATGGCATAGATATACACATTTCATTAATAAATTAAATGGGCTATATACTGTATGTATACACACACGAACACACACACATACTTGCACACACACACACACACACACACATTCAAGTCATATTTTTACTGAATCGTGGATTATTTTGACACTCGTATGAAATGTATCATACATCATAGAAATATCTTTGGATGAAATTCACAGCTTTGTATCCTAAGTGATGAGACTCAATAATGTTTCCTTCATTTAATCTTTATTAAAGTTTCAGAACTCAGACTAAGGCTTTGTTAGATAAAGCAGGTTGAGCTGCAATGAAGAGGGAGTGTTATGCCCCTATAAAATAATTTAAATAGTGCTTTGTGGAAAATGAAAGGGGAATTGCATTTTTTTTTTTTAATAGTTTGTTTATAATTGACTTGTCGTGCAAATCTGCAGATATTCATTATTTTCTGGTTCTTCGCAGAATTCCCCAGAAATGTAATACATTGTAAAATTCTTAAAGGCCTGTCAAAACTGAAATGATGCATCTTGGGGGATTTCTCCTTTTACCATGGGGATTAGCTTTTATAATTTGCCTTTGTGTGACAGGTTTTCTACACACACTTCTAGTGATCCAAACATTATATAAGCAGGGATCATTTTAGCAGGCTTAGCAGTACTCTCGTATAGATCCCAAAAAAACTGAACTTTTCTTCATTAACTGCAACCCCAGCAGAGATGTACATTTCAGCAGATGCTCAATGTAACAGGCTTCTGGATGTTTCCATCTCGAGCCTGACTAACAGAGGGGGATACAACAGAGCCAAAGCTTTAACAGGAGCCTTTAAATAGACTGATTCTACTTTCCGTCCCACATTAAGGAGAGCCAATCTTCCATTAATTCATTCCATGAATTTAATTACACATCCTGCTGGAATTCATTAGTGTACCTGTGCTTCCCATGTGATCAAATGAGCTGGATTTATACGCACACTCACCCAGCCTGCTTCAGCTCACTGCTCTCACAGCTGCACCCGTTTCAGTGTGAAGCACAAAGCACCACGTGTGTGAGCTACAGCCGTTTCAGTGTGTAGCACAAAGCACCACGTGTGTGAGCTACACCCGTTTTAGTGTGTAGCACAAAGTACCGTGTGTGTGAGCTACAGCCGTTTCAGTGTGTAGCACAAAGCACCACGTGTGTGAGCTACACCCGTTTCAGTGTGAAGCACAAAGTGCCGTGTGTGTGAGCTACAGCCGTTTCAGTGTGTAGCACAAAGCACCACGTGTGTGAGCTACACCCGTTTTAGTGTGTAGCACAAAGTACCGTGTGTGTGAGCTACAGCCGTTTCAGTGTGTAGCACAAAGCACCACGTGTGTGAGCTACACCCGTTTCAGTGTGAAGCACAAAGTGCCGTGTGTGTGAGCTACACCCGTTTCAGTGTGTAGCACAAAGTACCATGCGTGTGAGCTACTCCCGTTTCAGTGTGAAGCACAAAGTGCCGTGTGTGTGAGCTACACCCGTTTCAGTGTGAAGCACAAAATGCCATGTGTGTGAGCTACACCCATTTCAGAGTGTAGCACAAAATGCCATGTGTGTGAGCTACATCCATTTCAGTGTGTAGCACAAAGTACCGTGTGTGAGCGACACATTACATTACATTACATTATAGTCATTTAGCAGACGCTTTTATCCAAAGCGACATACAGTAAGTGCATACAGAAACGTCATCGAGGTAACTACAGAACAGATAAGAAAGCACATCCTTCCCATAAAGTAGCAGCTATCCCTAGTAATGAACATTGAATGCAGTTCACAGTAAACTGGGTAAATCAGCTCTACTACAATTCTATTCTAAATATTATAAACTTCAATACACAGTTAAACAAGAACAAGTACCATGAGAGGTCCTAGATAAGTATCAGTCCAGGTGGAGTCTGAAAAGGTGTGTTTTCAGGCCACGACGGAACACAGGCAGGGTTGGCATAGAACGTAGGGGAATGGGAAGTTCATTCCACCACTGGGGAGTTAGGGTGGAAAAGCTCAGCAGTTGGGACGACCGAGTGCCATTGACATGGAGGGGGGGAAGTGCGAGTCACCCAGCTGTAGATGAGCGAAGTGGTCGAGCAGGTACATAGTTCTGGATCAAATCCTGCAGGTAGACGGGGCTTGTCCTATTGGCTGCAGTGTAGGCCAGGGTCAGAACTTTGAACCTGATCCTGGCTGCAACTGGCAGCCAGTGGAGTGACCTCAACAGGGGGTGACGTGAAAATTTCGGGAGGTTGAACACAAGCCGGGCAGCTGCGTTCTGGATCAGTTGAAGAGGCAGGATGGCGCAGGCTGGTAGGCTTGTGAGCAGGGAGTTGCAGTAGTCCAGGCGTGAGGTGACCATAGTCTGGACCAGAAGTTGGGTGGAGTAGGTGGTCAGGTACGGTCGAATCCTCCTGATGTTGTACAGGAGGAACCTGCAGGACCGTGCCGTTGCCCTGATGTGGTCTTTGAAGTCCAGCTGGTCGTCCAGGACCACCCCCATGTTTTTTGCAGAGCGGGAGGCAGCCACCATGGTCCTGTCAATGGTGATGGAGAGGTCAAGTAGTGGGAGGTTTTGTATGGCATGAAGAGGAGCTCTGTCTTGTCAAGGTTGAGCTTCAAGTGATGGGTAGTCATCCACTCAGAGATGTCGGCCAGACAAGCAGATATCCTCTCCTTCCCCTGTTGGGTAGAGGGAGGGAAAGAGAGGAAGAGTTGAGTATCATCAGCATAACTATGGTATGAGAAGCCATGTGAATTAATTACTGAACCAAGAGACTTGGTATAAACGGAGAACAGCAGAGGACCCAGTACAGATCCCTGCGGGACTCCTGTAGACAGGGGATGGGGTGCAGAGTCAGAACCATTCCAAGAAACTTAGTAGGATCTATCAGTGAGATACGACACACGTTTCAGTGTGTAGCACAAAGTGCCATGTGTGTGAGCTACACCCGTTTCAGTGTGAAGCACAATGCACTGTGGGCCTCATTTATCAATATGGTCGCAAAAAGTAGCGTATATTTGACGGATCCAACTTGTGAAAGGGTTTAAGGGTTGTTTCTCCTGACAAATTTTCCTATTGAACTTCTCTTGAAAAATAAGTCAAGGGAAGTAACCCTTCAAGTTATCCATCTATATCTACTGCATATTTGGCAGCAGAAGGATGGTGTAAGGTTTGTTTGATACGTCAGACCCTTGATGACATAAAGCCATTTAGCCAACCATGTATTCCATACTGTTCCAGTGTAATTTACAGCTAAATCTAGTCCCACCCTACAATTCCCATAGAGATCCATTCAAAGGCAGAGAGGTTATAGTATTGCTTGTAGGAGTAAATAAAATAAGATATCAAGAGTCTTTTGATATTGTTTGGTCACAACCATCAGGAAGTCATGGCATGCAAAGGATATCTGACCAAATATTTAAAATGATTTCTTTGTTTCCACTGATACTGCTTGAGATGTTTCTACAACTTAATTGGAGTCCACCTGTGATAAATTCAATTGATTGGACGTGATTGGGGATTTCAAACACCTGCCTATATAAGGTCCCATAGTTGACAGTGCATGTCAGAGCAAACTCCAAGCCATGGGGTCAAAGGAATTATCTGCAGAAACAGGATTGTGTCAAGACATCTGGAGAAGGGTACGGGAAAATTTCTGCAGCTTTACAGGTCCCAAAGAGCACAGTGGCCACCATCATTCGTAAATGGAAGAAGTTTGGAACCACAAAGAATCTTCCTAGACCTGGCCGCCTGGCCAAACTGAGCAATCAGGGAAGATGGGCCTTAGCCAGGGAGGTGAGCAGGAACCCGAGGGTCACTCTGACAGAGCTCCAGCGTATCATTGTAGAGATGGGAGAACCTTTCAGAAGATCAACCATCCAGGCAGCACTCCACCAATCAGGCCTTTATGGTAGAGTGGCCAGACGGAAGCCCCTCCTTAGTAAAAGGCACATCACAGCCTGCTTGGAGTTTGCCAAAAGGCACCTAGAGGACTCTCAAACCATGAGAATCAAGATTCTCTGGTCTGATGAAACCAAAATTGAACTTTTTGGCCTGAATACCAAATGTCACGTCTGGAGGAAACCAGGCACCGCTCATCACCTGGCTAATACCATTCCTACAGTGAAGCATGGCGGTGGCAGCATCATGATGTGGGGATGTTTTTCTGCAGCGGAAACGGGGCAACTTGTCGTGATAGAGGGAAAGATGAATGCAGCTAAGTACACCGAGATCCTTGAAGAAAACCTGCTCCAGAGCGCTCTGGACCTCCAAGTTTACCTTCCAACATGACAACGACCCAAAGCACACAGCCAAGAGAACAAAGGAGTGGCTTCGGAGAAAGTCCTTGTGCATGTCCTTGAGTGGCCCAGCCAGAGCCCAGACCTGAATCCAATTGAACATCTGTGGAAAGAGCTGAAAATGGCTGTGTACCGACGCTCCCCATCCAACCTGACGGAGCTTGCAAAGATATGCCAAGAGGAATGGGCAAAAATGTCCAGAAACAAGTGTGCCAAGATCGTAGCTTCTTTCCCAAGATGCCTTGAAGCTGCAATCGCTGCCAAAGGTGCAGCAACTAAGTATTAGGCTAAGGGTGTGTACAGATATGTAACCCCTAAATAACCTATTTTTGTCAGTAAAATAAAATTGCATATTTTCGAAAAACCTGTTTTCACTTTGTCATTATTGGCTATTGTGTGTAGATGTTTGAGGCAAAAAATGAACTCTATTGAGAATGAAATTCTATTATAGTATAAGTCTGTAACGTAATAAAAGAAGGTGGAAGGGGTGTGTAGACTTTCCGGCTTGACTGTATACTACGTAGCTCATTATGTATGACAGAACTGTACTTTCACATGTTTTCTTACTTGAATTTTTCTTCTTGTTGTTGCTAATACCTCAGGGAATAAGTGCCTCTGTTTGCAAGAAAATATTTTCTTGCGTGGGTGTTCAGAGATCAGAGAAACCCATTTGATATGCTGCTATTGTCACCTGTAAATAGGGCCGAAATGCTGATACAAACTGCATGGCAGCCCTGAAATGGTGTTGCATTGAGACAGGTTTGGTGAGTGCAGTTGCTTTGTTGATTGCCATTTACATCCAGTGCAGTTTGAAACACCACCAGTGAGTTCCACCAGTGAAGGGTTCTGTTGGTTCCCTTACAGTGTGTGTGTAGAACATGTCTCATGCAGTAGCATTTTTTTAAATCAGTAGCTTTTTGTGCATATCTGTCTAAAACCATTAGATAAAAGGTGGACAGGTGTAATTCATGTCTCTGAATATCCAGTTTTCTTGATAACAGTTGAATTTAACTTAAATTTTGTAAAATTTTGTATCACTCATTAAAAACGGAAATGATGTGCACCAAAGCCATCATCATTACTTACATATGCAGGCTCCCATCCCACTGGGCCAGGCTGTCCTTACCTGACCTCTGTGCTGCCAGCCTTGATTATCACACTCTTCTCAGCACGCTCAGCACAAAGAAGCCCTTCTTCAGGGGGAACTCCTGTTGTTCCTGTCTGTGGTTATCACTTCCTCCCCCTCCCATTATGGCCTGTTCCGCTGTTCAATCATGAGCAGCATGCCGGGGGCATTTACCTTATCAGGCAATTAAAAAACCTTTTCTGGCACACACATTACAGCTTGCTGGTGCACGTGTGTATGTGTGTGAATGTACACACATGCACACACACACACACACATACACACACTAATACACTGCAAATAGATATACAGTATACATTTCATTACATTAATTTAGCAGTAGCTCTTATCTACAGTGATAATGTAGGAGAAGCAGCATAAGTGCTTTCACATGATTACTATGAACAGTAGTGCCAGACCTGGAATAGCATTCTCAGACTGGACATCACAAAAGCTCTAGTGCAGCAATTAGAGAACTATAAATGGAGCGATCTGAATGAGCAGGAATGGCACCATATTTCTCAATGTTTCTGCTATCCTCATTTCTGTATTTTTCCTGCAGCGATGCATCTGTGTTGTTTGCGGCATTGCATTAGTGTTGTTTGCAGCGTTGCATTAGTATTGTTTGCAGCGTTGCATTAGTATTGTTTGCGGTGTTGCATTAGTGTTGTTTGTAGCGTTGCATTAGTGTTGTTTGCGGCGTTGCATCAGTGTTGTTTGCAGTGTTGTATTAGTGTTGTTTGCGGCGTTGCATTAGTGTTGTTTGCAGTGTTGCATTAGTGTTGTTTGCAGCGTTGCATTAGTGTTGTTTGCAGTGTTGCATTAGTGTTGTTTGCGGCGTTGCATTAGTGTTGTTTGCGGCGTTGAATTAGTGTTGTTTGCGGCGTTGCATTAGTGTTGTTTGCGGCGTTGAATTAGTGTTGTTTGCGGCGTTGCATTAGTGTTGTTTGCGGCGTTGCATTAGTGTTGTTTGCGGCGTTGCATTAGTATTGTTTGCGGCGTGGAATTAGTGTTGTTTGCGGCGTTGCATTAGTGTTGTTTGTGGCGTTGCATTAGTGTTGTTTGCAGTGTTGCATTAGTGTTGTTTGCGGCATTGCGTTAGTGTTGTTTGCAGTGTTGCATTAGTGTTGTTTGCAGTGTTGCATTAGTGTTGTTTGCAGTGTTGCATTAGTGTTGTTTGCAGCGTTGTATTAGTGTTGTTTGCGGCGTTGCATTAGTGTTGTTTGCGGCGTTGCATTAGTGTTGTTTGCAGTGTTGCATTAGTGTTGTTTGCAGTGTTGCATTAGTGTTGTTTGCGGCGTTGC